>OZ024741.1:154765011-154797511 GCA_964016885.1 Eledone cirrhosa
GGGTGGTGTGGATGGGGTGGGGGTAGTGGGACGGGGTGTATTTTGTTAGAGGTGCCTACTGACTGTAGTAGGTTTTACTTTGTATTTAGGTAAGGCGGGTCTTCTCTATTACTATGTAGCGCCAAAGCTCTCGGTCCAGTGACATTGTCTTGGAGAGGTGTAAGTGTGTGAGGTCGGAATTTATCAAGTCATCCCAGGTTTTTCTGGGTCTGCCTACTCCGTGGCTACCGTCTATTTTTATTGCGCTGCACTTTTTTATACAGCTGTTGTCTTTCATGCGCATCACGTGACCATACCAACATAGTCTTCTCTCGAGTAAACAACATCTGATCCCTCTTATTTCTAATTTCTCCCTTAGTACGTTTATGCTTTGCCGTTCACGTATGTTACTATTACACATCCAGCGGAGCATGCAAGCTTCGTTTCTCTCCAGTCTGCGTATATCCTCTGCACACAATGCCCAGGTCTTACTGCCATGTAACATTGCTGTTCGTATGCAGGCATCATACAGCCTGCCTTTCATTTTTAGAGAGAACCCTTTAGCGGCCAATAGTGGTATAAGCTCTCTGAACTTTTTACATCCCGTTCTGACCCTAGCTACTGTACTTTCAGAGCACCCTCCCCCACTGCTGATTTTATCACCCAGGTAACGGAAGCTGTCCACTATTTCTATAGAACCATCTGTGCAATCGAATGAGTTAGTATTCTGTGGGCACTTGCTGCTACTTATTGCACCAGAGCACCGGCCACATATAAAATCTCTATATATATGTATATATGTATATATAGTGTGTGTCTATATATATATAGTGTATAAAGTTTTTCGAAATATTTACTTCTGCGTTCACAGATTGATTTTTTTAGTTTCAGAAGATCCCGTTAAGGGTGAAAGCAGCGATTCTTTGCTTAAACTTTAATCTGTTATTTTAATATATATATATATATATATATATATATAATTATATATTCGTGTACAGATATTTTTGCATACACAATAACAAAATATAAACAAACGTATTTATTTCACGAGGCTTGATAAGGATAAATATATATCAAATATATAAGAACACTAGAACAAATCCCGAGCAACGCCGGGCCATTCTGGTAGTATATATATACACGTATATATTTACATGTTTGCATACACTCACATACATATCATATTCATGTATGTATGCGTATGTATATATATGTGTATATATATATATATAAGCTTCGATTTTACTAAGCTTCCACTTATATATATATATATATATATATACATATATAAGCTTCGATTTTACTAAGCTTCCACTTATATATATATATATATGTATATATATATATGTGTGTGTATACACACACACACATATATATATGTTTATCCTGGATTCAATTGGGGGTAATCACAGTAAGTGAGGTACTCAATACATAGCAGAGTATAAATATTTGATATAGAAATGGCTTCTACAGGACTAGAACTGTTTCATTTGGGCTTTCCTGATGATTTCTCCCGAATGAAACCGTTCTAGTCCTGTAGATGCCATTTCTATATTAAATATATATATATATACACACACACACACATACACATACTCATATATATATCATCATCATCATTGTTTAACGTCTATCTTCCACGCTAGCATGGGCTTAGATGGGAATTGTCCCACTTGAGGCAAGATTGGTCGTCTCGCTCGTACAGGATCGTCTGGCAGGTTTTGTACGGCTGGATGCCCTTCCTAACACCAACCACGTTTACAGTGTGTATATATATACAGTATATATATATATATATATATATATATATAAATATATATATATATATATATATATATTCCTGAAAGCTAACCTGCTGAAGGCGACAGATGAAACCTGTGGCTGGAGCAGACCTATAGGCAGGAGGAGAGTAACTTGGTGTGGAACAGTAAGGTGGAGGGGTCAATCAAGGCCAAAAAGCAGGCTTGGAAAGCATGGTGGGATGGGGGAAGTAGAGAAGACTATCAAGTGGCCAGGAGGGAAGCTAGGAGACAAGTGTACTCCGCAAGAAGGGAAGCAGAGGAAAGAAAGTTCAAGCATGTTCTACAACATGAGGTGTTCAGGATTGCTAGGCAATGTGTCAAGGAAAACAGTGATATTGTCGGGGAGAAGTGTGTCCTTAATGATGATGGTGTACTTGCCATCACTGACGCTGATAAGAAGGTAGCTTGGAAGTGTCACTACGAAAGGCTACTAAATGAGGAGAATAATTGGGAGAAAGACAGTCTCCCCCACATCGACCGAATAGAGGGACCAGCAGTGCAAGTTGAAGGTAGTATAATAAGTAAGGCGATCAAAGACATGAAGACGGGCAAGGCGGCTGGGCCTTCGGAAATAGTTGCTGAAATGCTGAAAGCATCTGGAACGGTGGGACACACTATGGTCACTCGGATAGTAAACCAAGTCATACAGAATGGGGTCGTTCCGAAGGACTGGCGCAGCAGCATCATCATTAACTGCTACAAGGGTAAAAGTGATGCCCTAGATAGGGGAAACTATAGAGGCATTAAATTAATTGACCAAGTCATGAAGGTCACAGAAAAAGTAATAGCGCAACTAATCAGAGAGCGAATTGATCTAGACGAAATGCAGTTCGGGTTTGTACAAGGTAAAAGTACAACAGACGCTCTCTTCATTGTACGACAACTACAGGAGAAGTACCTAGCTAAAAGTAAACCCCTATACTTAGCTTTTGTTGACTTGGAGAAAGCCTTTGACAGAGTCTCCCGCACCATTATCTGGTGGGCTCTTAGAAAACTAGGGGTTGATGAATGGCTTGTGAGAGCTATACAAGCCACGTATAAAGAAACAGTCAGCAAGGTTAGAATTAACAATGAATATAGTGAAGAGTTTAGCGTAAAAGTTGGTGTTCATCAGGGCTCCGTCCTTAGCCCCCTATTATTTATTATTGCCCTTCAGGCTATAATAGAGGAGTTCAAGACCGGCTGCCCATGGGAACTCCTATATGCAGATGATCTAACGCTCATAGCTGAATCAATGCCGGAACTAGAGAAGAAATTCCAAACATGGAAGCATGGCCTAGAATCAAAAGGCCTTAAAGTTAACTTGTCTAAGACTAAAGTTCTAGTTTGTAGCAAGGAAAATAAGGCACCGGTCCCATCTGGGAAATGGCCATGCTCAGTATGTAGGAAAGGAGTAGGCAGAAACTCCATTTTATGTCCCAAATGCAAAGTATCGGTGCATAAAAGATGTAGTGGGATCACAGGTAAGATAACTAAGAATATAGATTTTATATGTGGCCGGTGCTCTGGTGCAATAAGTAGCAGCAAGTGCCCACAGAATACTAGCTCATTCCATTGCACCGATGGTTCTATAGAAATAGTGGACAGCTTCCGTTACCTGGGTGACAAAATCAGCAGTGGGGGAGGGTGCTCTGAAAGTACAGTAGCTAGAGTCAGAACGGAATGGAAAAAGTTCAGAGAGCTTATACCACTATTGGCTGCTAAAGGGTTCTCTCTAAAAATGAAAGGCAGGCTGTATGATGCCTGCATACGAACAGCAATGTTACATGGCAGTAAGACCTGGGCATTGTGTGCAGAGGATATACGCAGACTGGAGAGAAACGAAGCTTGCATGCTCCGCTGGATGTGTAATAGTAATATACGTGAACGGCAAAGCATAAACGAACTAAGGGAGAAATCAGGAATAAGAGGGATCAGATGTTGTTTACTCGAGAGAAGACTACGTTGGTACGGTCATGTGATGCGCATGAAAGACGACAGTTGTATAAAAAAGTGCAGGGCGATAAAAATAGACGGTAGCCACCGAGTAGGCAGACCCAGAAAAACCTGGGATGACTTGATAAATTCCGACCTCACACACTTACACCTCTCCAAGACAATGTCACTGGACCGAGATCTTTGGCGCTACACAGTTATACAGAAGACCCGCCTTGCCTAAGTACAAAGCGAAACCTACAGTCAGTAGGCACCTCTAACAAAATACACCCCGTTCCACTACCCCCACCCCATCCACATCACCCCCTTAAATGTGAAGTTATGTTGGTACCACAACATCCAGTCCGAAACAAATGAGGTCGTGTAGGTGTCACGACAAAAAAACACACAGTCCATGCTGTAATGTGGCCGTGTAGGTAACACAGTAAAAACCTCCCAGTACACACTGTAAACGTGGTTGGTGTTGGGAAGGGCACCCAGCCGTAGAAAACCCGCCAAACGTGTAGGTGTCACGACGATAAAACACACAGTCCACGCTGTAATGTGGCCGTGTAGGTAACACGGTAAAAACCTCCCAGTCCACACTGTAAACGTGGTTGGTGTTAGGAAGGGCATCAGCCGTAGAAAACCCGCCAGACAGTCCTGAGCAAGACAATCAATCTTGTCTCAAGTGGGACAATTCCCATCCAGACCCATGCTAGTGTGGAAAATGGACGTTAAATGATGATGATGATGATGATGATGATATATATATATATGGTGGCTGGCAACTCGTTTTCGAGTACAGCCACTACTTTATATCCTATGAGAACCCCTACCGATGCGCTGAACGAGTGTGACTTTTTAGTCCAGCCAGCAACTTGAAAACTCTGGTACAAACAATACACTTGTGACAATTATTGACACATAGTGCTGGGCCGATGGTACCATGTGACAACAAGTGCAGAGAGATCTCCAGATATAAAGCAATGCCTGTGCCGTGAAGCTTTTATAGTGAGCAAAGGCACTGCACAAAGCCAGTCCCACTCTCTTAACCAAGATGATATTTACCAAAGAGAAGAACAAGTCAACATCATTGGATACCATCAGGGTTGCAGGTGTTATATCAGAGTTTTCCTTCTAGAATTCTGCCTTAACAAAGGCTAAGGGTCATCTCTCCTGGTGATTTTTGATGGCCATTGACTCTTAAGAGCTCTTTGCACTTTGACAGGTTTTGTTTTTAGTCCTGCAGGATGTCCAAAGTCACCCTCCTCACCAAGAAACCTTGGTGGAGTTGCCAGTTTAGTCGCCAACGACCCACCCGACCATGAGACAGGTTGTACTGGGATACATGTTACCAGTAGCACCAACTGGTGACCTGACATATATATATATATATATATATACATATACATATATGTGTGTGATATATACACACAGACACATATATATGATATATATGTGTGTGTGGTACTAACATATATATATATATATATATGTTAGTACCACAGAACATACAGACCACACTAAAGAAGTCATGTAGCTGTGACGACAAAAAGCACCCAATCCATGCTGTAAAGTGGTTGTGTAGGTGTCACGGTAAAAAGCTCCCAGTCTATACTGTAAATGTGGTTGGTGTTAGGAAGGGCATCCAGCCGTAGAAACCCTGCCAGATACAGTGCTATGCGAGTGAGACACGATCACCTGACCAATCTTGCCTCAAGTGAATATCGGAGGAAATGCTTTGCAGTATTGGTTTCAGCACTACATTTTGAGTTCAAATCCTGCTAAGGTCAACATTGCCTTTCATCTTACTGGGGTTGATAAAATAAAGTATCAGTCAAGTACTTTCCCTACAAATTTCTGGCCTTGTTCTAATGTTAGAAAACATTGCTATTATTATCAGTGCAGTGATATTACAGTTGTTTATAGATTATGTGAGGCTCTCATTGTTTAGAATGTCCCTTGGCTTAAAAGGGTTTATGTAATCAATACTGGTGATCATTACATAATCAATATTGGTGATCATTATTACCGATTGATTTCTGGTTTGTTTTTCTCTCCATATTAATCACATGGTAACATGTTTTAGTCTCTGTTAGTAACTGTAGTGATGGTAGTAGTAATAACACATCTTAGTGGCTGTTAGCAACTGTATATGGTAGTATTAAGGGTAGTAATAGTTGTGGTGATGGTGGGGATGATGATGACAGCAGTGGTGGTTTGGTGATTGTGGGGATGAGGATAGTGTTGATGATGATGGTGATGATGATGATGATAATGTTGATGCCTGTGGTGATAATGACAATAGTAACGATGATGGTGGTGATGTTAAAAAATTGCAATTGTCAATGCAGTTTCAATGCAATCTTGCTATATTGCATACAATTGCAGTGCAGCACTGCAACAGTGTTGAAGACAAGAAAGCTATTGATGGTGATTATGATGGTGACAATGCTGCTGCTGCTGATGGTGATGTTGATATTGGTAGTGGTGGTGAGGACAGTGTTAATGATGATAATGTTGATGCTGGTGATATTAAAAAGTTATAATTATTAATGCAATCTAGCAGCATTGCAGACAATTGCAGTGCAGCAATGTTGAAGACTAAGAAAGTTGCAGCTGCTATGTTGAATGTAATCAGTTTTTAAACATTGCATAAAGAAAACATCACCTGATCTTTCTTAACCCACTTGATGCTAAACTACCTGAAACTGCCCCTAGTTCTACATTACAAAACTGTTTCTATTAAAATATTTATATTTATTATAAAACCTTCCATCATAAATTTATGTCAGAACTTTTAAGTTATGTTCCAAACATCAGCTTAATGAGAAAATTCATTATAATACTAAATCCCTCCAGAATTTTAATTATTTTAAAAATTATTTGAAAATCATATGCAGTGTCTTTCATTAGAAATATAATAATGAGAGGGTGAAAGTCATATTTATCTAAAAATCTTCCATCCTAATTTTATGTAAGAACCTTCACTAAGTTATGTTCTAAGTGACAGCTTAATAATAATTTCTAATTTAGATACAAGCTCAACAATTTGTGTGGGAGGGGTTGTGTGAGTCGATTAAATTGGCCCCAGTACCTGAATGATACTTTATTTTATTGATCCCGGCAGGATGAAAAGCAAAGTTGACTGTAGCAGGATTTGAACTCAGAATGTAAACTTGGAACAAACACCACAAAGAATTTTGTCCAATGCTTTAATAATTCTGCCAATCCACTGCCCTATAGGCCAGCAATTTAGGGAAAAGGGAAAATCAATTATATTGATCCCAGTTGTTAATGGGTACATTATTTTATTGACTCCTTGGAAGAATGAAAGGCAATATTGACCTCAGCAGGATTTAAAATATCAGCTCAATAATAAGGAAGTTTGTTATATTACTAAATCCCTCCAAAGATTTGAATATTTTTGAAATGAATTTCAAATCATTGGCAGTGACTTTCATTATCAATGCGATACTGAAAGGGTTAAAGTGATTATCTATATATCTAAAACAGAGAATGTCTGTCTGTCTGTCTGTCTCCCTAAAACTTGAGAACCACCCAACCAAATTTTCAATGTCCTAGGGACCACATTAGGCGAAAAATCGCATATTTTAGGCGTTAAAGGCTATTTTGAGGCATAACGGAACAATAATCCAGGCGATTTCTTCAAAATTTGCATTACTTATGTCATTTAAAGTGTTTTGAGCAAAAAAGATTTTCTCATTTTTTGCCCCAGGGACCGCATCAAGCAAAAAACCGATTTTTAAAAAGCATTTTGGGTGCGTTAGGACCTGTAACTAGAGAAGTACCCAACCGATTTTTTAAAAACTTTGCATATACATTACTTATGTTTCACAGATTTTCTTGACTGAAAAAGATTTCAAATTTTTGCCCGGGAACCGCATTGTTTAGCATTTTGGTTGCATTAGGGCCTGTAACCTTAAAAGTATCCAACTAAATTCCTTCATGCTCTCCACCACTGCAGTCCCACATGCTTACTGCTCTGTAACTATTGCTTTCATTGTACCATAGCACAACAAATACATGTTCGGTTTGTTGAATGCCATTTTACTTAACCCTATCGTCTTGGCTTTCGTGGGTTGAACATTTTACTCTCAGGTTAAGTTAAACACCTGGTAATCTACGATACATTTTTTTTATAAGCACAAAATGTAGACACCATTCCCAGGCCGAAGTATTCCGTACTTCTCTGTACTATTTCAGAAAGGAGCGATAAACATGCCAATCTATGTTTAGAATCCTGAGCAACGCCGGGCCATTCTGCTAGTATTTATCTAAAATCTTCCATCTAAAAATGTTTATATAAGAATTTCTAATTTATGCTTCAAACACCAGCTTAATAATGAGAACATTATATAACTAAATCCCACCAAATTTTTGAATATTTTCAAAATTATTTGAAAACCATAGGCAGTGTCTTTCATTAGAAATATGATAACAAAAGGGTTCAACCATAGCCTATGCCTTTCATTAAAAAGATAGTATCAAGAGGTCTAACAACCCAATTGAATGTCATGTTCAAATAAAACACTTATTGTTATATGTTAAATATGGCCTTACCTCATATTAACCCTTTCATTATATTTTTTTTTATACACCAACTACTAGTGGTTAGGGTGTTAGACTCAAGATCTTAAGGTTGTGAGTTTAATTTCTAGACCAGATTGTCCCTTATGTTTTTGAGCAAAATACTTTCACATTGCTTTTCATGATAAGATTGGAACTCCTATCATTAACCACCTCCCTAGAAACCTCCTATGAAATACAGCCTCGTTGGAGATTAGTTAAACTTGTATAAGTGTGAGCTGTAAATTTCATTTCATTTTTTTTTTTCACATTCCACACTGCTTGATAATGATAGTATTATAGTTTATATGAATTGTTGTTAGATGTGGTTAGGATTGTTTCAGGAAAGCCAGTACAATGACAGTTAGAAATATAAGAGTGAAAACTAGAGTAATGTAAGACAAAAAAACAAAAAAAAACAACAAAAAAAACGACAGTTTACACTTTTACCTTATATTTCATGGTATTTCAAGGTCAAATGGAGTCCTAATATCAAAATATGAAATATAAGGTAGAAGTGTAAACTACTGTTATATTTTGTTTATCTTACTTTACTGTAGCTTTTACTTTTGTAGTTCTAATTTGCAATAGTAATATCGTATTTATGTTTACTTTTCCATGCTAGCATTAGACTTTTTGTGGCAATGTTTTACAATAAAATGCCCTCTTGATGCCAATCTCTTTAATCACTTTTTACAACACGAGGATATGGTGTATCTATTGTAAAGATACAGGCATGGATACAGTGTATCATCATCATCATCGTTTAACGTCCATGTTCCACGCTTGCATGGGTTTGGACGGGAGTTTTCCCACTTGAGGCAAGAGTGGTTGTCTTGCTCGCATAGGACTGTCTGGCGGGTTTTCTACAGTTGGATGCCCTTCCTAACACCAACCACATTTACAGTGTGGGGCTGGGAGGTTTTTACCGTGTTGCCTACACGGCCACATTACAGCGTGGACTGTCTGGCGGGTTTTCTACAGCTGGATGCCCTTCCTAACACCAACCACATTTACAGTGTGGGACTGGGAGGTTTTTACCGTGTTGCCTACACGGTCACATTACAGCGTGGACTGTGTTTTTTTGTCGTGACACCTACACGATCTCATTTGTTTTGGCCTGGATTTTGTGGCACCAACATAACTTTACATTGAAAGGGGCGGTGTGGGGGTGGTGGGATGGGGGTGTATTTTGTTAGAGATGCCTACTGACTGTAGTAGGTTTTACATTGTATTTAGGTAAGGCGGGTCTTCTCTATTACTGAGTACCGCCAAAGGTCTCGGTCCAGTGACATTGTCTTGGAGAGGTGTAAGTGTGTGAGGTCGAAATTTATCAGCTCGTCCCAGGTTTTTCTGGGTCTGCCTACTCCGTGGCTACCGTCTATCTTTATTGCCCTGCACTTTGCTATACAGCTGTCGTCTTTCATGCGCATCACGTGACCATACCAACGTAGCCTTCTCTCGAGTAAACAACATCTGATCCCTTTTATTTCTAATTTTTTCCTTAGTTCGTTTATGCTTTGCCGTTCACGTATATTACTATTACACATCCAGCGGAGCATGCAAGCTTCGTTCCTCTCTAGTCTGCGTATATCCTCTGCACACAATGCCCAGGTCTCACTGCCATGCAACATTGCTGTTCGTATGCAGGCATCATACAACCTGCCTTTCATTTTTAGGGAGAACCCTTTAGCGGTTAATAGTGGTATAAGCTCTCTGAACTTTTTCCATCCAGTTCTGACTCTAGCTACTGTACTTTCAGAGCACCCTCCCCTACTGCTGATTTTGTCACCCAGGTAACGGAAGCTGTCCACTATTTCTATAGAACCCTCTGCGCAGTTGAAAGAGCTAGTATTTTATGAGCACTTGCTGCTACTTATTGCACCAGAGCACCGGCCACATGTAAAATCTGTGTTCTTAGTTAGCTTACCTGTGATCCCACTACATCTTTTATGCACCCATACTTTGCATTTGGGACATAAAATGGAGTTTCTACCTACGCCTTTCCTACACACTGAGCATGGCCATTTCCCGGAAGGGACCGGCGCCTTATTTTCTTTCCTACAAACTAGAACTTTAGTCTTAGCCAGGTTAATTTTAAGGCCTTTTGATTCTAGGCCGTGCTTCCATGTTTGGAATTTCTTCTCTAGCTCGGCCATTGATTCAGCTATGAACGTTAGGTCATCTGCGTATAGGAGTTCCCATGGGCAGCCGGTCTTGAACTCCTCTGTTATAGCCTGAAGAGCAATAATAAATAGTAGGGGGCTAAGAACAGAGCCCTGATGGACACCAACTTTTACGCTAAACTCTTCACTATATTCGTTGTTAATTCTAACCTTGCTCACTGTTTCTTTATACATGGCTTGTATAGCTCTCACAAGCCATTCATCAACACCTAGTTTTCTAAGAGCCCAGCAGATAATGGAACGGGGGACTCTGTCGAAGGCTTTCTCCAAGTCGACAAAGGCTAAGTATAGGGGTTTACTTTTAGCTAGGTACTTCTCCTGTAGTTGTCGTACAATGAAAAGAGCGTCTGTGGTACTTTTGCCTGACACAAACCCGAACTGCATTTCATCTAGATCGATTCTCTCTCTGATTAGTTGCACTATTACTTTTTCCGTGACCTTCATGACCTGGTCGATTAATTTAATGCCTCTATAGTTACTCCTATATAGGGCGTCTCCTTTACTCTTGTAACAGTTAATGATGATGCTGCTACGCCAGTCCTTCAGAACAACCCCATTCTGTATGACTTGGTTTACTATCCGGGTGACCATGGTGTGTCCCACCATTCCAGAGGCCTTCAGCATCTCAGCAACTATTTCCAAAGGCCCAGCCGCCTTACCCGTCTTCATATCTTTGATTGCCTTACTTATTATACTACCTTCAACTAACACTGCTGGTCCCTCTATTGGGTCGATCTGGGGGAGACTATCCTTCTCGCATTTATTCCCATTTGTAGTACTTCTATACCAAATACACACAAATCAATAAGATATGTACCAAAGTAAATACTAGTGTCAATGAAATCAACTAAAAACCTTTGAAGAAAGTAGCCTCAGCTTGGCCACTGTCTGAATAATATTAATGTAAATTTCTTTAAAGTATCTATCTATATATATATATTCAGACCTAACAGATTTGCATTATCGACTGGTTTCAGGAGAAAATAGCTATAACTCAATATTATTCTCTTTGGTCTAATGTTTTTATTGAAGTTTCCTTTCATATGTCATCACTACAGCAATCACCAGAGATATCGCTACAGATACAATCAGAGTCATCATCACAAATATCATCAGAAATATCACCAGTGTTATCCTTAGTGATATGATCACAGATATCATCAGATATATCATCAAAGATATCCCCACAAATATAACCACAGATACCACAAGAGATATTACCACAAATATCACAAGAGATATCACCAGAGATATCACAGGCATCATCAGAGATATCATCAAAGGTATCACAACTGATAGATATCACCACAGATATCATCAGAGGTATCATCAATGGTATCACAACTGATAGATATCACCACAGATATCATCAGAGGTATCATCAACGGTATCACAACTGAAAGATATCACCACTAATATCATCAGAGATATCACCACTGATATCATCAGAAATATAACCGGAGGCATCGCCACAAACATAATCAGAGATATCACCAGTGATATCAGTCAGATGTGAATAACTTACTTCTTGCCAAAATTAGAGAGAGAGAGAGAGAGAGAGAGAGAGAGAGAGAGAGAGAGAGAGAGAGAGAGAGAGAGAGAGAGAGGGAATTAGATAGAAAGAGATAGAGAGAAAGAGAGAAATGTACTAAAGACAAGCATACTTTAAATAGCTGTGTAAGTTGTGATTGTATAACACATTGAGTGACAAGATACTTTAAATAGCTGTACAAGTGCTGATTGTGCAACACAGCCAGACACGACATATTTTAAATAGATGTAAAGGTTGTTGTTATGTAAAACAGCAACACAAGTCAGAACAGAACATTTTCTCAATCCAATAATTTAGCTACAATCAAGTAAACATTTAAATATTTTCTAAGTTGAAAAGAAAACAATTCTAGCATGGAACCAGCTTTGATAATTTTCAAATCTTTTCATATTCATTCTCTCTTTTATTGGGAATGTGTTAATATTTATTTTGATGTCTTTCACTAAGATTGGAAGAATTTCTGAAAAACCAGAAATGAAAAGAAATGAAAATGGGGAAAATAGATGAAGAGAGGGGAATATATATATTCACATCATCATCACTGCTTAATGTCCATTTTTCCACATACGTATGTATGTATGTATGTATGTATGTATGTATGTATGTATGTATGTATGTATGTATGTATGTACGCACGCACGCATGCACGTACGTATGTATGTATGTAGAAAAAAAATTGTTTGCATGGAGTTTACATCAGGTATCGCACTTCAGGAAGGTTGTTCAACATCAGGCGCTTTGGTGCAAGCATGAAGGTATTAACATCTATAATCCGAGAGTTTTTGTATGCAGATGACTGCAATCTTTTTGCACACTCACAAAGTGACATGCAGCATATCATGAATTCTTTTTCTGAAGCTTGTAGTGCTTTGGGCTTCACAATAAGCTTGGAAAAGACTGTTGTGATGTATCATCCAGCACCTGGAAAAGAATACACTACACCAAGTGTGTACGTGTACGGAAAGGGGCTAAAAGTTGCTGACAAGTTTGTTTACCTTGGTAGTACGTTGAACACTTCATGCACACATGATAATGAAATATCCTTAAGAATCAAGAAAACCAGTGATGCTTTTGTACGGCTGCATGAACGTTTATGGTCCCGATGAGGTATCACTATCGAAACCATGGTGAAAGTGTATCTGACTTGTGTTGTCTCCTCTTTGCTTTAAGCTTGTGAAACATGGGTCACATACAGAAAGCACCTCAAGGAACAGGAGTGATTTCACCAACAATCTCTTTGTAAGATACTTGGGGTGCAATGGAAAAATGTTCGTCAGTGATTTGGAAATTCTCAAATGGAGCAGGTGCATGACTATAGAGAGCATGATCTTTTGGCATCGGTTGAGGTGGTGCAGTCACATGGTCCGGATGTCTGATGATTGTATTCCAAAGCAACTTCTCTACGGAGAACTGTGTGAAGGAAGGTGACCCCCTCCCCTAAAAAATGCAGTACCAGGATTGAGTCAGGGGCACCTTGGCTTGCGCTGGAATTTCATCTGATGAATGGGAGAAAATGGCTGAGGAGTGTGTGAAATTGAGACATTTGATCAAGTATGGTAGTGAATACTTTGAAACTCATCAAAGAGAACACCCAGCACTGAAAGGGAAGGTGAGGAAAAGGGGCTGTTCTGAACTGCCTGCTGTTGAACATCATCTGATTTGCCAGCAATGTGGTCGAGTCTGCCTGTGCAAAGCTGGTTTGATTAGACATGAACAAAGTCATATCAGTAGACCTCATGTAGATTATGATCTGAAAAGGTGTAAGGAATGTGGCAAGGAATGTGCAAGCATGAGAGGTCTTAAAAGACACACAAGAACACACAGTCAGAACCAAGCAGTGGAAAGTCCCAGAGGAGCCTACAGTTTCCATGTGTGTGCCAGAGGGTGCAAGTCTTTGGCTGGTGTAAAGAGCCACATTTGTGGCTCACATGTTTTAGCATTTTATCGGCCGATGGCAACGCTCGAACACGGGTTTGTGGCCATCATATATGTATGTATGCATGCATGTATGTATGTATATATGTATGCATGCATGTATGTATGTGTGTGTGTGTGTGTGTCAGGGACCCATACACTAGAAAGATCCCTCTAAGCCAACATATAGAGGAATGTGGAGGACGAATTCTGTCAAATTTCGATGTCTTCCCATTCTACCAGTGTAATGAAAATTTGATGCAGGAAAAATGTATTAGTAAGGAAAGATTTTTCATAAGTAAATTCAAACCAAAACTAAGTTTTTTGCACACAAAAAAATTTAATTAAAAATAAATAAATAAAGACTGAATTATGCCTCTTGTAATGAATCATATTCTCCTCAATATAAGCAACAAAGATAAAACAAGTTGCATCCCGTAAACACAGCTTAAACCGGTTAATGTATCATAAATATATAAATAATGATTACAGAAACCTTCTAAATAACTAAATGGTCAGTCATTGCATTTTTCAAACCCTATTTTCCCTATATATACATACATATGCAAGCGTGGAACATGGATGTTAAACGATGATGATGATATATATATATCATACATGCATACAAAAACACTTCTATCTATTTTTAACATCTTCCCGCCAAGTTTACCCCTGGTCTTTCACACTACTGCAAAATTTATAGTAGCTATACAAAAATATATAAATAATCATCAAATTACTTGGCACTCTAATACAGAAACCTAAAAAACCAAAAGGTTAGTCATTACATTTTTCAAACCCTATTTTCCCTATATCATGTGATTTGTAAAGAAACCCCTTAATTTTTTATTTTTTCACTATATATATTTGTATGTGTGTATGTGTGTGTATTTATGAATATATGCATACATTTGTGTATATATGGGTGCATATGTTGTTAATATGTACATTTATCTTGTATTGAATTACAGGTGTGTGTGCATTGTGTATGTGCACAGTGTATGTGTTTGCATGCTATATATATGCACATATGTGTATATATATGCACATATGTGTGTGTGCACATGTGTAATTTCCCTTGCATGATATCAACAGGAGATATGTTATACTGAAAGTCTGGCTGACTTTAGAAACATCACCTAATATATAATTTTGTTTCGACATTCAATTATTTATTATATTTTGATACATGGACTATAATAAATATTCTATTCTTTCATTCTTTTACTGGTTTCAGTCATTTGATTGTGATCAAGTTGGGGCACTGCATTGATTTTTTTTCAAGTCTGATACTTGTTTTATGAAAGAAAAAGCACCCAGTCCTCACTGTAAGGTGGTCATGCTTATGACATAACAAAAAGCTCCCAGTGACATGAATGAAAAAAAGTACCCAGACCATCCTGTAAGGCAGTCATGCTAGTGACATGACAAAAGACACCCAGTCTACCCAGTAAGGTGGTCAACATGGTGTCACAATGAAAAATCATCCAGTTCATCCTATTAGAGGGTCATTTAGGGGCCATGATACACTGTTATGTGGTTGGTGTTAGGAGGGGCATCCAGCCATAGAAGCCAAGCCAAAATACAGATCATACAAAATATGACCAAGATGTGGTCACCTGATTTGTCTCATAATGTGACAACCTGTCTAACCTATTCAAGCATGTGAAAATAGATGTTTAACGAAGATGCTGATGATGATATACATACATTTTCATCTCTAATCATTCGTTTGCTAAAATGTATTTTTACAAAACTGTCAATTCTTAGTTTATTATATTAGCTACACCTATTATATTTTCCATATGTACTATGTCATGTCAAAAATGATTTCCCACTGTGTTATCAATGGAATCCCACAAAACTCAGATTAGCATTAGAGAGTAATCTCAGTAATGTAATGGAAAATAAACAATATTCTCTATTTTGATAATGAGTACTTTTACCTCTTGTCTGCAAACTCAAATGTAGGCCATGATAAAATACACCCAACGTACCCTGGTATCACCCTGTAAATCAGTACCATCCTGTAAAGTGGTATGATCTTGTAAAGTAATGGTGTCAGTATCATAATGAAAAGCATCCAGTCAACGCTGTAAGATGATATGGCAGTGCCAGGAAAGAAAGCGCCCAGTTCACCCTGTAAGGTTGTAGTGTCAGAGTCATGATAAAATATTTTCAGTATACATTGAAAAGTGATTGGTTTTAGCAAGAGCATCCAACTGTAGAAACCATGTTCTCAGTACACACAGTTAGTATTAGGAAGAGCATCCATCTATAGAAATCAAGCCCAAATAAAACATGAGCATGACTTGTCTAGCCTCAGTACGTGACAGCGCGTCTAAACCATGCAAACATAGAAAATAAACATTTGACTATATATGCATGGAAAATAGATGTAAAATGATGATATATATATTCTAAATCTATTTCTAACTTCTGGACTATAATTTCCAACCAATTTTAGATTAGCTATTCTATTATTTTACTTTGTGTGTTTCTCAGTTGTTGTTGTTGTTTCTTTATATGTAAGGCTGTCTCTCTCCTCTATCATTTATTACAACTGTTTATTTTCATATTTTCCTATTTAATAGGTCTTCATCTATCTTGAGAGCCAAATACACATAATATCATAGCATAAGTCTTTCTCTCTTCCCATATATTTACTGTTGGGCTATACACACACTCACACATATAAATATATTACTTTATGTTTATATATATATATATATATATATATATATATTTATATATATTTATATATCTTATATATATATATATTTATATATATATATATTTATATATATATATTTATATATATATATTTATATATATATATTTATATATATTAGGTGCATATATGTATTACTTGTTAGAGTAATACATATATATATATAATGTAGGAGGTGAGTTTATTGTAGCACAATAAAGCAATGCAAATATTGGATAAGTAGCACTCAACAGTTTATGGGACTACAGTATAAATAATATAACATCAAAAGATGGTTAAAAGAGTTCCATGTATTTTATTATGCGCATTTCAAAAACAAATATCATCATTGGGATGATAATTGCGTTCTCATCAGATAAAACAGGGAGACATGATATGAAGCTTAAAAAACACTTGCGAGCAGTGAAGTGTCAAATCAACATTTATTTGTAACTCCACTGGCTCGCAAATACATGGAACTCTTTTAACCATATTTTGATGTTATATTATATATATATATATATATATATATATATATATATATATATATATATATATAAATTCAAAATATTAACAAAATAGATATTCTTGTGATCAAGTATATTTTATTATACATATTTCAGAGGTACTGAGTTAAGTTCAACAGTACGTCCTTATCAGATAAAATAAGATGATGCATGACATACCCTGACATAGTAGATGGTTAAGATTCAGTCATGGTAGTGAGTAACATATGACAAAACTCAATATTTATACCCTAATATTGAGAACATGAGAAAAATATATAATACAAACAATAGAGAGGGTGCGTGTAAGACAGCTTAAAAAATACATGGCATCAATATAACAGTCAAAAAATTTGTTTAACACTACTGAAGAAAGAGGAAAGAAAGGAAAGCATAGAGGAAGAAACAGCTGATGGTATAATATAGTTAGTAGGTGCCTCGAAAAACAAATGAAAGATGATTAAAGAGAGAGAGAGACAAAGGGGAGTAATTTATGTTCAAGTTTATAGACAATTATCCATATATGCAATATATATCTAAACTTATTTAGTTGACTGTTAATATTCAAAATATTTAATTTAAGTTATTTCAGAGTAATGAGTAATATTTTAGGTTTTAAAAGTTAATAGGTATCTGTATTAATATTATATTATACTATCAAGTTTAATTTCTAAAATTCAAATTTTATGAAAACAAATTTAAAGGATTTACGAAACACGAGAAAGAAAATATATAATGCTTTTATACCCTCATGAAGGTAATCTTTACCAAAATTATTTATAATATTGACAACAGTTTATATAATATAATTTATGAAATAATTATAGTTATAATTATTAAAGAATTTATTATTAAACAGTTTGAGTGCCTAAAGGGTCAACCGGTCTTATAACTAAACTTAAAAATGTCTGAATTTTTAATTATATATATATGTGTTAATCAAAAAATACACAAGAATTATAATGTCTAAGGACTTAAGGTGATACCTTTCAAATATATATAACATAATACAATAATACAATATAGTAAATAAGTTACTGAAAATATTGTTAAAAAATATATATTGTTAAAATATATTGTTAAAAAGTTAATGTTTTATACCAATTATTGTGAAATGTTCATTTAGTTGATATATACTATAAATATATAAGTCAAAACTACATGAGTCCTAAGGATAGGGGCTAGATACAAAATAAATATAAAAATAAAAATAATGAATTGTTTGCGAAACTTAAAAATGCCCAATATTAAAAATATAATATAAAATGTAGACAAATATAGTAGACAAAAGATACGTCTAAAATATCTAGCGAATCTGATAGAAAGAGGAGCTAAATATTTGAAAAAGCCGAAGGTAATCTAAATTTAATTAAAATAAATTAAATTAAATTATATTAAATTAAGTAATAATCATTATATAAATTCGAACTTCCAGGGAATATCTAACACTTATAACAATAGAGAGTCATTTGAGTATCGAAATTAGTAGTATGTTATTACACTAGATAAACATATTTGTACAACTATATAGAGATATTATTATAGGTATTAATGAAACGATATACATTTAATAAATAAATAATTATAATCATTATTAGTAATGCTACACTTGTAGTTTTACCTCCAGTTCAGTGGAGAGAGAGAGACCAATATTTGTCGACTACTATGGTTTGTTATATTTATACCTATATATATATAAAAATAAATATGTGCAAATCTAACTTTCTGAGTCCCCAAAACATACTCAAAATGAGTAAAATATGCAAACGCATGAATGATCTACAGTTCAATTATAACCGCTAAATTTACAAGTTAAATATCCAAATTATATATTTAAAACAGAGACAGATAAATAAAGATCCGAATCAAAATTATAAATATCTAAAATAATCATAAGGTGTGCATATTTATCAAGTAAACAAGTTACCAAATAATAAACTGTTATGACTTTTTAGGTCCAACAGTTGATAAGAGACGTCAAAAATTAAGGCCTGTTTGTTTAGTGTTTTTTCCTGACTTTTTGCGAGGCTTGGAATGTAGACAAAGCTTTATGAAGGCAGTTTGAGAATAATTCACTTTTTTTGTTAATTAAGTTTCCATAATTATTAATAGGGTCTCCTTTGTGCAGAGGTTGCAGTTAGTTGATATAGACGAGTTCGAGTATATTTTACTATTACAAAGCTTCGTCCAAAAAATCGAGTATTTTAAATTTTCGTCTTTTAATGACCATATAAGTTGTGATAAAGAAGTCGAAGACTTCCTATTAAAATTCGAAAATGAGCATTTGTGATTCGCAAATCTCTATTTAAATGTTGAAGAAGTTGCCCCTATGTAGTTATATGTGTTGTTATTTGTTTTTACGGTGCATTTATACACCAGATTTCTATCCAGACAATTATTTTGCAGAGAGCAATCTGCTTTATTTCTACAATTACATTTCGATTTATTATTATTTATATTAACACTATTATTAATAGCATTATGCTGATTTTGGTTTAGAATTTTACTATTTAGTTTAGCGATGTTTTGGGCCATATTCATAGTTGTAGAATAAGAAAGTTTAATTGTGTGTCTATTAAATATGGAGTGGTATTTATGTTGACTAAGGAAGGAACTATCTAAAGCCTTAAAAAAATAGATTAGCTAGTGGTGTTCTTACTGAAGAAGGGGGGGGGCATATAACTGATTTAGTTCTGGTTCTTTTCCCCGATTTACTCACAGTACAGGTGTTTGAATTATAATTATTAGAACTTTTAGAATTTCGTTTATATATGCCATTATTTTTATCAGGATTAAGACTCGGATTATTATTGTTTATATATTCTATATTATTTTTATAACCTGCCTTTCTTAGCGCATCATTGTAATATCCTGCTTTTTCATCAAATATTAATTTATTGGCAGATATTCTAGTTATGCGTTTCTGTACACTATTTACAATTGCCCTTTTCACAGATTTAGGGTGATTAGAGTAATAACTAACGTAATTTAAGTTTTCATTGGGCTTATGGAAAGGGTAATAAAAACCAGAGTTTAAGTTAAGAGTAACATCACGGACATTAACTATTTTTGTACCACTTTCTACCTCTAGTTTAAGGTCGTAATTTTTAAAGAATTCAATTATATTTTTCTTTACCCTATTTAGTTCTGTATTATTGTGTTTAACAACCGTAAATAAAATATCGTTCCTATATAAACCACCGGTAATCTCCGGCAGTTTTCTATTTATCGTATTTAAGATGAAAATCCCCAGAAGATCCGTGACTTGCGCTGTGTCCGATGATCCCATGACAATGTCGAAGTTCCTATTTCTATCTTAGTTACTATATTGTATTATGTTATATATATTTGAAAGGTATTATCTTAAGGCTTTAGACATTATAATTCTTGTGTATTTTTTGATTAACACATATATATAATAAAAAATTCAGACTTCTTTAAGTTTAGGTTGATCCTTTAGGCACTCAAACTGTTTAATCATAAATTCTTTAATGATTACAACTATAATTATTTTATAAATTATATTATATAAACTGTTGTCAATATTATAAATAATTTTGGTAAAGATTACCTTCATGAGGGTATAAAAGCATTATATATTTTCTTTCTCGTGTTTCGTAAATCCTTTAAATTTGTTTTCATAAAATTTGAATTTTAGAAATTAATAGTATAATATAATATTAATACAGATACCTATTAACTTTTAAAACCTAAAGTATTACTCATTACTCTGAAATAACTTAAATTAAATATTTTGAATATTAACAGTCAACTAAATAAGTTTAGATATATATTGCATATATGGATAATTGTCTATAAACTTGAACATAAATTACTCCCCTTTGTCTCTCTCTCTCTTTAATCATCTTTCATTTGTTTTTCGAGGCACCTACTAACTATATTATCCCATCAGCTGTTTCTTCCTCTATGCTTTCTTTTCTTTCCTCTTTCTTCAGTAGTTTAAAAAAAAACATTTTTAACTGTTATATTGATGCCATGTATTTTTTAAGCTGTCTTACACGCACCCTCTCTATTGTTTGTATTATATATTTTTCTCATGTTCTCAATATTAGGGTATAAATATTGAGTTTTGTCATATGTTACTCACTACCATGACTGAATCTTAACCATCTACTATGTCAGGGTATGTCATGCATCATCTTATTTTATCTGATGAGGACGTACTGTTGAACTTAACTCAGTACCTCTGAAATATGTATAATAAAATATACTTGATCACAAGAATATCTATTTTGTTAATATTTTGAATTAATATTAATAATTCTGGAAAACCTTTTCTGTCGAGTGCTTCCAATCTATTGTAAAACTCATTCTTTGATGTATTCATTGAACCTTGTTTAACTTTTAAATAAATATATATATATATATATATATATATATATATATTTAGATGTATGGCTTAGTGTGTAGGCTTGCGCCCATGAGGTTGTGAGTTTGATTCCTGGACTGGGTGATGTGTTTTGTCCAGTTTATTCAGATGTAGAAATAAGTTGTGACATCACTGGTGCCAAGCTGTATTGGCCATTGCTTTTCCCTTGGACAACATTTGTATGCATGGGCGACTGCTGGTCTTCAACAAACAACCTTGCCCAGACTTGTGTCTCAGAGGCCTCCAGGGTAAAAACCATGGCACCTATATATATATATATATATATATATATATTATAAAGAGTCAGGACCCCAACAGCTGAGCTCATGCCGCTTCACCAGCCAGTTCCATCCTGATTTATATATATAAAAGTCTCAAAGCATAAACAAATTGAGAGAGAGACTAAGCATAAGAGGAATCAAATGCTGTGTGTAGGAGAGGAGATTACGTTGGTATGGACATGTGATGCATATGAAGGATGACAAGTGCATAAAAAGGTGCAGAGCGCTAAAAGTTGATGGAAGCCTTGGAGTGGGGAAACCCAAGAAGACCTGGGATGAGGTGATCAAAGCTGATCATTGCTCTCCTTTTCTCCTTACTCTCCTTGCTCACCCTTTTCATTGCTCTCCTTTTCACTTGCTCCACCTTTTCTCCTTACTCTCCTTGCTCTCTTTTTCTCCTTGCTCTCCTTTTCTCCTTACTCTCCTTGCTCTCCTTACTCTCCTTTTCTCCTTGCTCTCCTTTTTCATTGCTCTCCTTGCTCTCCTTTTCTCCTTCCCCTCCTTGCTCCCTTTTTCTCCTTGCTCTCCTTACTCTCCTTTTATCCTTGTTCTCCCTTTCTCCTTGTATCTATGTACTTGTTTATATACAAATACAATTAGAAAAGGGGAGCAAGGAGAAATATGAAAGCAAGGATAGTAAGGAGAGTATATATATATACATATCATATATATATATATGTGTATATATGTATATATATTACTTAATACTAAGTACTCAACCACATATGGATATATATATATTAGGGTGGTCCTTAGCAATAGGTAATTTTCCGAAAGTTAAAATTTTGCTGTTCCCCAGCGAAAAATAGGTGTTTGCCCTATACCTGCGTTCTGTCCCCAGCTTTGCAAGTTACCTTCCCTATTATATTTATTATCACTTATCCTTCTAATACCAAGAATAAGTCTGAACAAGTTTTTAATTTAAGAGAAAATTATATAAGAGATAAAATATTTTTATCTGAAAAAAATGAGTGAGTGTGTTTTACTATTATTTCTGGCAATATTATAACAATATGACCCTCCCCAAATATAACAATATATATATATATCGTCCCACCCTTGCAAGCAGGGAAAAGCGGACGTGAAATGGTGATGATGATGATGATGATGTTTATACCAGATTCAATCAGGGGTAACCACAGTAAGTAAGGTACTCAATACATAGCAGAGTATAAATATTTAATATAGAAATGGCTTCTACAGGACTAGAACTGTTTCATTCGGGAGAAATCATCAGGAAGCCCTGATAATTTCTCCTGAATGAAATAGTTCTAGTCCAGTAGAAGCCATATATATATATATATATATATGAAAAAATGGCGTGCTGCGTGGTTGCAAATGGGTTACATATGAATAAAATTAGTCCTTCAACAGTGATCTTCCAGCCTTCATTGGTATTTCATCGCTTTAAAGATCATATACCTCTGGTTGGTGCGAGCAACGGCTAAAGAAAGTCATTGGTACACGTAAAATAAATGTGTGTGTGTGGGGAGGGGTATTAGAACATTCAACAAGAAAGAAACATGTCAGAACAATACAGTAAAATAACGTATTTATATATATATATATATATATATATATATATATATATATCTGTCTGTCTGTATGTCTGTCTGTCTGACTGCCTACCTTCTTGCCTGCCTGCATGCTTGTCTGTCTGTCGGTCTGCCTACCTACCTATCTACCTCTCTCTTCCTCTCTCTCTGTATTTCTCTCTCTCTCTCTCTCTCTATATATATATATATATATATATACATATATACATACATGGTGGCTGCCAACTCGTTTTCGAGTACGGCCACTACTCTATATCCATGTAGGAGAACCCCTACTGATGCGCTGAACGAGTGTGACTTTGTACCAGAAAACTTTGGTACAAACACTACACTTGTGACAATTGTTGACACATAGTGCTGGGCCCATGGTACCATGTGACGACAAGTGCAGAGAGATCTCCAGATATAAAGCAATGCCTGTGCTGTGAAGCTTTTATAGTGAGCAAAGGCACTGCACAAAGCCAGTCCCACTCTCTTAACCAAGATGATATTTACCAAAAAGAAGAACAAGTCACCATCATTGGATACCATCAGGGTTGCAGGTGTTATATCAGAGTTTTCCTTCTCCTAGAATTCTGCCTTGAAAAAGGCTAAGGGGTCATCTCTCTCGGTGTGTATATATATATATATATATATATATATATATATATATATATATATACACACACAGGTTGTCATGTTATGAGACAAGTTGGGTCAGGTGACCATGCCTTGCTCATATGGACCTGTTTGGCTTCTATGGTTGAATGCCCTTGCTAATGGCAACCACATTACAATGTGGACAGGGTGTTTTTTGTTGTGTGACAGTATGCTGTTTTATCATCGTACCAGCATGATCACCTACAGAGTGGACTTTGTGCTTTTTACTTGTGTCACCAGTACAACCACTTTGCAAGGTGGACTAAGTGCTTTTTTGTCATGGCAAAAGCATTGTGGGAGTCCAAATGGGGAGCGTGTCCAGCTTTCAATGCTTGTATATATGGGTTTTGAACAGGATAGGAGAGGAACAGGAGTGTGGAAGGTCGGGAGAGGAATGAGGATGGAAGTTGGACATATATGGGTTAAGTGGGATATTTAACTTGTGGGTATTAAGACTGTAGACGGGGTGGGAGAACATTGGTGCAGACTAGTGTCCTCTACATGTTTCATCCTGTGTACATGGGAAGGCAGGTCTTCTGCAATACAGTATAACACTAGAGATGTTGATCTTGTGTCATCTCCTTTAAGAGGTTTAATTGTGCAAGGTCAGCTTTTATCACTTCATCCTAAGCTTTCCTAGATCTTCCATTTCTATAGCTTCCGTGCTCTACATCTTGAGTGTCTTGCATCTTTTTATATAGCTTTTATCCTCCATCTGCATTACATGTCCTAAACTCTTTCATATTTACAGATACCCACACATACATATCATTTAATATTTCAGTAATGTTACTACAATATGAAGTTTGCTAACCCTATATTTGTCCCTGAAAATAGTTATTTCTCTAAAGTTGCTCATACATTCAATTGTGTATATCACTGATGAACATTTATGTAATCATATCCTAGAAATAGATTACTAAAATATCATTATTTTTAATCACTTTCACAGATCAGTAATCAACATAAACTATAGAGTTTCTTGTATGCAAACCATTAATTTATCAAAATTCAAATTTCCTTGTTTGTATGATTGTTCATGTATCCAGTAATTCTGTTATATATAGCATACCATTTCTGAAGCCGGCAAATTAAATAAGTTCCATGCTATTGCTGTCATTATTGAATTTACAACCATAAAATATAATAGTAAACTGGTCTGAATGTCCATTTTATAACAAAATGGATTAATCACAGAAAGTTATGCAACAAGGACCTATGAATTTATAAGTATTGCGTCAGTTTGAATGAGAATTTGAATGAAGTTTAGAAAGAAGAGTAGAATTGCATAACTGAATAAAAAGTAATTATTATTCATTGTTAGTGTTATATATATGTGTGTGTGTGTGTGAGTGTGTGTCTATATGTTCCTCCATCACTCTTTCTATGTACACACATACATATAAATATATCAAAATTATAGTAGGCGAAAATACAATCATAATCATCGTTTTAACATCTGCTTTCCCTGCTAGCAAGGGTTGGACAGGTTTACATAGAAATACCCAGTACTGAAGCAGAGCTACTGATCTTCCAGATAGGGCAGGGATCTGCATCTTGCTTACATATGAGCTCTCAATGTACAGGAGAGGGGGTCATATCTTTGACACAACTGTAGAGTTCCCACAGTTTGCATTCTGTCTCCAAAGGTACTTTGCTTGTTTATTCAACTATTATTATAGTTATCTCTACTGTGGTAACTACATATATATATGTATATATATATATGTAGTTATATATGTATATATATATGTAGAGGATATATGCAGACTGGAGAGGAACGAAGCTTGCATGCTCCGTTGGATGTGTAATAGTAATATATGTGAACGGCAAAGCATAAATGAACTAAGTGAGAAATTAGGAATAAGAGGGATCAGATGCTGTTTACTCGAGAGAAGACTACGTTGGTATGGTCACGTGATGCGCATGAAAGACGACAGCTGTATAAAAAAGTGCAGGGCGATCAAAATAGACGTTAGCCATGGAGTAGGCAGACACAGAAAAACCTGGGACGACTTGATAAATTCCGACCTCACACACTTACACCTCTCCAAGACAATGTCACTGGACCGAGATCTTTGGCGCTACGCAGTAATACAGAAGACCCGCCTTGCCTAAGTGCAAAGCGAAACCTACAGTCAGTAGGCACCTCTTACCAAAATACACTCCGTCCCACCATCCACACCACCCCCTTTCGATGTTAAGTTATGTTGGTACCACAACATCCAGTCCGAAATAAATGAGGTCGTGTAGGTGTCACGACAAAAAAACACACAGTCCACGCTGTAATGTGGCCGTGTAGGTAACACGGTAAAAACCTCCCAGTCCACACTGTAAATGTGGTTGGTGTTAGGAAGGGCATCCAGCCATAGAAAACCCGCCAGACAGTCCTATACGAGCAAGACAACCAATCTTGCCTCAAGTGGGAAAATTACCGTCCAAACCCATGCTAGCGTGGAAGATGCACGTTAAACGATGATGATGATGATGATGATGATATGTATATACATATATATATATATACATACCTATATATATATATATATATATATATATACGTGGGAAAGTAAGAAATCGGAGAATAGACCGTTAAAACATGTTTATTTAAAACAGCACCTACGTACGTTTCGCCCAGTTGGGCTTCTCAAGGGCATAAATAATCAAAAGTGTTCCTTACATTGCTCGGAAAGAGTTTTTGGGGTTAAATCCACGTCAAGGTTCATTGCTCGCAAAAATAGCTTGTTTTGATTTTGCAGCAGGTCAAGGGAGGTAACTCTGGCCGGTGTTAGGGCAGTCTTTCCCAGACAAATTTTTTTATCCGCTACGAGATGAGGTTACAACCTTACCATTGTTGATACGCATGTAATCAACGCTTATTTTGAGAGTTTTTTTTTTTTTTTTTTTGCTGCATCTGTTTGTCTGAGTCGATATAATAGAATAGATAACCGCACTAAAGATCACAACCCCGGCGACGGTAACCACTGTAGATTACTCGAACTATTCCCCTATTACAAAACCAACAAAGGCGACGGCCTACTACCAACGCCTTCCAACCAACATCTTCCTGTACATAAACATGGAAGAGGTAGGAAGAGTGCACCCGAGCATAAAGTGAAAGGGGCACCGAATGGGCGACTGCGCACTAACACACATAAGAGCGGTCACCTAGATGGAACCACCCGTAGCAAACGTGCAAGGACACGTAATCGCCACCGTAACGGCCTATGGTTCCACCCCTCCTACTCTCGGAGTGTGGCTTCCAACATACCCCGGATATTCTTCGAAGCCTTAGAGAAGAACTTCCCGCCCAACCATAGGTATAGAAAAATTCTTAATAGGAACAATATAAAAATATCCTTCTCTACTACTCCTAACCTAGCAGACATCATAGGAACAACGAACCACAGTAAGATCACCAAGACACAGCACCTCGACACAGACGCACCTACACCTGACAATAACTATATCAGCCTTAACAACTCCCTGGCAGCATCCAATAGTGTTGGCAATGGCATCCGCAGACGCAACCAGCATAACCGCGAAATGACTGGCAAACATGCAGGACATGACGTGCGGAATAACAATCGCACCACCCCGCGTGCTGTGGGTTGTAATGGTGCTAACGACAGCTGCGGTAGTGTGGGTAACAACGTAGGCAGCAACAATGATAGCCTTACCGTGGGAAATAGACGGAACCGCGACAGAAATTGCAACTGCCGCGACAGAGGACGCTGCCCCCTTAGAGGATACTGCTTGACTGATAGGGTTATATATAGATGCACTATAACTAGCCACAATAGCGTTAAACATTATATAGGGGCTACCTCCGCCCGTTCAAAATTAGGTTTCGAACACATCTCCACTCTTTCACAAATAAAAAACTAAGACACTCCACTTCGCTCGCGGACTACATCACATCACTAAAGGACTTAAACATCAGCTTCTCCACGCACTGGAATATTGTCGGCAGGGCTGCACCGTACAACTTCAAGAGGAAATGCGATCTTTGCCTCATGGAGCTCTACCACATCATAACTGCACCCCACGAGCTCATCAACAGCAGAGCTGAAACAGCGATAAGTTGTACACATCGCTTAAAAATATCCTTCTTCAGATGGGTTAAGGATGAGGAGTGAAACCGTGCACCGGATCTCCCTACAACAAGTCTTAACACCCCGGCGGGCAGGCGCTGCAAAATAACACCCAGGAAACTATCCTTGCATACCAGACCCAGCCTCAAACGACTCAGACAAACAGATGCAGCAAAAAAAAAAAAAAAAAAATCAAAATAAGTGTTGATTACATGCGTATCGACAATGGTAAGGTTGTGACCTCATCTCGTAGCGGATAAAAAAATTTGTCCGGGAAAGACTGCCCTAACACCGGCCGAGATACCTCCCTTGACCTGCTGCAAAATCAAAACAAGCTATTTTTGTGAGCAATGAACCTTGACGTGGATTTAACCCCAAAAACTGTTTCCGAGCAATGTAAGGAACACTTTTGATTATTTATGCCCTTGAGAAGCCCAACTGGGCGAAACGTACGTAGGTGCTGTTTTAAATAAACATGTTTTAACGGTCTATTCTCCGATCTCTTACTTTCCCACGCGCTTACGCTCTGCTAATTCTCTAGCCCACTAAATATTAACACTTCGAATATTTAATACTGCCGGCACTAGTATCAAGCACCTTTGCACCTATCTCCCCTTTTTTTCTCTCTCGATACGTATACTGTGTATATATATATATATATATATATATGACTGTTGATCGACTTTTGTCAAATCGGACCGAGGAAACAATGTTTCCATTGGTCTTTCCAATTGCTAATACTATCTATCAGTCACAACACCAGGGAGAAGGAGCAATGTGAAATAAAGTGTCTTGCCCAAGGACATAACGCATCGCCTGGTTCAGGAATTGAGCTCACAACCTCACGATTGCAAATTCAATTCTCTAACCACTTAGCCAGAGTCTGGAATTTGGTGTCAAAGTGGCAAGAATTCAGCCATCAGGCCCCAATTTTCTAATATATTTACACTCTACTATCCCAAGTATTCAGTCCTCTGCTGAATAATTGTCTTACTAGTTTTATATATATATATATATAAATATTTATTAAAATAACAGATTAAAGTTTAAGCAAAGAATCGTTGCTTTCACCCTTAACGGGATCTTCTGAAAATAACAAAGTCAACCTGTAAACGCAGAACTGGATATTTCAAAAAACGGTGCAACCGGAGGAAGACAGGAAGACGATACTTTGGTGTATGTATATATATATATATATATTTATATATATATATATATATATATATATAAAGGCGCATGGATTAGTGGTTAGAGCATTGGGCTTGCAATTCTCAGACTGGGTGATGTGTTGTTTCCTTGTGCAAGACACTTTATTTCACATTGCTCCGGTTTACTCAGCTGTAGAAATGAGATGATAGGACTGGAGTCCGTATCATTCCACTGCAAAGTGGTCGTGAAGGCCCAACAGCAAAAAAGCACCCAGCCCACACTGCAAAGTGGATGTGTAGGCGCCACGGAAAAAAAGCACCCAGCACTCACTGTAAATGAGGTTGGTGTTAGGAAGGGCATCCAGCTGTAGAAATCAAGCCAGAATCAGTTCCCGTATGAGCAAGACAAGGTCAGCCTACCGGACACTGCCCACAACAGGACAACCCGTCTAAACCATGCTAGCATGGAAGAATGGACGTAAAACGGTGATGATGATAATGATGATGATGATATGTACACACTGAGCAAGGCCATTTACCCAAGGCGATCGTGGATCTGCTTTCCCTTCTACTTACTGGGACCTTAGTCTTTGTCAGGTTGACTTTAAGACCATTTGTTTCTAGGCCATGCTTCCAGGTTGGAAATTCTTCTCTAATTTTGCCATAGATTCAGCTATGAGTGTGAGATCATCAGGAGTTCCCATGAGCAGCCAGTCTTAAACTCCTTTGTTATAGCCTGCAGAACGAAAATAAACAGGAGGAGGCTAAGGTCAGAGCTCTGGTGGATGCCAACTGGCACGTTAAATTCCTTGCTATAGTTGTTGTTAATCTAACTTTGCTAACTGTTCCCCTATACATGGCTTGTACAGCTTTCACAAGCCACACTTCTAGTTTTCTAAGAGCCCACCAGATAATGGTATAGGGGACTCTGTCAAAAGCTTTCTCAAGATCAACAAACACCAGATAGAGCAGCTTACTTTTAGCTAGGTACTTCTCCTGTAGCTGTTTCACAAGGGAGAGGGCATCTATGGTGCTTTTACCTGGCACAAATCCGAACTGCATCTCATCTAGGTTAAGTTAATCAGTTGTGCTATAACTCTTTCTGTTACTTTCATAATCCGGTTATTCAATTTGATACTTCTTTAGTTTCCTCTATTTAGTACATCTCCTTTAACCTTGTATCAGTTGACAATGGGGCTGCTGCACCAATCATTCAGTATGGCACCATTTAGTATTACTTGGTTTACAATACAAGTGGTTAAGGTGTGACCTACCGACCCAGTTGCTTTCAGCATCTCAGCAACTAACCCTGATGGTCCCGCTGCTTTCACAGTCTTCATATCCTTAACTGCTTTACTTGCTACAGAGCTGCTGACTTGTATGGCTGGTCCCTCTGTTGCATCCACTTGGGGTAGGATCTCTTTTCCCCATGCATTCTTCTCATTCTGTAATCTTTCATAATGTCTCTTCCATGCTACTTTCTTTTCAGCATCTGTGTGGGCAAGTGTGCTTATATCATCACAGACACACTTCTCACCAATGACATCACAATTTTCCTTAACACACTGCCTCACAATCCTGAAGGTTTATACAAAGTTGTGGTTAGGTCTAAATTTACATCAAGGAAATTTGCATAAGTAAGGTTCATATCAACCATAATTATATGTCCTAGTGCACGAAAGGTATCAATTAAATTTTTATGGAATCTGTCCATAGTGTGTCCGTTATAGACCAAAGGAGTAGTCGATATTTAGAATTTAGTGCATGAAGAATGTATAAACCGATAAGGTTACAAACATTAGCACTGTCATAGGACCCCATAGAGACATCAAAAGAATTATCAGGGTCAGATTTATTTACTTAGATAGTACCATTACTAAATAGGAGGGTTCTACCAGGATGAAATATAAGGTCATATTCCATGTCGTCGATGTATATGAAAGAATGAGCAAAGTCTAAAGCCTTATTAAGAAGGGTCCTAGAAATAGAGGGATAAAAATATATAATATAATAACATGTGAATTTGGTCCTCTTCTTAAAAAGGATTTCTGTGAACCAGGCTATGATAGATATATTATTTTACAGTGAGAGATTGGTGTTTTTAATAATATAAGTATTGATGTCTCTTAACATTTTTTTACTATCTAGTCATAACTCTGTCTTTGAAGGATTTATTAATCTACAGCTAGGCCTGTTTGTAAAATCAGGTTTGTGATCCTTCAGGGCAATGAAGGCATCATGTTCAGCTAAGTGTTCAACTGTATTGTCTATTTTAAAATGTGTGGCAATATCTTTGGCTTCATCATTAATCTTGTTACATCTGTTAGGTTTGGCTTTCTAAGGTTGTTAAATTTTTCATTATCTTTGTTTTGTCCAAAAATACAAAATACATTCTTAGTCAATTTGAATTTTTTAATGTCATATATAAGTGTATGTTAGAAGAGATTATGGTACTTACGAAACTTGATGGTTGCAACTATATCTAACAGGTCAGCTTCAAATGGGGCTAAGTCTTTAACTTGGAGGGGAGGGGTGTTACTTAATCGAATTAATGTTAAATTTCTTGGTGGAAGTGGTGGTCATTTCACTGTCGAACAGAAGAGCCTTTCATCACAGTCTATGTACAACATCTACTTTGTTGAGAAGCATTTTGGTGTAAGGAGTGTTGGTAGGTGTCAGTATATATTCAATGACTCTTGAGGCAGCAATTTAGACAGGTCTAGTGTTGGAAACATTTTACAGTATCTCAAGTATTTCTGAAGTTCTTTACTTGTTTCAGTATTGTAGTAATGGTGCTGTTATTGGTGGTGGTGGGTGAGAAGGGTGAAGTGGGGGTTGTTGTATGGTGGTGGTAGTGGCTTTGGTTGTTGGTGGTGGTGTTAATGGTGTTGCTAGTGGTTGTGTTGGAGATGTTGTTGTTGTTGGTGGTGGTGGTGTTAATGGTGTTGTTGCTAGTGGTTGTGTTGGAGTTGTTGTTGGTGGTGGTGGTGGTGTTAATGGTGTTGTTGCTAGTGGTTGTGTTGGAGTTGTTGTTGTTGTTGGTGGTGGTGTTAATGGTGTTGTTGCTAGTGGTTGTGTTGGAGTTGTTGTTGTTGTTGGTGGTGGTGGTGTTAATGGTGTTGTTGCTAGTGGTTGTGTTGGAGTTGTTGTTGTTGGTGGTGGTGGTGTTAATGGTGCTGTTGCTAGTGGTTGTGTTGGAGTTGTTGTTGGTGGTGGTGTTAATGGTGTTGTTGCTAGTG
>OZ024741.1:154800011-154805011 GCA_964016885.1 Eledone cirrhosa
TGATGCTGAGAATAGCTAATACAGGGGTATGGGTGGGGTGCAGTAAAAGCAAGGATAGTTGTGGATGAGGTGTGATACTTGGATGAGTCAGGTCAGGTTTTAGGTTGTTAGAAAGCTTTTCACCAGCACCATATGTCTCATATCCTCCCTGTGCTTTGTTAGCTCTGATGTGAAGTTCAGTTTCTTTAAGGTTAGCCCTCACTACCTCATCCCATGTCTTCCCAAGTTTACCTCTTACACAAATTCCCTCTACAGGGGTTTCTCTGCACATATTTCTACAGCTGTCATGTTCCATCGCATCATATGTACATATAAACACAGTCTTCTCTCTTGCATACTATATCAAATTCCTCTTATGCCAAGTTTTCTCTCAACTCACTTATGCTACATTGTTCATGCTATATCGTTCATACACACTAATGTTGCACATACATTTTCTATATATCAGGCAGGACCACTTCCCTGGTGGGATCAGAGTCCTATCTTCTTTCTTGCTTACCAAAACTTTCGTTTTTCCAAAAAGAACCTTTGTTAAATTATGTTTCAAACACCAGTTTAAAAATTAGAAAGTTATATTTCTAAATCCCTCCAAATTATTGATTCTTTTCAAAATTGAATGAAAATCTTAGGCAGTGTCTTTCATTACAAATATGGTAAGGAAAGGGTTAATATGTCTGCATTTATCTAAAAACCTTCCATCACAATATTATGTAAATTCCTTTGTTAAGTTATGTTCCAAATACCAGTTTAAAAATGAGAAAGTTAGTTATATTATTGAATCTTTGTTTATTGTTTATTTTCAAGATGATTTGAAACACAGTGTCTTCCATTAGAAATATGGTAATGAAAGAGTTAAAAACAGCCGTAGTGTAGTGTTGCTTATTATATAGATTTTAATGGCAACATGTGTCTGAAATGGTGGAGGTTCCATTAGTTTGGTCAGAGAAACCAAAATCAACCAACAGAATCATATAACATATTTACTTCCTTTTCATCAGAAATTCTTTTGATGTGTTAATATAAGGAACCAATAAAATAACTTTTAAGCTCTTTCCTCTCTTTTCTTGTATTTTTTGTACATCTGCTATCCTCCTCCTCATCGTCATCACCATCATCATCATCACCATCATCATCGTCATCATCATCATCATCACCATCATCATTTTCATTATTATTATTCTCTGCTAAACACACAGAGTTTTAAATTTTGGCCAAGGTCGCACCGATGAGGTTGCCACTTGTCAACGGTGGTCTGGTAGGGGAGGCGCAAACATTTGCCATTCCAGACAGATCCATCTACAACAACCTCCATCTCATGTAATAAATCATAGAGAGTGTGGATAAGGAACCTGGCATGTGTGGGGCCCTGATCAATTTAGATCAATAAGTACCTGGTGGCAATCCTAAAGGTAGTTGGCTTTAGGCCTGTTTTCAGAGGAACTGTGATCTTAGTGAACAGCCACATCTCAGAACCATTCAACATCATGTGCTTGGTCTGCCAAGATTGTCCCCTCTCACCTGCTGTATGTACTGATTCTCAAGCCACTACAACACAAATTGAAGATGTTGAAGGGTATCCTATAAAAGATGTAGGAGATCTGTGTCAGCATATACCGATGATGTCACTGTAATGGTTTTGAGCTGCAAACATATTGAGTTGATCGGCACTACTCTCAAGGAATACGAAGCAATAACAGAAGCAAAAATTAATCAAGAAAAGTTGGTGGGCCTGTGGCTTGGCACCTGGAGAGGCAAATCCATGCAGTCCAACAGCATTGCCAAGTGCTGGATGTATGGGCCAGTTAAATTGCTTAGGGTCTCGTTTGGTCCAGACCTCCAAATGAGCAAAAACTGAGATGAATTAACGACCAGGGTGGACATTTTCACTTAGAAATGGGCCCAGAGGAAACTATCTCTGAGGCACAGGTGGTGAATGTATACATCACATCCATCATCTACTACTGATTCATGGTTATGTGTTGCTCCGGTTCATGTCTTACAGCCCTAGAGTGTTTTCTTTTTTGCTTTTTGTGGAAGGGACATGAGCCTATGGTCAGGCAGTTCATTTGTTGCCAATACCCACTGCATGGAGGACTGAGACTATGGCATCTCCAGTTTTACCTCGATGGTGAACAGGTGTGATTGTTGTTTGTTAGGCATGTATTTCCACAGCTCATCTCCTTGACAGAGCTGCAGTCCTGCATCAAATGAAGAGCGATAGGTTGTACTTGGAAACTGGAATGTCTTCAAGTCCTCACAGCCCTCACTTAGTTAAATGGGCAGTATGATTGGTGGAAACTCCAGCTTGACATTCTATAGAGTGTTAGTTGTGGGTAAAAATGATGACGTTCTTGGGGAGACTCTAGTCTTTTAGTCTAACTTTAACTGTTTCACCATTGAAATGATTTAAGCTTGTCTGTAGGGTTTGTATCATCATCATCATCACTGTTTTACGTCCGTTCTTCCACGCTCACATGGGTTAGACGGGTTGTCCTGTTGTGGGCAGTAGCCGGTCAGCTGACCATGTTTTGCTCATATGGGAACTGATTCTGGCTTGATTTCTACAGCTGGATGGCCTTCCTAACACCAACCTCATTTACAGTGAGTGCTGCGTGCTTTTTTTCCGTGGCGCCTACACGACCACTTTACAGTGTGGGCTGGGGGCTTTTTTTCCGTGGTACCTCCATGACCACTTTGCAGTGGGAGGGTGTGTAGGGCATATTGTCAATATGCTTCAGCTTTGGTTTGTACCTGTGGGGGGTCGGGTTTTCTGTATTAGTGCGTGACGCCAGAGGTCACGGTTATGTGTCATCGCCTTTGAAAGGTGTAATTGTGTAAGGTCGGCTTTTATCACCTCATCCCAGGTCTTCTTGGGTCTCCCCACTCCGCGGCTTCCATCGACTTCTAGTGCTCTGCACCTTTTTATGCAGTTGCCATCCTTCATACGCATCACATGTCCATACCAATGCAACCTTCTCCCCTGCACACAACATTTGATTCCTCTTATGCTCAGTCTCTCTCTCAATTCATTTATGCTTTGTCATTTGCGTATATTACTATTGCACATCCATCAGAGTATGCAGGCTTCGTTTCTTTCTAATCTATGCAAGTCTTCCACAGACAGTGCCTAGGTCTCACTACCATGTAACATTGCTGTTCGGATACATGCATCATACAGTCTGCCTTTCATTTTGAGGGAAAAGCCTTTTGCAGCTAGCAGTGGCAGTAGCTCCCTGAACTTCTTCCATCCTGTTCTTAACCTAGTTATTGTACTTTCCGAACACCCACCTCCGCTGCTAATTTGGTCACCTAGGTAGCAGAAGCTGTCTACTGTTTCACCAGAACCCTCCCAGAGTTTGGTGGTGCTTGTTTCCTGTGGCTGTTTGCTACTTGCTGTCCCAACGTAGCTGCTACATGTGAAGCCTACATTCTTAGTTAAGCTTCCTGAGATCCCGCTACATCTCTTGTGTACCCATTGTTTGCATTTGGGGCAGAGGATGGAGTTCCTACCTACACCTTTCCTACATACTGAGCAAAGCCATTTCCCTGAGGGGATCTGGGTTCTGTTTTCTCGTCTACTTACAAGGACCTTGGTCTTTGTCAGGTTGACTTTGAGACCCTTTCTTTCTAGTCCCTGCTTCCATGTTCGGAATTTCTTCTCTAGTTCTACCATAGATTCAGCTATAAGTGTGAGATCATCTGCATACAGGAGTTCCCATGGGCATCCAGTCTTAAACTCCTCCATTATTGCCTGCAAAACTATGATGAACAGGAGAGGGCTAAGAACAGAGCCCTAGTGGACACCGACCTGTATGCTAAATTCCTCGCTATAGTCATTGCTAATCCTAACTTTGCTGACTGCTCCCCTATACATGGCTTATACAGCTTTCACAAGCCATTCATCTACTCCTAGTTTTCTAAGAGTCCACCAGATTATAGCACGGAGGACTCTGTTGAAGGCTTTTTCCAGATCGACAAATGCCAGGTAGAGTGGCTTACTTTTAGCTAGGTACTTTTCCTGTAACTGCCTCAAAAGGAAGAGGGCATCAGTGGTGCCTTTCCTGGCACAAACCCAAATTGCATCTCATCTAGTTTCACCCGGTCCCTAATCAACTGTGCTATAACACTTTCTGTTACTTTCATGACCTGGTCCATCAGCTTTATACCTCTATAGTTTCCTCTATCTAGTGCATCACCTTTACCCATGTAGCAGTTGACAATGACACTGCTGCACCAATCCTTTGGTATGAGACCTTCTAGTATTACCTGGTTAACAATACGTGTGGACCTACCGACCCAGATGCCTTCAGCATCTCGGCAGCTATACCTGATGGACCGGTTGCCTTCCCTGTCTTCATATCTTTGATTGCCTTACTTACTACACTGCTGCCTACTTGTACTGCTGGCCCCTCTATAGGGTCTACTTGGGGTAGGGTCTCTTCTTCCCATGCATTCTCCTCATTTAGTAATCTTTCATAATGGCGCTTCCACGCATCTTTCTTCTCAGCACTTGTGAGGGCAAGCTCACCTTTATCATTCCGGATACACTTCTCTCCAATGACATCACAATTCTCTCTGACACACTGCCTCACAATCTTGAACGCCTCCTGTTTCTGGTCCTCACGTTGCAAGACATGCTTGAATTTTCTATCCTCCGCTTCCCTTCTAACTAAGTATACTTGTCACCTAACTTCCCTCCTGGTCTCTATGTAATTTACTCTTCTTCCCCTGTTCTTCCATTCTTTCCATGCCTGTCTCTTAGCTTTAACTGCTTCATCTACCGTATTGTTCCACCACCAAGTCACTCTCCTCTTGCCTGTGGTCTTACTCCAACCACAGATCTCATACGTCGCCTTTAGTAATTTATTTTTTAGGAACTCCCAGTGCTCTTCTACATTGAATGTCTCTTTGTCTTATAATATTATTTACACTCTACTTTCTTTAGTACAAGTACTATATAGAATAGCATCTTTAAATAATTTGTATAATTGTATAATTTC
>OZ024741.1:154815011-154827511 GCA_964016885.1 Eledone cirrhosa
ACCATTTGTTGGTTCCGGAATTTATTGTACATCGGTAGACAATATTGCGTGTTAGGCATTGGTTATTCAATGGGCACGAACCTGGTTTAGTGCAGTTACAGTTATTTTTATGTTTTGCAGTAGTATCCTGGATAGTTTGGTGGGGTTGTAGCTGCGTGTTAGTGCGTTGTATGTCGCTATGCTGGTGCGCTGTGACATTAGGGATGTACTTATTTAGTATTGTTGAGTTGAGTTTTTTAATTAGTTGTTCTATGTTAGGTGCAGTGGAGTATGAGAGTCTAATGGTGCGCGAGTTTAAGATTTTATAGTATTTATGTGAATTTGTAAAGTGTTTATTGATCAGTGTATAGAATTGTGAGATAATCTTAGTGCTAATAGAAATATTGTACACGAGGTTATACCATATGTACTCTCTAAGTCTAACTCTATTTGTTGGTTTGCACCTATTATTATGCCTATTAATGTGTCTGTGTGGTGCAATACTAGTTCGACTTAGATGTGATTTATTCATAGTACCTATGTGGTTATCTTCTAGATATTCTATTTTCTCGCAGTAACCAGCTTTTCTAAGTGCGTCGTTATAATACTCAGCATGCTCGTTGAAGGTCTGCAAATTAGACGATAGTCGGGAGATCCTTATGGATATATTTTTAGGGATAGATTTAATAATGGAATGGGGATGGTTCGATCTTACATTAACGTATTTGAGATTTTTGTTAAGTTTGTGAAATGGCTTTATATTACCGTTATTAAGGTTGAAGGTGACATCCAAGAAATTGACCACTTTAAGATTGTGTTCGAAGGTAATACTAAGTCCTAGTTCTAAGAAAAGTTTCCTAATGTTTTTACGTCGCCTTTCTAGGTTTTGTTTGTTCATATTTTTTACTAATAGGAGTGCATCATCACGGTAGATTCCGCCGTGGAGGTCAATAAATTCGCTCTGGAGTCTGTGAGCTATATAGATTCCAACCAAATCCATAACTTCCGCCAGAACCCATCGTAATGTCAAATTCCGAGGGTCTATCCCTGCGGACCCAATAACTATTTTCAAAATGGACTACTGTGCGTCTAGCTTCAAGTATAATATTAATATCCTCGTTTGTGAGGTCCGAGTTAACCTTAGCGAATGAGAGGGCCTTATGCAGAGTTTCAGGTGAAATAGATGAATAGTATTCATCTATATCGATTTGAATAAAAGAAGATTTGTTTTTGTCACTGATGTTATTGAACCAACTTATTGCCTGTTGAGTATTACCCCATAATTTAATATTTACCTTAGCCTTAACTTGAGGGATAATACGATCTAATATGTTCTTACTGATTCTACCTATATCAGATTTTGAAGGACATATCAATCTAATTTTAGGGTTAGTGTCGAAGTTAGCCTTATGGTCCTTCAAATTAAAGGTCGGTGTAGCTGGAGATAGGGGTTCCGTTCTGTCGTCGATTTTCAGTTTTTTAACAATATCACATGCTGCGTTATTAATGTTGGTTAGTGTAGTTGCGTTTGTTTTTTTGTACTTCGTATGTAATTCCTTACGTATAAAATATATATATATATATATATATGTATATTTGTATATATATATATATATATATATATATATATATATATATTCATAATTAAGCAAAACAAGACCACAAATTTCACAAGGAAGACATTATTAAAAGATTGTCAACATATTTTAGTTTGATGTAAGGAATGTAGAGAATAATAATAATAATAATAATATTAATAATAATAATATCCGTTTACAATTGTTTCGCTACTCCATATAATATTTCTAGATCAGATGACTATATATCATTATGGATCTGGTTCAGTTGAAAATAATTAACATATTTAAAATCAGAACTAATGAATATTTCCAGCTCTGTGCACCTAACTTCTGCATGAACCCAGCCACCTAGCTGCTTTCTACTTCATATTGCACATTGAGCACATGCCTTTACACTTTGGCTTCTAACTAATTCACCAATCTCACCTCTCCTATCTCCAACTCTCTCTTTAAGATTGGTTACTCTTGAACTGTGTATATATATATATGTATATTTATATATATATGTATATTTATATATCTATATATCTATATTTATATATATATATGTATATATATATATATATATGTATATATATATATATATATATATCATTTCATCATCATTTCATTTTACATCCACTTTTCCCTGCTTGCAAGGGTGGGACGGGAACTGATTCTGGCTTGATTTCTACAGCTGGATGCCCTTCCTAACACCAACCTCATTTACAGTGAGTGCTGGGTGCTTTATTGCCGTGGCACCTCCACGACCACTTTGCAGTGGAATGATATGGACCCAAGTCCCTATCATCTCATTTCTACAGCTGAGTAAACTGGAGCAATGTGAAATTAAGTGTCTTGCTCAAGGAAACAACACATCACCCGGTCTGAGAATTGAACTCACAACCTTTCGATTGCAAGGCCAATGCTCTAAGCACTAAGCTTATATATATATATATATATATATATATATATATATATATATATATATATATATATATATATATATATATATATAAATATAAATGAAAAGTATAGAGATTGTTGTAGCAAGAAGCCAACAGTATTCCATAATATATAAGTGACTATAACGTCAAAATGGAAAAATAGTTAACGTAAGATGTGAGAAATTAATTCAAACTCAATTCAAAAAGAATCAGGATATAGATTCATCCACAGAATTTGGTGAAATCCAGGGAAAAATCAATAGCGCCTTAACTCAGAATAAAATAAAGTTTAAAATACTCATCCTTCAATTTGGAAAAACTACAAATGCTCTGTATAGTCTTAAAAGACTATTTCACGAAACTTTCAGTGGGGATGGTCACGGTTGGATCATCAGCAGAGCTCAAAGACACGATAACCAAAGTTCCACTGTTTATAATATGCTAAAAAGGGAATTTAAAAGCAGGCTAGTTCAATATCATGCGTAATTAGGAAGAAAAATTATATATATATATATATATATATATATATACACAGTATTTACGTATCGAGAGAGAGAAAAAAAGGGGAGGATAGGTGATACATATAGTTATTTGCCAAGTAGCGTATGCCACAGGTGCTCGATACTAGTGCCGGCAGTATTAAATATTCGAAGTGTTAATATTTAGTGGGCTAGAGAATTAGCAGAGCGTAAGCACGTGGGAAAGTAAGAAATCGGAGAATAGACCGTTAAAACATGTTTATTTAAACATGTTTTAACGGTCTATTCTCCGATTTCTTACTTTCCCACGTATATATATATATATATATATATATATATATATTAGTTTTGTGAGGTTTCTGATATGAAATCGTGTGCCGAAACAAATATTGTTATACTTGGGGAGGGTCATATTTGTGTAATAATATTGCCAGAATTAATAACAGAACACACTCACTGTTTGGTTGGTTTTCGCTTCTGTGTCTTTTATATCGGTTAATTTAATTTATTCGGTCCTCAATGTTACTGACCAACGGTCAAAAATACAGATACAATATAGACACAAACACATATATATAGTCTAACAAAGTTCTTTCGTTGCACATCTGCAACAACGTCAGTGGTGCTATTATGTTTCCTCCGGAAAGGGATACAATACAACAGGACAATCTTCTTGACAACTACAATCTTCCCATATAAGGAAGTACCCCTTGAAAAGTTCGGTTATTTATTCACCAGGCTAAAAATTCTAATTTAGTCCAGAAATAGCCATCGAAACGGCTTGAGCTCTGCCGTCGGGGTCATACTTTTTCCTATTACCCACTCTACTACCCTAAGTATTGAGTACTCTGGTGCGTTATGGTCCATCTGGTTTCTTACCACAATTCCTTCATTATATATATATATATCTATATATAGGTGGTGAGAGCAGACCTCAGATCGCTGAAACTCACCGAGGAGATGACGAAGGACCGTGACAAGTGGAGAGATGCTGTGCTGAATAGGACCCTTGCAAGAAGGGTAAAGTGGACGTAAAATGATGATGATGATGATGTAATAATATATATATATATATATATATATATATATATATATATATATATATATATATATATATATATATATATTATACTTTGGGAGGGTCATGCTGCCAATAAAAACAACATATGCACCTGTTGGTTTTCAGTTCAATTTATTATAAATTTCCATTTGGTTGGTTCAATGACAGGGTGGTTGTTTATATATTGTCAAAGCTCTTTAGTCACACATTCTGTGACCTCCTCAGTGATGATTTTTTATTTGGTGTCTCTCCTTTGTTCTGTCCTGTAGGAAAGAGCTTTGATGATATATAAACAACCATCTGGTTATTGAACAAACCAACTGGAAATTTATAATAAATTGGGTGTGTTTTTATTGGCAGCATGACCCTCCCAAAGTATAACAATATCTGTTTCAACACATGTTTTCAGATAACAAGTCTTGCAAAACAAATTCAAAAACAAAGTATATATATAGATATATATATAAACATGTAAACATAAGTGGTGTTTAATAAAGGAGAATAAAGAAGAATAAAAGTATCAACAAACTAGAAAAGAGAGTACTGTTTTTTTTGGTAAATTATTTTGTTTTCTTCCTTTCACTCTCTCTTCTTCCCCCTCCTCTCTCTCCAGCCCACTCTTTCCCAAATGTTCTCACTCTCCTCTTTCACTTTTTCCTACACTCCTCCCTCTCTTCTTCAGCAATGTTTCATCTATTAACTCAATAATCTTTAAATCTTCCACTCCCAATTTCTCCCTCCCACCCAACTTATCTAAATATAACTTACACCAAGTTCTTCACCCCATTGTCTCTCTCCTTCTCCCCCTTACAATTACAGACTGAACTAATTAATTCTCTAATTGGACTGAATTCTCATTTTAATGTTAATTAATAGAAATATTAATCCTACAATTGTTAATAATATTTTGATACTTCAAATACTAGATCAGTAGTTCCCATCTTGAGGCTTCACTGTCCCCTGGGGCTTTACAAAAGCAGCACTGAGGGTCCATCAGCTAAGTTCAACAGTTCAACTACTTCATTAACCCATTACTGTATATATACTATTATATTTTCACTGTAAAGGCTTTACCTCACACAATATCCAATCTATGAGATTTTGATATTATTTATTTTGGGAGTAACACCTTAAAATCAGTATAAACAGCCGGTTACAGCCAGTTTGAACAGAAAGAGGTGAGAGAATTCTGGCCAGATATGGCCAGTTTAAATGCTAAAGGGTTAAAAACATAATGTGCACAGACTATATATGCATATAAGTATATATATACATCAAGAAAATGCGAAGTTCGGTTTAGATGTTAAGAAGTCCTTTATTAACAAAGCTGTGATACATATTTCAATGATGATTTTTGCTAAGAGATTGTTAAATCATACAAGCAGTCGTGCAACATCATCAAACAGCATCTTATACATACGTTGAGTGCTTAAACCAAATTGCATCATTATTCACTGAGATTGGTGCATTGCCCACAACCCTCATGTTTACCATAAGTATATACATACATATATATTGACAAGTTTCCTACAGGTGGATGCCCTTCCTATCACCAACTACTTTACAGCATGTACTGGGTGCTTTTATTGTGTAGGTCACCAGCACTAGGGAGGCTGTCATGTCCTTGACATAACTGAGGGTCCTCTCAACCCTTTGTTTGGCAAGGTGGATGCCTTTCCTATCACCAACCATTTTACAACATGTGCTGGGTGATTTATCATGTAGGTCACCACTGGTTTAGCTTGTAACTTACATTAATGGTCTGTGGAATACTCAACCACTTACGTATGTTGGACATTTAGTTGATCAAACAACTGGGTGATCATCATTGAAACACGATTGTCATATATAATAATACATCAATTACTTGGGATTTAATGGAAATTTTGGCTGTAATTGTTAAGAGCAGATGAACTCCTCAGAGTCAATGGCCATCCACCCCAAATATGGGTTAAATAGTTTTGCCAATGTGCAATTCGCCAAGTGTAGCGAGTATGGATACACCACTGACATGATCAAAACCAAACAGAAAGCAGTGGAGGTCAACTAGGGAGAGGATCAGATGGGATCAATTTGGATCGGAAGGACCAGACCAGATCAGACTGGATTAGTTCAATTTGGATTGATTCAGATCAGATCAGGCCAAGCTGGACTGGATCAGATCAGATGTATGGGAACTACCATCTTACCCTATTCAGCAACTCAATCGATCAGCTCAATGATGCACTGACCATATACTGAGAAGAATCAGCAAAGCTTTGCCTTCAGGTGAGCTGGGTGAAGACCAAGCTGGTGCATGTCAGTGATGGAACAGATCCTCTCCTGCTTCATATTGGCTCCGGCATCATGGTGTTTGTCAGCTTCTTCATTTTCCTGGGCTAGACACTTACCAACAATGGAAACCTAACCTCAGAGATCAACTGCAGATGTGGTCTGGCTGCTGGGATCATGTACTCCCTATGGAAGCCCTTTTGGTGCCACTTCTCTATCTCCCAGAAGATAAAACTCCATATCTACAATGCATTGGTCTTCTCTGTTCTCCTCTGTGGAGCAGAAATGTGGCTCCTCACAAAGACCCTGGAAAAGAGGACCATTGAGAACATCAGATGGTACCACCATGTTTCCAACAAAGAGTTGCATGCATGTGTGCATCAGCCTGCAGCCTCCTGTCTCATAGCCATCTGCCACATGCATTTGTATGGACATGTCCTTATAATGGGACTATCTGTTTGTATGGACCTTCCTCATAATGGGACTATCCAGATCCCAATATACAGTATCAGTCCCAATATGTGCAAGGTATGGTGCGGCTATCTGGCCAGACTTGGCTCATAACAGGACCACCCAGTAACATGGCTCCACTATATGTAAGGCTTGGTGCAGCCAAGTGACCTGACCGCCCTCAGAGTGGCACCACCCAGCTCCTAAATGATGGTTCTAATATGAGCTAGGTACACTGCAACCAACTGGCCAGATCCTCCTCTTAGCAGTGCCACCCAGGGCCCCACTATGAGTATGGCTTGGTGCAGCCAACTGGCCAGACCTCCCTCATAATGGGACCACCTGACTCCCAAACTATGGTTCAGATATGAGCAGAGTATGGCGTGGCCAACTGGCCAGACCATCCTCATAACAGAGCCATCCAGTTCTACACTGTAAATGGGGTTGGTGTTAGGAAGGGCATCCAGATGTAAAAATCCCAGCCAAATTACATTTTCATCTGAGCAAGGAATGCTGTGACCAACTGGCCAGGCTCGTCTCATGATGTGGGCGACCTGTCTAACCCATGCAAGCATGGAAAAATGGACGTTAAATTTCGTCGAGGAGACCACTAATCATGTGAGTACTTGATACATGGAGAGATGTAGAGTGGGTAGAGAGATATGTAAAATCTCGACCGCAGCACCAAGCAGTTTTGGCCTGTGACACACAAGCCGAAACCGCTTGGCGCTGCAGTCAGGATTTTACACATCTCTCTCTCTCTCTCTCTCTCTCTCTCTCTCTCTCTCTCTCTCTATATATATATATATATATATATATGTATATAATATGAACTGGGCATCAGAAAAAACTAGTCAATGGATACATCTATTTTTCTCTCATATATATATATGTGTGTGTGTATATATATATGTGTGTGTGTGTTTGTGTGTGTGTATATATCATTATCATCATGAACTTTGCCTCAAACTGCACCGAACCACACCAAGCTAGATATTGAATCCTATTGTAAAAGCGATATTGTTTGAGAATCAATGTTGAAATAGGCTGACTGAAAATAGAATTTAACTGGAAATAAAGAAAAATACATTAATAATTCATTTATTGTAACAAAATATTAGAAAAATTAAAATAAATAAATAATTAAATTGTCTGATTATGTGAGTGAAGTTATGTAAAAGAAAACAAAAAAATTAAAATTTTGTGAAAATATTTCATTTGTATTTCTGATATATTAAACATTGAAAAGAATAATAATTTCCAAAAAATATTAGTTAAATAGAATAAAACATTTACTATTCTTGTTATTCCTCCTTTAAGGAGGAGGAGGAAGGGCAGGCACTTTTCATTTGCCTGGTGGCCATGGCGAAAGAGATTGTATGATGGACAAGGTTGCAAGGATTGAAGATGGACATTTTCCTCTTTGGCGAATCCCTGATTAACTTTTTCAAATTTCACTTGAAGAGGAAAATCAGGGTGGAGAGGCAAGTGTTGTTGTCTAGTAAGTTTGTTGAAAGGTGGGTGAACATGGCGAGTCTGGTCCGAGTATGCGCCTGTAGACTGAGGAGTGGAAAACTGAGAGAGAGCGCTTGCCCTGGTGGTCAGGGTGGCCCTGGTCTTTTGTGTGGTTTTCGCCACGAGTGGCCCTCGGAAGTTTCCCCCTATTGGGGAATTTTTGTTGTTTAAATTTTTTTGATATTTCTATCTTCTTCTTATAACCTTTTTTTACACGGCCAAAACCCACTTTGTATCATCCTGTACCGTTCTGTGTCGCCTGTAATGTTTTTCTTCATGTTAGCCCTTGTGGCCAATAAAGAAACCATTATTATTAAAGAAATCATTATTATTATCATTACTACTACTACTATTATTATTATTATTATTATTATAAGGGCGGTGGATTGGCAGTATCGGTAGAAGGTCGGACGCTATGCTTTGCAGCAAAGAGTTACGGCCCTTTATGATCTGAGTTCAAATCCCGCTGAGGTTAACTTTGCCTTTCATCCTTACGGGATCGATAAAATAAAGTACCAGTAATGCACTGGGTAATTGCTGGCCTTGTGCCAAAAGTAGAAACAATTATTATTATTATTACTGCTACTACTATTATTATTATTAGTAGTAGCATCATTCCTAATGCTTTTGCTTTGGCAGATGTTATACCAACACTAACCAAAAGTGCGAGCCATATCCAATGGCCAAATGTCCTTTGGCTCATTCTTTCTCCTTCGACTTTCTAACACTCACCTTAGAGTCTTTGTTTTTGTTAGCAAGGCTGTTTTTTGCAACAATCATGTCCTGATGGTAATTCCTAGCTTCTCAAGCCAATCATTTAACCTTTTACTAACTTATCCCAGTGTGCCAACCACAATCGGTATCACTTCTACGTGTCTGATTCTCCATACTTTCCTGATTTCTGTCTTCAGCTGCTGGTTTTTCTCAACTTTCTCACTTTTCTCCTCATACACCCTGTGGTCCCACATACTTGCCTTGTTATTTTTCTCATCTACAATAACAATGTCAGGCTTTCTAGCCATGATAAAATTGTTGCACTGGATGGTCATGTCCCACAAGATCTTAAACTGATGGCGGCTCATGGGTGGATGTTGTTTACCTTGACTTTGCGAAAGCTTTCAATTCTGTGCCACACAAAAGGCTTATGGCAAAACTCTCTGCAATGGGTGTGAAGGATGATCTTTTTAAATGGTTGAAGTCCTTCATTCTAGGTCGAAGAGAGGTAGTCACGGTTCTGGGACAGCATTCCTCACCATATGAGATGTCATCTGGTGTACTACAGGGATCTGTTCTTGGTCCCCTTTTGTTTGTGGCATATATTAATGACATAGATGCCAACTTAAAGTATGCCACCCCGGGAAAAAAAACCCCAGTTGATGGATGTGAATCCGAAATATATAGGGACTATTAAATCTCTCCCAAGGTAACTCTCTCTTGTGTTGTTATTTTTATTTTATCCTTTATACTCTTCCCTTCATTCTACACATCTCACACATCTTATACACACCACCGGATCTTGTTACCCGGAGATTTACCCATTTGCATTGTCGAGGCTTCCAAACGACTTAAAGATATTTACTTATTATTCCACAATGCTTCAAGCAAACTTCAATACTCTCTTATATATATACATACATATATATATATACATATATATATATATACATACATATATATATATATATACATACATATATATATATATACATATATATACATATACATACATACATATACATATATATATATACATATATATATATACATATATATATATACATATATCCCCTACACACCTTTTGAACTCTGTTCCCACACACTTCTCACCTGAGGAAGGGCTTATGCCCGAAACGTCGTTCCCCACCACCACCCCACTCTCCAGAGCGTGAAATTAATAAACATTCGTTGTACTGCCTCTCTGTTTTGTTCCTGTTCAAATTTTCCCATTATATATATATACATACATAAATATATATATATATATATACATACATATGGTGGCTGCCAACTCGTTTTCGAGTACGGCCACTACTTTATATCCATGTAGGAGAACCCCTACCGATGTGCTGAACGAGTGTGACTTTTTAGTCCAGCCAACGACTTGAAAACTCTGGTACAAACACTGTGGGTATGGTGTGGCATGCGGTGGCCGGAGGCGGGGGAGTGCTCGACCGGAAGGGTGCTTGGCCGGAAGGATGCTCGACCGGAAGGGCCGGCAGAGGGCCTCTCTCTAGTGGTGACCAGCAGGCGGTGTGGACGCGAGTTTTGGGCAGCTCCCGATGTTAAGCAGCTGGACGCACGTGGAAGAGGAGTAAGCTGCAGTGGAGTTTAGCGGCGCCTATGAAAAGCGGTAAGTGAGATAGCTTTTTCTAACCACAAGCTATTTCGGTGACTGGAAAAAAAACAAAAACAAAAAAAAAAACACTTGCCGCAAGACAAATCAGAAGATGGCGACAAGACTACGGATGAACGAAGCTATCAGGGCATTTACCGGGGAAGGTGATGTTGTCGCTTGGCTGCAGAAGGTTCGGTTGGTCGCAAGCTTGCAGAAGATAGAGGACGTGGCCGGCCTCATGGCACTGTACCTCGAGGGCGACGCATTGGTACTCTTCCTTGAGTTGGACGAGTACAGCCAAAGAGATGTGCAGAAGATTGAGAGGCGGCTGATGGATGCATTCGCCGAGGGACCGTTGGCGGCTTTTGCTAAGCTGGCGAGAATCAGGTGGAATGGTGAGCGCGTCGACATTTTCGCAGCGGAAATACGGCGGTTGGCTATGTTGGCGGGTTACCAGGCGGAATGTGAACGCACGGTGCGGTTGGCGTTCATCAATGGATTTCCGGACGACATAGCGGTGAAACTGCAGCAAGTCCCGGGTTATAAAGAGATGGAAATGCGTTCACTGGTAGAACAAGCCCGGATCATAGCGGAAGATGCCAAAAAGAGTGTTGCGGCGATAGCAACTACGGAGGCTCAGGACACCTGGCAGCGAAATGGTGAAAGGGAGGCAACCTCGGCACGCGGTCGCCCGCGAACGTTTAGAGGGCGCTGTTTTCGGTGCCAGGGCCCGCACATAGCTAGAGACTGTAGAGAGTCGAAGCTGGAGATAATTTGCTACCGGTGTAAGCGACCAGGCCACATCGCTACTAACTGCGACCAGGGAAACGATCCCAGGGGAACTACTGCGCCGGTAGTTGCCCCTTACGAGTAGCGGCGCTGCCCGTGGTGGAAGTCTTTGTGAGGGGGAAGCCACAGCGGGCCCTCGTGGACACGGGCTGTACAACGACACTGGTGACCGCGGGGGTGGCGCAGAGGTGGGGAGGGAAGAGCAGCGTAAGGGCAGTCGACGGCAGGAAAATTGAATGCCGAGGTCGCAGCGAGATGGAAATAGCGGTACGGGGAAGGAGGAGAAGCTTTCCGCCATCGTGGTAGACAGTGTGGTGGATTGGATCGGCGTGGTTATGGGCATGGACGCGATTGGCCGTCTAGGGGGCGTCACGGTGAACAATGTCGGTGTGTCGTTTGGCGCCGCTGCATCGGTATGCGCTGTGAGTGCACGTTATGAGAACCAGAAGGCCCACGAGAAGGAATACCCCGCTTACACTGTGCAGGAAAAAGACTTCAAGGCCGTGTTTGATGGGCAGCGATGGGTTGTTGAGTGGTACTGGAAGGGAGAACCACCAACACTGAAGACCAAAGTGGGCTGCTATCAACACACATTGAAGGGAAACGCTAGGGGCGAGTTCGAGCGAGAAGTAGAGAGATGGATCGAAGAGGGCATACTGCTTCCCTGGAAGGAGGAGGTGAAGTGCGGAGTATTGCCGTTAATGGCGGTGGTGCAACCCACGAAGAGGAAGGTGAGGCCGGTGCTGGACTATCGGGAGCTGAACGAGCACGTGTCATGCCACACGGGTGGCGAGGTCACGGATGTCTGTGGGGAAACCCTGCGTGAGTGGAGATGCATGACGAGGGGTTCAGCGATCGTGGATCTAAAGTTGGCTTACTTGCAGTTGCATATAGATGAGAAGCTCTGGCGGTATCAGCTGGTCAGGTATAAGGGCCGGACATATTGCCTGACCAGGCTCGGTTTCGGGCTGAGCTCCGCACCGAAGATCATGGCGGCGGTCCTCAAGACCGCTCTGGGGAGGGCCGACAAGATAAAGAGGGCTACTAACTCCTATATTGATGACATCCTAGTGGACGAGTCGGTGGTGTCGGCGGCGGAGGTCACGAGCCATTTAC
>OZ024741.1:154832511-154840011 GCA_964016885.1 Eledone cirrhosa
AGAGGCTGAGGGAACTGAACCTCTACTCCTTGGAATGAAAACGGGAGAGATACGTAGTGATCTACATGGGGAAAATCCTGGAGGATTGGGAGCTGGACCAACCGTCGAACAGGATGTCACTGTGTGGTGCCAAAGGTCCCGTCTTCCACATCTAGAATAAGGAGCAGGTATTGCAATAGCCTGGGATTCAAGAGCCCTCAACTCCTCAACAAGCTGCCGAGGGATCCGAGAGATTTGCATGACGTGGAGGTGGATGTCTTCAAGAAACATCTCAACACCTTTTTATCCAGGATCCCGGATGAGCCCACAGCAAGGAACGAGGGAAACCTAAGGGCAGCAGCAACAAACTCCCTCTTACACCAGTGGCCAACCTATACAGGCTGGAGATAAAATGTGTAGCCAGAAGGGCGGTGCCCCAGCATGGCCTCAGCCGGATGGCTGAAACAGGTAAAAGAATAAAAGAATATATATATATATACATATATATATACATATATATATATATATATATATACATATATATATATACATATATATATATATATATACATATATATATATATATATACATATATACATATACATATATATATATATATACATATATATATATATATATGGAGGCACATGGCTTAGTGGTTAGAGCATTGGCCTTGCAATCGAAAGGTTGTGAGTTCACTTCTCATAGCGGGCGATGTGTTGTTTCCTTGAGCAAGACACTTTATTTCACATTGCTCCAGTCTACTCACTTTAGAGTGGAATGATAGGGACCCCAGTCCCTATCATTCCACTCTAAAGTGGACGTGCAAAAAAGCACCCAGCACTCACTGTAAATGAGGTTGGTGTTAGGAAGGGCATCCAGCTGTAGAAATCAAGCCAGAATCAGTTCCCGTCCCACCCTTGCAAGCAGGGAAAAAGCGGACGTAAAATGAAATGATGATGATGATGATATACATATAAGGATTAAAATACTGGAGTGTATATATATATACTGGAGCGTATATATATATACACATCATAATTTCATTTACGTCCGCTTTTTCCATGCTTGCAAGGGAGGGACGGGAACTGATTCTGGCTTGATTTCTACAGCTGGATGCCCTTCCTAACACCAACCTCATTTACAGTGAGTGCTGGGTGCTTTTTTGCCGTGGTACCTCCACGACCACTTTGCAGTGGAATGATAGGGACTCCAGTCCCTATCATCTCATTTCTACAGCTGAGTAAACTGGAGCCAATGTGAAATAAAGTGTCTTGCTCAAGGGAACAACACATCACCCGGTCTGAGAATTGAACTCACAACCTTTCGATTGCAAGGCCAATGCTCTAACCACTAAGCCATGTGCCTCCACATATATATATATATATATATACACATATATATATATATATACACACATATATATATATATATATACATATATATATACATATATATATATATATATATACATATATATATATATATATATATATATATACATATAGAACGGGATGGAAGAAGTTCGGGGAACTACTGCCACTGCTAGCTGCAAAAGGCTTCTCCCTCAAAATGAAAGGAAGATTGTATGATGCGTGTATCCGAACAGCAATGTTACATGGTAGTGAGACCTGGGCACTGAAGGTGGAAGACTTACGTAGATTAGAGAGAAACGAAGCCTGCATGCTCCGATGGATGTGTAATAGTAATATACGCGACCGACAAAGCATAAATGAATTGAGAGAGAGACTGAGCATAAGAGGAATCAAATACTGTGTGCAGGAGAGGCGGTTGCGTTGGTATGGACATGTGATGCGTATGAAGGATGACAGCTGCATAAAAAGGTGCAGAGCACTAAAAGTCAATGGAGACCGCGGAGTGGGGAGACCCAAGATGACCTGGGATGAGGTGATAAAAGCCGACCTTACCCAATTACACCTCTCCAAGGCGATGACACACGACCGTGACCTCTGGCGTCACGCAGTAATACAGAGTACCTGACCTCCCATGGGTACAAGCTGAAGCATATAGACAATATGCCCCCACACCCTCCCACTGCAAGGTGGTCGTGGAGGTGCCACAGCAAAAAAGCACCCAGCCCACACTGTAAATGAGGTTGGTGTTAGGAAGGGCATCCAGCTGTAGAAATCAAGCCAAATCAGTTCCTGTATGAGCAAGGCATGGTCAGCCGACCAGACACTGCCCACAACAGGACAACCCGTCTAACCCATGCTAGCGTGGAAGAACGGACGTAAAACGTATATGATGATGATGATGATCATGATATATATATATATACACATACATATATATCTACACATACATATATATATACACACATATATATATATATACATATACATATATATATATACATATATATATATAATATACATATGTATATATACATATACATATATATACATATATATATATATATACCTACATATATATATGTATATATATTGAATACTGTTAGCTTCTCGCTAAAACAATTTCTATACCTTTCATTTCTATACATATATATATATACATATATATATATATACACCTAAATACAAAGTAAAACCTACTACAGTCAGTAGGCATCTCTAACAAAATACACCCCCGTCCCACCACCTCCACCCCATCCACACTGCCCCTTTCAATGTAAAGTTATGTTGGTGCCACAACATCCAGGCCGAAACAAATGAGATCGTGTAGGTGTCACGACAAAAAAAACACACAGTCCACGCTGTAATGTGGCCGTGTAGGCAACACGGTAAAAACCTCCCAGCCCTACACTGTAAATGTGGTTGGTGTTAGGAAGGGCATCCAGCTGTAGAAAACCCGCCAGACAGTCCTATGCGAGCAAGACAATCACTCTTGCCTCAAGTGGGAAAACCCCCGTCCAAATCCATGCAAGCGTGGAACACGGACGTTAAACGATGATGATGATGATGATGATGATGACATATATATATATATACACATATATATATACACATATATATATATACACATATATATATACACATATATATATACATATATATATATACACACATATATATACATATATATATACACATATATATATACATATATATATATATACATATATATATATATACATATATATATATATACATATATATATATATATACATATATATATATATATACATATATATATACACATATACATATAAACATATATATATATATACCTATATATATATATACCTATATATATATATATACCTATATATATATATATACCTATATATATATATATACATATATATATATAGTAGAATAATCGAGTATCGAAAAATCGGCGCACGAGTTCACGATAAACAAAATTCGACATGAGTGGCCGAGGGCTCAATAATTCAGATAAATCAGAGCTATAACTATCGTTAAAATACCAACACACATAGATTATGTCTAAAATCACCCATACGACCGAAAAATTACGATCAGGAAGATTTGGGTCACTCAGATAAAATATCAATAAATCAATAAATCATAAGAATGTAAAAAGCTTACCCGGACCCACTAGAAAGATGGTAAATCTAGCTTCTTGGGTTTCTGTAAATCCTTAAACCGCCCCCTATCAGCTCACATAAAATATATAAGACATCTAGAGAGCGGCGGACAGGAAATACTTTATCAACGAGCTTTGTCCAAACGAATAAAAAAGCCAAACCTAGCTGAAAACGCACATGGAATCCAGCAAGGGAGAAAACCTCTATATCCGCGAAAAATATTCGGGAATGTGGGAAATCACATATCGAATAAGAGTGCTCAATAGACATGTTAAAATAAACAGGAGCTATTCATCATTTAATAGAATCGACAAAAAATGAACAATAAAATTAACTGGTCAATAGCTAAGTCTAGAGCTAAATATAGTAGAATAATCGAGTATCGAAAAATCGGCGCACGAGTTCACGATAAACAAAATTCGACATGAGAGGCAGAGGGATCAATAATTCAGATAAATCAGATATATATACATATATATATATATATATATATATAAACGGAAAAAAATGAAACAAAATTTCATTTCCCACTCTTAGTACGGCTGTTACTTAAATATAAGTATGTACACGTACATACATATATGTATACATATATGTATGTACATGTACATATATATATATATATATATATATATATATCATCATCATCATCATCATCAACGTTTAACGTCCGTGTTCCACGCTTGCATGGGTTTGGACGGGGGTAGTCCCACTTGAGGCAAGAGTGATTGTCTTGCTCGCATAGGACTGTCTGGCAGGTTTTCTACAGTTGGATGCCCTTCCTAACACCAACCACATTTACAGTGTGGGTCTGGGAGGTTTTTACCGTGTTGCCTACACGGCCACATTACAGCGTGGACTGTATGTTTTTTTGTCGTGGCACCTACACGATCTCATTTGTTTCGGCCTGGACGGTGTGGCACCAACACAACTTTACATAGAACGGGGTGGCGTGGATGGGTTGGGGGTGGTGCGACGGGGGGGGGGTGTATTTTGTTAGAGATGCCTACTGGCTGTAGTAGGTTTTACTATGTATTTAGGTAAGGCGGGTCTTCTCTGTTACTGAGTACCGCCAAAGGTCTCGGTCCAGTGACATTGTCTTGGAGAGGTGTAAGTGTGTGAGGTCGGAGTTTATCAGCTCGTCCCAGGTTTTTCTAGGTCTGCCTATTCCGTGGCTACCGTCTATCTTTATTGCCCTGCACTTTGTTATACAGCTATCGACTTTCATGCGCATCACGTGTCCATACCAACGTAGCCTTCTCTCGAGTAAACAACATCTGATCCCTCTTATTTCTAATTTTTTCCTTAGTTCGTTTATGCTTTGCCGTTCACGTATATTACTGTTACACATCCAGCGGAGCATGCAAGCTTCGTTCCTCTCTAGTCTGCGTATATCCTCTGCACACAATGCCCAGGTCTCACTGCCATGCAACATTGCTGTTCGTATGCAGGCATCGTACAACCTGCCTTTCATTTTTAGGGAGAACCCTTTAGCAGCTAATAGTGGTATAAGCTCTCTGAACTTTTTCCAACCAGTTCTGACTCTAGCTACTGTACTTTCAGAGCACCCTCCCCCACTGCTGATTTTATCACCCAGGTAACAGAAACTGTCCACTATTTCTATAGAACCCTCTGCGCAATTGAAAGAGCTAGTATTTTGTGGGCACTTGCTGCTACTTATTGCACCAGAGCACCGGCCACATGTAAAATCTATGTTCTTAGTTAGCTTACCTGTGATCCCACTACATCTTTTATGCACCCATACTTTGCATTTAGGACATAAAATGGAGTTTCTACCTACGCCTTTCCTACACACCGAGCACGACCATTTCCCAGAAGGGACCGCCGCCTTATTTTCTTTCCTACAAACTAGAACTTTAGTCTTAGCCAGGTTAATTTTAAGGCCTTTTGATTTTAGGCAGTGCTTCCATGTTTGGAATTTCTTCTCTAGCTCGGCCATTGATTCCGCTATGAGTGTCAGCTCGTCTGCGTATAGGAGTTCCCATGGGCAGCCGGTCTTGAACTCCTCTGTTATAGCCTGAAGGGCAATAATAAATAGTAGGGGGCTGAGAACAGAGCCCTGATGGACGCCAACTTTTACGTTAAACTCTTCACTATATTCGTTGTTAATTCTAACCTTGCTGACTGTTTCTTTATACATGGCTTGTATAGCTCTCACAAGCCATTCGTCAACGCCTAGTTTTCTAATAGCCCACCAGATAATGGAGCGGGGGACTCTGTCGAAGGCTTTCTCCAAGTCGACAAAAGCTAAGTAGAGGGGTTTACCTTTAGCTAGGTACTTCTCCTGTAGTTGCCGTACAATGAAAAGAGCGTCTGTGGTACTTTTGCCTGACACAAACCCAAACTGCATTTCATCTAGGTCAATTCTCTCTCTGATTAGTTGTGCTATTACTTTTTCCGTGACCTTCATGACCTGGTCGATTAATTTAATGCCTCTATAGTTACTCCTATCTAGGGCGTCTCCTTTACCCTTATAACAGTTAACGATGATGCTGCTATGCCAGTCCTTCGGAACAACCCCATTCTGTACGACTTGGTTAACTATGCGGGTGACCATGGTGTGTCTCACCGTGCCAGATGCCTTCAGCATCTCAGCAACTATTTCCGAAGGCCCAGCCGCCTTACCCGTCTTCATATCCTTGATTGCCTTACTTATTATACTCCCCTCGACTAACACTGCTGGTCCCTCTATTGGGTCGATATGGGGGAGACTGTCTTTCTCCCATTTATTCTCATCATTTAGTAGCCTTTCATAGTGACACTTCCAAGCTACCTTCTTATCAGCGTCGGTGATGGCAAGTGTGCCATCGTCGTTTAGTACACACTTCTCCCCGACAATATCACGGTTTTCCTTGACGCATTGCCTAGCAATCCTGAACACCTCACGTTTTTGGTCATCGCGTTGTAGAACATGCTTGAACTTTCTTTCCTCAGCTTCCCTTCTTGCTAAGTACACTTGTCTCCTAGCTTCCCTCCTGGCCACTTGATAGTCTTCTCTACTTCCCCCATCCCGCCATACTTTCCAAGCCTGCTTTTTGGCCTTAATTGACCCCTCCACCTTACTGTTCCACCACCATGTTACTCTCCTCCTGCCTACAGGCCTGCTCCAGCCACAGATTTCGTCTGTCGCCAACAGCAGGTTTGCTTTTATACATATATATATATAGTATAAAGAAAACGAAAAATCAGTGATGGATCCGGACTCAATTTATTGCGTGTTACAATTGTTTCGCCATCAGGTAGCTCAAGACATGGTCCCTGTTTGGATCTGTCTGATTCTACGGCTGCAAGTTCCTTCAGACACGGGTAGTTCGTTCGAAGCAAATTTTATCACTTGGGTGTTATCATCAAAAAACATCCTAAAAAAACCCAATAGGATGACAAGAGTGGAAGAGGTTTATATATATATATGTATATATATATATATATATATATATATATATATATATATATATATATGTATATATATATATATGTATATATATATATATATATATCTGTATATATATATATGTATATATATATATGTATATATATATATGTATATATATGTATATATATATATGTATATATATATATGTATATATATATATGTATATATATATATATATATGTATATATATATATATGTATATATATATATATATATATATATATATATGTATATATATAAATGTATATATATATATATATATATATGTATATATATATATGTATATATATATATGTATATATATATATGTATATATATATATATATATATATATATATATATATATATATATATATATGTATATATATATATGTATATATATATATATATATATATATATATATATATATATATATATATGTATATATATATATATATATATAGGGACATGACTTAGTGGTTAGAGCATTGGCCTTGCAATCGAAAGGTTGTGAGTTCACTTCTCAGACCGGGTGATGTGTTGTTTCCTTGATCAA
>OZ024741.1:154845011-154897511 GCA_964016885.1 Eledone cirrhosa
ATTCCAGCTGACTGATTTCACATCCGCCAGTGGTGTTTAATGGTGGTAGTGACACTGTTGACATTATTTTTCCAAACTTAAGGAAGCTTCTAGATATAAGTTTGAAAACAAAGGCAACAAAGCAGAATTCCAGCTAGATCCTGTCATCAAAATCTCCATGTAGCTTAATTGACCTAGATGCAGTCCGGGCCCCATAGAGTGTAAGAAGTTAAGGGCTGAAACACTTGTGTGAAGAGCAGGGGTTTTCCTCTAAAGACCTTCTGCTGTCCATCTCTCCTGAGAGTTTCTTACCACTTTCTTCTTCATATTTTTCCTGTGCGTGTGTAAATATGCCACATTTTCTGATATAGCTCTGTGTGTATATGTGTGAGTGTCTCAGCTTCACGTTAAATTTTGGATTCTTTATTTGATTTATGGAAACACTACTAAAAATAACACTTGTTTCTGAAAAATAACTCAAAGTTAATGCAGTGAATCCTCATTTAACGAAATTTGATTCAAATTAGATCCATCATTAACAGAAAATTTTTTAAATTTTTAGGTAAATAATAGTGGTATTTGAAGCTGCAAAAAAAGCATGACCCGCAAAGAATAGACCTTTATTTGGAAGAAAATCTCATAAAGCTATGACAAAGCAGCTACAAAAGGAGAATGAAAGTGAAGAGGAGTGACAAGAAAGACTCCAGCAAAATATAGGCGAAATGAATCAGAAGAACAAAGATCAAAAAGGCTTGTTGATGATAGGACAAGGAAAGCAACTTTTCATCAAGAGGAATTAGATGTACAAAACAACAGCACAACACAGAGGATGAATCAGATGCACAAATATTATAAAGGCTTCAACAACAAAGAATAAGAAGTGCACAGAATAGACAGGTTAAATCAGAAGAACAAAGATTAAAAGGGCTTGCTGATGATAAGACAATGAAAACAATTGTTTGTCAAGAGGAATCACATGTTTGAAAAGGATTAAGACAGCAAATGGAGAGAAATAGAACAGCTCAAAGAGGTACATGAAGAAACTGAATCTCAAACAACTCAAAGGCTATGTGAACAGAGAGCAAAAACAGAAGATTTATGATTCAAAAAGGTTTCCAAATGGAACTTTGCTGCTTTTAGTTACAATCCACATCAAGACTATGCCTCAGAACCTTTAATTTGAATTTCCTTAATGAACAAAATTTGTCCAAATTACAATGCTAAAAAATAGAATGGTGAGTCAACTGGATTGTGCTGTTTAAATAGAGAGATTAAGTTTAGACTATTACCTAAACCACCAGAACCCTTGACAGGACTGCTGATTGGTGGTACAACTACTGAATCAAGACACTTTCTTTAAAATAATGCATTCCAAATGACATCATTTGGTGCAAATGTCATCCACGAAGGTGGCTTTATACCCACTTTCAAAATCCAAGGGCAAGTGTACCATTGAGAAGAACCAAAATATTTACAACTATATTTCATCAGATATATGAAAACCCAAGCACAGACAAGATATGAAAGGAATAAAGAAACTAAGTATGAAATCATATTGTAAATAAAAGATATGTTTCTAGTTTGACTCCTGCTTCTCCTTGTCCTTCTCAGCACAGTATCTCTCCACTGTTTCTTTGTCATCCCCTTTTAACAGTCTCAGCGATTTGAAGTCAGCTCTTCTCAACTCTCCTCAGGTCTTTCTGTCTACCACTACTGTGGCTTCTTTCCACTGGCATTTCCTGGCAATTCTTCACTCATCGATCATCATCCATGTGCATCACATGTCCATACCGATGCAGTCTTCTCTCCTGCACACCACCTCAGATTCCTCTTAGCTCCAGCTTTTCCCTCAGTTCAACCAAGCTCTGCCTTTCTCTCAAAGTTACATTGCACATCCAATGAAGCATGGTTGCTTCACTTCTTTCCAGTCTATGTATGTCTTCTGCAGTCACTGCCCATGTTTCACTACCATACAGCATTGCACTTCACACACTGGTGTTATAAAGATGTCCTTTTTCATGTAGGGAGAAACCTTTTGTTATCAACAGTGGGAGTAGCTCTAAACGTCTTTCATTTTATCCTTATTCTAACTGTTACATGCTTAGTCCTATCTTCCTTCCTACTCACAAGCACTTTAGTTTAGGTTAACTTTACTCATAGACCTTTTGATTCCATATTCTGTTTCCATAGTCAGAACTTATTTTCTAGTTCTTTTATGGCTCATCTGGTTAGATCATCTGCATAGAGAAGTTTCCATTGATAGCTATTTTAAACTCTTCTGTTATGGCCTGGAGAACTATGATGAACAGCAGTGGGATAAGAACTGAACCTTGATGAACTCCTACCTGTATCTTGAATTCCTCACTAGACTCACTTACTACTCTCTTTACTGACATCTCCTCTGTACATGGCTTGCATGGGTATGACACTCTACTGCTTTTAGCATCTCAGCAGTTATCTCTGATGGTCCTGTAGCTTTACCACTCTTCATCTCTTTGATTGCTTCTTTGACCCTATAACTGTCAACTTCAATGGTTGGTCCTTCTGTTAGGTAAATTGGGGGTAGTTTCTCTTCCCCCATTCATTCTCAACATTCATCAATCTCTCATAGTAACATTTCTAGGCCTCTTTCTTTTGGGCATCAATGGTGCTAAGTGCACCAGCGTCATTTCTAACACATTTTCCCCCAACAACTCGATTTACACTCACACATTGCCTTGCAATGCAAAACACTTCATTTCTCTAGACATTGGCAAACTTTCTTTTTTCAGCCTCTCTCTGGGCTGTGTCGTCTAGTTCCTCTCTTAGCTACCTCTGTCTCTTGGCTTTATATCACATGACTGTCTCTTGGCTTTATTTGACAAGCATGACAAATATGACAATATATATGTAAAATAAATGTCAATAAGGAAAAGCAACACAGAAAAACTAAACAATACAATGATGATATATTAGTTCAATGCTTAACCATCATCATCATCATCGTTTAACATCTATTTTCTACATTAACATGAGTTAGACGGGTTGTCCCATTTGAGGCAAGTCAGGTCCGGTGACTGTGTCTCACTCACACAGAATTGTTTCTGGCTTGCTTACTATGGCTGGATGCCTTTCCTAATGCCAACCACATTTACAGTGTGCACTGGATGCTTTTTGTTCTCACACCTACATGACTACTTTACAGTGTAAGTTGGGTGATTTTTATTGTGATACCAACACAACAACTTTACAGTGTAAGGGTGGTCTGATCAGATGTGAGTGGGGTGTTATGTCGTGGGAGGTGTAGAGAAAAGGGAGGGAGGATAGTGGTTAAGAGGTACATACTAGATGTATGTTTCAGTCTGTGCACAGGGGAAGGTGGATCTCCTGTATTACTGTATAACACCAAAGATCTTGATCCTGAGTCATTGTCTCGAGAGGTGTAATTGTTCAAGGTCAGCTTTTATCACCTCATCCCAGGTCTTCCTGGGTCTTCCTGCTCCATATCTTCCATTAACTTTGATCGATCTGCACCATTTTATACAGCTGTCATCCTTCATATGCATCACATGGCCATACCAACTTAATCTCCTCTCTTGCACACTGCATCTGATTCATCTTATGCCCAATTTCTCTTTCAGTTCATTTACTCTTTGCTGTTTGTGTATATTATAATTACACATCTATCGGAGAATGCTTGATATATTTTGAAAAGAGCCTTAATGTTTTGGATGCTAACATTTCATTGGAAGATAGAATTAGAATGAGAAGAGAGGATATTTGTATGAAAGGAGAAGAAAAAAGGAAGAAAGACGAGAATAAGGATATAAATAAATTGGGAAAAAGTTAGATATGAGAGAAATTGTATGTTCTTGTTAGTTAGCCATCTATGTAATGTTGGTGCCACAATAAAATGCACCCAGTTCACTCTATAATGTGGTTAATAGGCACATCTAGCTGTAGAACCATGACAAACAATGGGTAGAGAGGGCTCTTTAATTGTATCAAGGACATGGCAACCTCTCTAGTGCTGGTATGATGATTAAATGTACCTTCTACACTCTGTAAAGTTGTTAGGAAATGCATAGGAGTTTGGAAGACTGTCGGATTATCTGTATCGGTAATTGATAGCTCCAGCTTTGACACACAGTTTCATGCTGAATCTTCCTGAGAACTACGTTAAAGGTAAACATGTTTGGAGTACTTCACCTACACAATAATACAAAATGGAGTGTACCTGTATATTAGAGAATCAGTCCTGTCACATACTGTATCGAGCTGAATCTTCCTGAGAACTATGTTATAGGTACATGTGTCTGTAGAATACTCAACCACCTACACGTGGGTGCATGTGAGAGTTAAAGAGGGACAATGCTTATATAAGAATGAAGAGGAAAAAAAAACAGATGCTTTATAATACAAGATTGACTGTACCTGTGATTTAGAGAACTAGCTTTGTCAAGTTTCATGAGAATTAAGTTAAGAATTCTCGTGTTGCGAAATACGCAGCAGCTTGCACATTAATTTCATGAGCAGGTTGTTCAGTTGACTGAACAACTGAAACACTCATTGTCGAAACCGACGAAGGACCATTTACTTTTATTTTTACCTTGAGTGAAAAGTCCAATAACAGTGTATCGCTCAGCATACTTACACTGAAAATATAGTTTTTAAAGAGTAGCCTTCCTTATTCATGCCAAAGTTATCTCCCTTGCTAAACGTGATTTAAATAGTGTGACAGGTTATTCCCCGTTATTAACGTCGGCTGATCGAGTAGACTTGGGATGAAAGAGGTCACAATCATGACCATTCCGGCGGTCTTTCCTCTGACTGTGAGTCTTCGGTGTCATTGTTGTTATTGCTGTTTAACCCTATGTCGATTTTGATCGAATAGACTTATGTTCAAAGACGCTCTAGTCAAGCCTGTCCCGTCTTATTTTCTTCATAATGGGTATCTGGGACGACACTACCCAATACATCGTTTACGTACTTGAGACATTCCAGCTGTGGCCATCTCATCTGTTTACATACTTCTCTTTAGCCTGTCCCTGTTATTTCATATTTGAAGATAATAAGATGTAATTTCAATGGAGATTTAGCTGCTATTTTTAGTAGGTCTAGCAACTGCATAGAACAGAACTTCCCAAATACTTTTACTATCTGATCTCACTTTAGATAATATATTTCATCAGCTCCACCTTCTGTAACGTTGATAAAAATTATATTCAACAAATTATATTTTAATAATTTTTATTCAATTTCATTAAAACATTTATCAAATAAAATAAAGTGACTTCTTTTTTTTTACTATCAGTGACTAATATGTATTCTGTAACTCTTTTCTCCACCACCACACCTTCGACGAGCCCCCTATGCTATTTTCTCTCTTACTACACCTTGACTTGCAGTGACTACTCACATCACTCCCTTGCCCTTCACTCCCTTGCAACTCACAACAACCTTAGGGTGATGGTATTGGTAGTGCCTCATCAGTGGTATAAAAGTTCCCACATTAAAGTATCTACGCCCCCCCCCCCATTCCTCTCTTCCTCAAACGTCAATCGTCCATAGAATGACACCTTTAACCCTTTAGCATTCAAACCAGCCGTATCCGACCAGAATTCTCTCACCTCTTTCTGTTAAAACCAGTCATATCTAGCCTTTCATGCTGACGTTAAGTTATTGTTCTCAAAATAAATAATATCAAAATCTGATAGATTCGATATTATGTGTTATAATTATATGAGATAATGAAAATACAATAGTATATATAGAATAATGTAAATGATAAAGGGTTAATAACAGAGAAGAAATACTCACAACTAAACTACATTTCTCTTTACTTTCTTGCACTCTATTTCTAATTAACACTTTACTTCTCTCTATATTTAATTGGTAAAAGAAAATATCACAGGAAAAAAGTGACACTTTTGGCTAGGTAAAAAAATCCCATTTTATTTAAAAATATAATTTGAAAATATACTTGACACAATGCAATTTTGGGGAAGAGGAAAATTGATTAAATCGACCTCAGTGCATTACTGGTACTTTATTTATCGACCCCGTAAAGGTGAAAGGCAAAGCTAACCATGGTGGGATTTGAACTCAGAATATAACGGGCTGTACTGATGATACTGCCAAAATTGGGAAAAAGTGTCTTTGAAGACAGAAAAATGTTGACAGAGATAGCTGAGGAAAATTGAACCCTGCATTTCTCATATGCCAGGCAAGTGTGTTTAACTAAAGGATCTGGCGTATGAGAAATGTATGGTTTAATCCTCCATAGGTATCTCCATTTTTTTCTGTCCCCAATTATTAATTATTATCATTATAGTTAACTGCATTGTGGCAATTATATTTTCAAATTTCAAATTTCCTAATATTTTGTAAGTTAACCAAACCACGTTTATAAAAGGAGGTAATTTACTTGAAACTGTGGCAACTATATCTGTAAAGATAAACAGATAAATCTACCACTCAATGGTAGGGTCCAAACCGTATAAAGAACTCAATGTAATCCGTATGTAGAAGATGTCGTGAAGCAAAGTTTAAAATACAAAAAAATGTCATCAACGATATAAATCAATTGGACACAGAGTCAAAATAGAAATATTAAAACAATGAAATTAAACACAAAACTGTTAATTCATAGTAAAACTCATTATTTATGTAAAGATATATGAAAAAAGAATCACCGAAAACACTTAAATTCCAGTTTAAACCTCATAATAGAAAACATTCTTTGACAACACTTTAAGAATCCACAGCTCAGAGGTTAGAGTTAGGGTTAGAGCTAGGACAGAATTAGTTGATGGAGCTGCTACCGCTGTTGAAAACAAAAGGTTTCTCTCTATGAATGAAAGGCCAGCTGTATAGTGTCTATGTGTGATATGTGATGTTGCAAGGTAGTGAGAGATGGGTAATGAATGCAGAGGATATCTGAAGGCTGGAGAGAAATTAAGTGAGCATACTTTGATCGATGTCTAATATTAATGATATAAATGAAATGTGAAGCATGAATGAAATAGGAGAAAAACTAGATATAATAAGAATCAAATGTAGTGTGCAAGAGAGAAGACTGTACTGGTATTGATATGTGATGTGTATGGATGATGAACATCAGGTAAAGAATTGTTAGCAGTTCCCAGTAGTTGGAAGCTGCAGTAGAAAAAGAACTAAGTAGAGGTGGTGAGAGCATATCTCAAAATGCTGAACCTTCGATGCAAGATGACAAAAGAATGCAACAACTGGAGGGAGGCAGTCCTGGGAAACACCCATCCAACCTATGCAAGCATGGAAAAAGAGATGTAAAGACGATGATCATGATATATATATATATATATAGTTTTATTGGTTAAAAAACATGTTAGCTCTTATATTGCTCTTCTTCAATATAATCAAGAGAATTAATTATTTATAAAGTTTAATACATCAAATTGAACAGTATGATGTAGTCACTTCTTGTCATTTATGTTCTGGTCCTTCTGTGTCTTTAGTGGAATCCATTCTGTTGCAAGCATTAAGATCAGAACTCTAGTTTGAATTTACCTCTCACCTATCTTGGAGGCTCTGAGAATAATAATGGGCACTGTATTCCCCCTTCCTCTTTAATCTCATCTCAGCCAAATTTCCAATCATACCAGATGTCTCACTTCACCAGCACTGTTTGTATTTCCAATATAGTCTTCAGTCTGGGGACTTTATGAAGTATGTCAATAAAGTAAGTTGTTTGTCTCCCATGATTAGTCCACCCATTTATTGGCTACAATAACAGCAGATTTCAGGCCATTTATTCTATGGTTAATCTGTTCATATATTGACAGTCATAGTATCAAATTTGAGGCTATTTCCTCAGGATGTCTCATAGTTACCACTCATAAAAAAAAAACAAAAAAACAAAAACACGCTTCAATTAAAATCTGTTTTCTTTTTCTTTCTAATTTCAGCTTTGTTTACAATTAGTGGAATGTTGTGTAAGGTATTTAACCGATGGGTGCCAGTGGCTAGACATATGTTTTCTAGGTCTGTCGCATCTTCAAGGCCAGGACTACTAAAGTATATCAGGCAAGTATATATAACTATATATATATATAATATATTATTACTATAACTATATATATATTTGAAATTTATTTGTTTTTATTTTAAAAAGATGCCACAATTCATATATTAACTATAGAATAGCTTAATAAGTCAAGCAAATTTCCCTTGGAGACAGAAAAAAGATCAAAATATAAAAAAATGGCTAGAAATATTCTCAAGGGAAGGCTTAAATAACATTATTGATGAATGAAATGTAGAAAAACAATGTTTTATTGTAAAATAATCACTTCAGATATTTTAGCACCTTATTAACATAGAATTTGAAATTGGTGAAAATAGGCAAAATATTGACCTTGAATATAAATTGACCCCATTTTACTATTGATTTTTTGTTTGTCACATATTTCTTGGCTCATATACGAGGATAGACAGCAAAATTAAATATGTCAGTGAGAGTTTGTATCACTTGCATATGAAAAATGTAAATTTTTCTTTTGCATACATTTGCATATATATATAATTATTTCTACTTTTGGCACAAGGCCGACAATTATCCCAGTGCATTACTGGTACTTTATTTTATCGACCTCATAAGGATGAAAGGCAAAGAAACCTCGGCGGGATTTGAACTCAGAAACACACACACATTCCCTCCTTTCTCTCTCTCTCTCTCTGTCACACATACATTTCTGTGATGAAGCTTAGCAAACATTTGAAAGAAAATTAATACATCACCTTATATATATATATTTGTGTGTGTGTGTGTGTGTGTGGAGGGGGGTATGTATGTGTTTATATATATATATATATATATATATATATATATGTTAAGTATTTCCGTAGAAAAGGTAAAGTTATGTCAAAGAAATTTCAAGCTCAATGTGTTTCAACAATCAGCAAATACAATGAATTTATTCATCTATTGTGTAATCCATAAACATTTGGTAAACAAATCTGAGTTATTGTATGAGTGTAAGTATGTGAAGTATTTAAATAACAAATTCAGCAATTCTGAAGGAATATAAGGCAGACACTTTTATTTATCTTATATATGTTTCAATAAATGAAATGTGAAGAATATGTTAAATGGAAGAAAAACTAAAATACGAACATGAAACAAAATAATTTGCTTTAACACATAATTTTACATCTCATTTATATCTTCAGAAACATTAAAAACATATATACGTAAACCATAGGAAAAAGATGTCTCCTCAAGAAAAAAGATCCAAGCATTCTTGATAACATTACAATGTATGTATGTTTTTAATGTTTCTGAGGATCCAAATGTAATAAGGTAGATTATTCGGTTTTATCCTCAAATCTTAATATATGGATTTACTCTTATATACTAAAATGCAGCTTGAAATTTTTGCATTTACCATAATGCCTTCTTCACATTTGTTGAAATACATGTAGAACGAATATAAATGTCTTAAATTCCTTAAGAATTCCTGGATTTATTATAAAGGAAATCTGGGACTTCATCAGCAAAGCACAATCAAAGAGTGTGCCATACAAAGTCTACAAGAAGTGTCCCACTCTGACTAACAGACTGTTTCTCATTCTTAGAAGAGCTTGGAAGGAGATGGTGATTGGGGAGCAAAATCAATCAACACTTGATCAGTTTAGGCCAATTTCCCTACTGAATGTAAATGGAAAAATATTCCTTAGGGTTATTGCCAGACAAGTGATGACATTTCTGTCAGCTAATGACTACATCGATGGCATGGTGCAGAAAGATGGTATCTCAGGTGTATAGGGATATATGAACATGTGGAAATGATCTGGGATGCCATCCAGACAAGAAAGCAGGAGAAAAGTGATCTGGCAGTTGTGTGGCATAATCTAGCAAATGATTTTGGGTCAGTCCCACACAAACAGCTTGAGTTTGCTATGGACCTGTACCAGATCCCTCCAAAGGTAGGGAAACTGATGATGAACTTTACCACAAAGCATGGCATATGCTGAAGGTGGGGATTGCAGTTGAGTGCACAATATCAGTCATATGGTTCGTGCTTTTAATGAAAATTATCCTGTGAGGTACAACTTTTCACAATTGTGAAATGAAGATTCACTCACCCCGAAAAAGCCTTCATGGATGATATAGCATTGTTGGCAAAAGACAAGAATTCAATGGTGAAAATCCTATCCAGACTGGATGATCTAATAAATTGGTCGAGGATGCGTTTCAAGGCAAAGAAATCCTGTTGTGTGACCTTTGCTAAAGAAAAGCCAAAAAAAGTAAAGTATGAGGTTGCAAGAGAGGCTTTGTCAACAATTTAAAGATTCTAGGAGGCTGTATTTTGAGTCATTCAATGATAGAAGGGAAGGACTTAAAATCCAGAAGATGGCTGAGGATAGACTTTCAACAATAGATAAAACATTGCTACTAGGCAAGTTCAAGTTCTGGTGCATGCAGTTTGCACTGTACTCTAGACTGCAGTGGTCACTGCATGTTGTATGAAGTCACACTAACATGTGTTGAGACCAATGAGTGGAAATGTAATTGACTAGGATTGCCATGAACTTTTGCATATGCAGCTCTGTATAATAAAAGTGTGGTCAAGTGTGAACCATGCTGATACTTTACCACTCAAATGATCAAATCATCAGACATAAAATTTCATGGTGTTTTGAGGCATTGGGGGTAGATGGAGTTACAACATCAGAGACTCACTGATGATTGTGCTATTGTGCAGGAGTTTTGTCACATATATTGGTAGGGGGGGGGGGGGGGGGCTTTAAGTAGCTTTAATGTCATGGTGGAAGAGGCTGAAACACCCACAGAGTTACTTTATCACCCGAGGAGACATTGATTCCTGCATTTTGAGATGGAGTACAGCAGCAAACTCAGCATAGTGTTTACCAAGTGTATATATATATACACATATCTATGAGTTCTGGGTTCAATCAAGGGTAACCACAGTAAGGTACTCAATACATTAGTAGATGATTTCCTTCGAATGAAACAGTTCTAGTCCTGCAGAAGCCATTTCTATATTAAATTTTCTCTCTCTCTCTCTCCCTCTCTCTCTCTCTATATATATATATATATTATATAAAATTTAATATAGACTTCTACAGGACTCACACATATATATGCTTGGTCACTATTGGATAGTCCAGTCTTGGTCATAACACTGGTCATTTGACTAAACTGTGTAATCATATCCTACCCTCATAGGACTTTATTTAGCAGCTGCATATATTTATCTGTGTGTATGTGTGTATACATAATGCATGTGTTAGTATACATTTGTGTGTGTGTTTTTGTACATTTATGAATGCATGTGATTGCATGTGTGTGTATTTGTTTGGGCGTGTGTATGTGTGTGTTTGTATACAATTATGTTCACTTGTTTGAATATATGTGTAGGAATGCATGTGTTTGTGTACATGTATATGTGTACATTTGTGAATTCATGTTGTTGTGTACATCAGTGTGTGTTTTAGTGTTCGTTTGTGTGTGTGTGCGTGTGCGTATTTGTATATATCTATGTTTATGTTTGTGAATGCATGCATGTATTTGTGTATATATGCATGTGTGTTTTGAAGTAAATGTATGTTTGCATTCATTTATGTATATGTGTGTGAATAGATGTGTTTGTATACATGTGTATGTGTTTGTGTACATGTGTGTGCGTTTGTGTACATCTGTGTGTGTTTGTGTACATGTGTGTGTGTTTGCGTACATGTGTAAGTGTGCGTATTTGTACATGTGTGTGTATACAAATGTATGTGCGTGTTTGTGTACATTAGTGAGTGTGTGTATGTTTGTGTGTGTGCTTAAGTGTGTGTTTATGTACATGTGCATGTGTGTTTGTGTACACAAAGAAAAATATTTCATTAAAGACCCCATCAAAACTAAAACTGAGTTGAAGGAGACAACCAATAAAATCAATTGATTAATAAATTCATTGATGTTAAACTATAATAATTCTAAATCACAGCTAGAACAGTTTTAATGTTTTAAAGGTGTTATCTTATTCATAACACTTTAGTTTAACTCTTTTATTACCATATTGTAAAATGGTTAACCATAGGAAAGGTCTCCAGCTATAGGAACCGTATGTGGATCATATGAGCAAGATGTTGTAATCTGATCAGTCTAGTTTTAGAACCTGATCACCCTTTCAACACATGTCAGAATGGAAAATGGTTGCAAAAGAGTGATGATGATGATGATGATGACGATGACGATGGTGATGGTGATGGTGATGATGATGATGATAAATACTTGAACTCTATCATTACCATATTTCTAATGAAATCCACTGCCTATTATTTCCAAATAATTTTGAAAAATATTCAAGAATTTTGAGTGACTTAGTAACATAACTACCTTTCTCATTAGTAAGAAGGTGTTTGGATTATAACTTACCAATGGTTCTTACATGGAATTATGATGGAAGGTTTTTAGATAAATATAAATAATTTAACCATTTCCTTACCATATTTCTAATGAAAGATACTGCCTATGGTTTTCAAATCATTTTGAAAATTGTAAAAAATTTAGAGTGTTTAGTAATATAACTAACTTTCTCATTATCAGGCTTGTTCTTAGAACATGGCAAAAGTTCTTACTTAAAATTATGTAAGAACTTTTACGTAGGTTTTATTTGATAAATATTAATACTTTAAAATAAATAGTTTTGTATTGAAGAACCAGGATTGGTTTGATATCAAAAGAGTTAATAAATGAAATGACAGCTGATGTGTCATGTCTTTTAAATAGACTTTATGGAATGACAATCAGAATTGCAGAGGAATATAATAGATAATGGTGGTGATGGTGGTGGCAGCAGTTCAAGTAAATGCAATGAAAAATTTATGAGAAAGACTGCATTAATCTGGAATATTCTAGTTTCTGAAGACATATTTTGTTCTTCTTTATCATATCATTAAGATAGTCAATCTAATAGAAAATGTAGATTTCAATTATATCTTTGAATGATCTACAGCAACTTCATTACACTACTTCACACCTTAGCAACACCATGTTAAATACCTTAGTAACACCACACTCCCATACACTGTACTTAACATTGCCTATGATTTTCAAATAATTTTGAAATATAATCAGGAATTTAAAGGGATTTAAAAATATAATTTTCTCATTAAGATGGTGTTTGAATCATATTCTAAAGGTTTTAACACAAAATTCTGATGGAAGGATTTTAGACAAATATAAACACTTTAACTCTTTCTTTAAGATATTTCCAATGAAAAACACTTCCTAAGTCCAACTCAATAATGACTTACCATGGGTTTCTATCTGGAAAGTTCTCGACCAAGATACAAACCTGGTCAAGGTGTTTTGTTGCATTCCATGAGGTTGGGTTATGTAGGGTTGGAGTTAAGCCAGTTGGATCAATTGCTCCAATCAGGGCTTTACTCCTCTTAATGGGGCCTCATGCTAGAGTAAGCTGCTCATCAAGTACACACAACAACATATTGTATAACATCCCATTGAGCCCCACACCTCCTAAGGAGGTCCCACGTTAGAGTAATATACTCTTAGCTTCTTAAGTACACATAACAACACATTGAAATATATGTGTAACACCTAATTGGGCTCCACACCACCCAATTGGATCCCACACTACCTAATTGAGTTCCACACACCCTACACCCTAATTGTATCCCAAACCATCCAATTGGGCCCTACACCACACAATTGAGCCCCACACCCACTAAGGCCAGTTGATCTGGAGAAACATCTGATTATCCCATCACATATTATCCAAGTTAATGCTGGGTGCTAACATAATAATTTCTCTGCAGGATGAATCTAAAAAGAACCCAACTAGTTTCTGCTGGTGCCATGATAAAATACTCCAAGTAAACTCTGTAAAGTGGTAGTGCTGGTGCCATGATAAAATGCACCTAGTACACTCTGTAAAGTGGTAGTGTTGGTGTCACAATAAAAACACCCATTCCACTATGTAAAGTGGCATCATAAAATGCACCCAGTAAAGTGGTTGGAATTACAAAGGGGATTCAACTGTAGAAATCACACTAGACTGGATCATATGAGCAAGATGTGGTCATCTGATTGGTTTAGTCTTAGAATATGACAATCTGTCTAACCCATGCTAGCATAGAACACAAATGTAAAACGGTGATGATAGTGATGTTGCTGTCTTATCAAGGTTGTCTACTCATATTCATCATACAGAGAGAGAAGAGAGAGAGAGAGAGAGAGAGAGAGAGAGAGAGAGAGAGAGAGAGAGAGAGAGAGAGAGAGAGGAACAACTTAGAGCTACTTATTAAAAAATGCTTTGAGTAAGAGACACTGATGTTACTTGCATATCAATACATTCACTGGCAGAGCATATATTAAATATAGTAATACAACAACAACAATATCAACAACCACAACACCATCAACATCAATACCAACAACATCAACAACAACAGCATCAACATCAACAACAATATCAATGGCAACATCACCACCAACAACACCACTACCAACAACACCACTACCAACAACAACACCACCAACAACAACAACAACACCACCAATAACAACAGCACTTCCACCACCAACAACAGCACCACCACCAAAACCACTGTCAACAACACCTCCACCAACAGCAACATCACCACCACCAACAATAATATCATCACCAACAACATTAACACCAACACCAACACCACTAACAACTACAACAATACCAATAACAATATCACCACCATCGTCACCACCATCACCACCACTGCCACTGTCACTACCACCGCCGCCACCACCACCACCACCACCACCACCACCACCACCACCACCACCACCACTATCACTGATTGTCTTTTATGGAATCAATCACTCCAGTAACAATTGATAACCATTCAGTATTGTGAGATCATGATGAAATATTGACTGTACTCTATGTTATAAAGTCATGAGTAAAAACTATATTTCAGTTGCTGTGATTGAGAAATATCTAATAGCAAACAGATAACTAAGATATATTATAAACAATAACAGAAAATATAAAGAAACAAATAAGAAGCCATTGATAATATGACTGTCTACTGGAAATGGTTTTATTGATATAAATTGGACATTTGATGACTTGGAAGATTTTCATGTTTGGAACAAACAATGAAAAAATCTTCTGTGGCAGTTGAAACCTAATGAAGTCTTCTATTTGATTATGAGGGACCGATTGTTAAACCCTTTCTTGTCTGTATTTCTAATGAAATATTCTTTATTTCAATTAATTAATTATTTAATGACGAATTTTGAGGTATTTACTAAACTTATTAATTATTTAATTATTAATATAACTTAATATATGGTTCTTGTATAAAATTATGTTGGAAGATTTTAATTCAAATAACAACCATTTAAAGTGGGTGGTTTTGTTTCCAAGAGCCAGAGCTAGTTTTGGCCAAGTAGGTATCATAATGATGAAAGATTCATCATGTAAGGTAAAGGCACATAGTTTAGTGGTTAAGGAGTTGGGCTTACAATCACAAGTCATGAGTTTGATTCCCAGACACTGCTTATGATTTTCACATAATTTTGAAAATAATTAAGAATTTGGAGGGATTTAGAAATATAACTAATTTTCTTATTATTAGGCTGATGTTTGGAACATATAACAAAGATCCATACATAAATTTATAGTTGTTTCTACTTTTTGGCACAAGGCCAGCAATTATCCCAGTGTATTACTGGTACTTTATTTTATCGACCCCGTAAGGATGAAAGGCAAAGTTAACCTCGGCGGGATTTGAACTCAGTCCGTAAAGGGAAGTAACTCTTTGCTGCAAAGCATGGCGTCCGAGCCGCTACCGATACTGGCAATTTATAATAAGAGATATTTTTAGATAAATAGAAACACTTTAAAATAAATAGTTTTCTTTTATCATATAACCAGGAACAGTTTTATATGGTTTGGTAGGCCTCAGTATATAATAACAGGTGGTGTTCCCCAACCTCCAACTAGATTTATCAGCACAAGAGAAGTGGAATAGGCTGAAGAATTGAAAATGAACAAATTATTGTATTGTATTAATGCTGTGTGTTTAACGAAGAAATTGTGTTGATGTTTGAATTATTTTTAGCTCACATTGTACTAGTGAATCATTGAGAAACACAACCACAGCTGAATGTCAATGTTCTTAGTTAAAGGACATGTTTGTGGGTAAGATATATTTCAACATGTATCTGCTATATTAAGACACAACTTGTAAAATGTCAACTTCAATAACAATCAGTGTGGAGGAATTTTCCTTGTTTTCTTTCCAAGACACTTAAACATTCAGTGAAGAGACACAAAGAAATGGAAAACATTGTTTTAATGCTAAAACCTATCTTATGTTACTAAATTTAGAATTAGTTTAGATGCTTGTGTTGTTAGAGTTGATATTGAAACTCTGAGTAAACACACACACAGAAAAACAAAAATAATGTCTGCCAATGTGGAGATGCCTCTTGTAGCTCAGACCATTTTATTTGTGTTTTATTTTTTATTTTTCTTGCATTGCTTGTAATTATTTATTTATAATAGAAAACAGGAACGTGTCTAACTGAATATTGGTAAAGAACTTGACTGTTTCTGAGGGCACCAAAATTGTTAAAAACTCCAGTTGACAGCTGATGAAGGAAATGTTCCACAGTGCAAGATGTATGTAGAATATGGACATATATTATAACACATAAGACTAAATACAAAGGAGTGCACAAGTAGACATAAGCCCACCTCCACTAGAATAATGACTACTTTGAATAATAACTACCCAGTGATATGTGAGAGAGAGAGAGAGCAAAAAATGCATGTACACATACACAAACTTGAAGGAGAAACAAGACATAAAGATACACATACATGCACAGGCATGCATACACATGCATGAACATGACAAATACAAAAGCTTTTGGAAGTAGCAGCACATAAAGACACACATAGACACAAACACACAAAGCATTTGTAGACTATAGACTCACAACAGGAAGACATGATGGAGTAAATAGAACAAGATTAGAACAAAGATGAGACACAGAAAAGCAAGAATAGTCATTGAGAAGGTCACTGAATATGTGAGGAAAGAGCTTTGACAGTTAAATACGACAAATGAATAACTGTTTAGTTACTAAACTAACCATGGAATAGATTAGTTACCTAACTAATAATTAATAATACAACTGAAATAAAACTCAACTGATGTATATGTTTTTATTAGCAGCACGACTTTTCCAAAGTATAACAATATATATACATGTGTGTGTGGGCAACGTGGGGGTGGGGTGATGGTGAAAGCATATGTTTTAGTGATTAAGGTATTTGGTTCACAATCATAAGGTCATGAGTTTGATTGCCAGTGGTGTGTTGTGTCTTTAAGACATTGTATTTCATATTGTGCTAGTCCATTCCGGTAGCAAAAATTTATCATGTGTTTAATTCAAAGGGTCAGCCATGTCACACACTAGGTCATGCTGAATCTACCTGGGAATTATGTTAAGGGTACACATGTCTATGGAATGCTCAGCCACTTGCATGTTAATTTCATAAACAGGTAGTTTCATTGCTCAAAGGATATAGGAATAAGTGTTCTTTGCAGACAAGATGCCAGAGTAGGAAGAGGAGTAGCACCATGTCAGGCTGAACACAATCAGTCTAACCCATATCAGTGTGGTATAATGAATGTTAAAATGATGACGGTGATATTAATAATGGTTTCTGATTTAGGCACAAGGCCAGCAATTTTGGGGGAGGGGAGAGTTGATTAAATCAACCCTAGTGTGTTACTGGTACTTTATTTTATCGACCCTGTAAGGATGAAAGGTAAAGCGAGCCTTGGTGGGATTTGAACTCAAAATGTAAATGGCTGTAACCATATGTTGCATAGCATATTGTCCATGAGTGGGTTTAACCCTTTTGACACCAAACCACCTAAAACTCTCTGCAGTTCTACAATATAAAACAACTTGTTTTAAAATGTTTATATGTATCTAAAAACCTTCCACATAATTTTATGTAAGAACCTTTAAGTTATTCTCCAAATACCACCCCAATAATGAGAAAGTTGTATAAATCTCTCCAAATGCTTGATTTTCAAAATAATCTGAATATCATAGGTAGTGTCTTTTATTCGAAATATAACAAAAGGTTTTAAGTGTTTGTATTTATCTAAAATCTTCCAAAATAATTTTATGTAAGAACCTTTGTTGAGTTATGTTCCAAATACCAACTTAATAATGAGAAACTAGTTATATTATTAAATCCTCTCAAATATAATAATATAACTATTGAAATATGGTAATAAAAGTGTTAAATATAGTTGCTTATTGATTATTTTTTTAATGGCATATTCATATATACAAGGTAGTTGTGTGTTAAATAGGGAAGTAGATTAAGTCCACAACCAATAATAGAAGCAGTTCCTCCAATGGGATTCCATATAGTTTTTGTCTACTAAATTTTACTGAAAAGTATTTGGCAGATTTGAGGCTAGATTAGAAAACACTTGCCCAAGATGCTTCACATGGGATTGAAACTGAAAGCACAGTTATGCTTACACTTACAGATAACTGCCTGCTGTCATCTAGTGAGATGTTACTGCAATAAATAACTGTCAATGAACAACTTCTCAGTGTATGTTTAATCTGACATTCTCCTGTGAAATCTTATCAGTATTCATAATAGCCAGCTTTCACTCAAAAGATTTTAAATTGCAAATTTTTCTCAAGATATTCTTCAAGAAATGAAGACCAATTATCTCTTAATTAACTGTGGTAATTTAAGTTAATGTTTGCAGTTGCATTGATAATCACACAGCTCGTTAAGAAATTAAAAATAATTATGTGTTTGGCAGTTTGTTGAGATTTGCTGTTTCACTGGTTTAACACATCAATGTGCTGAATGCTAAATTTTAGGTTACATTACATATATATTCTGTTTGTGCAGGAACTTTCTGCTGTTTAGTTAGGGGGTGGATGTATTGCCAATAACCCTTAACCCTTTCTTACCATATTTCTAACAAAATACATTACCAATGTGTTTCAATTTATTTTGAAAATAATCAAAAATTTGGAAGAGTTTGATAGAATAAATAGCTTTCTCATTTGTATACTGATGTTTGAAACACTACTTAACAGAAATCCCTTAGATAAAATTATATTTTAAAATGAGCAGTTTCATATTCTAAAACTAGGGCAGTTTCAGGCAGGTTGGTATAAAAAGAGTTAATAAAGACTCAGAAATCTGTTTGTGCTGATTTATTCCTTTTGTTGGTGATAAAAGTACTAGTTACTGTTTAGTCAAGGAGGGACGGCCAGTACCCATGAACGTTACCCGAGCTTTAGAGATTTGTGGTAGGGAGGAAGGTATCTTCAAATAGGAAACCTGACAACAAGAAATAAATGATAAATGTGGAATGAATTTAATGGGTTTTATGTGTTTTTGAATGGTTAATATGATTATTTCACAATGTAATTTCCTATCAGTTAATCTTACTAAAAGAATTCTAGTATTTCAACAGAGCAAATCATTGGTATTCTTTTAGTCATTTTTTTGTGAATATTTTAACTCTTAACCTCCACTACCATAAGAAATCACATTAGCCAGACATTCCCAAAATGTACAAAACAGTTCTATGACTGCATCACATTTAAAATTAAAGTCTTTACTCGAATACTACAAATTATCACAACAATCTATGCACTAGGAAAGATATAAACTTTTGAATTAAGAAACCCATTTTTAGATATTTTCTGCTAAATCTTTACAGGATGTTAAAAGTTAAAAATCCAGGAAAAAATTACTTGTGTATATATTAATATAGTGTGAATTATTAGATATCCTCTTGAGAGTAATACCATTAACTGTACTGAATAAAACATCTATTATTTATAGGAAAACAGATATAAACCAGCTTGAATACTTTATTGTCATTTATGCTTCACTAGAAAATACAGTAAAGGCTTAGGGGTTACAGTGTTGGGCTGACAATTGAAAAGTTATGAGTTTAATTCATAGTTTGGGTGGCATGTTGTGTCTTTGAACAAAACACTATATTCACACTTCACCAAATGGAAAAATGAATTTTTAATATCACATCCAAGGTGTATTGGTTTTTACCTCCCTGTTGACAGCATCATATGAACTATATATAGTGTAAATATAGTATGTATATAGTGCATATATAAGTTGCAACATCACTGGTGCCAAGCTGTATCAACTGTTGCCTTTCCTTTGGACCACATCATATATAGTGCATTTAAAGTGTGTATATAGTGTATATATATATGAGTTGTAACATCACTGGTGCCAAGCAGTATCAGCATTTATCTTTCTTTTTGATAAGATTGGTGGTGAGGAGAGGGCAATCATACAAAGAGCTTGACCAGGATTGTGCTTTGGAGAGGAATTTTCTAGGTGCAAACTCATGACCAGTCATGGCAATTGAGTCTCCATTGTCTCTCTCTCCCCCGCTCCCCCCTCTCTCTCTTTCTATATATATATATTAAATGGAATAGAATGAAACAAAATTTCATTTCTCACTCTTAGTACGGCAGTTACTATATATATATTCATATATATATCATCATCCTCATCATTACCGTTTAACGTCCATATTTCCCTGCTAACATGGGTTAGACGAGTTGTCCCATTGTGAGACAAGCCAGATCAGATGACAATGTCTTGCTTACACAGAACTGATTCTGGCAGGGTGCTTTTTGTCGTGACACTTACATGACCACTTTAGAGTATGGACAGGGTGCTTTTTGTTGTGGCAATAAAATGACCACCTTACAGTGTGGACTGGGGGCTGGAGAGCTATGTGGGAATTAAAGAGGTAGATCTGAGTGGAGTGTTAAGAGGTGGGAGGTGTATGGGTGTATGGAAGGGGGAGGTGAGGGAAAGTGGTGCATACTAGATGTATGCTTTAACCTGAGCACATGGTAAAGTAGGTCTTCTGTATTACTGCATAACACTGAAGATCTCGATCCTGTGTCATTGCCTTTAAGAGGTTCAATTGTGCAAGGTCAGCTTTTATCACCTCATCCAAAATCTTCCTAGGCCTTCCTACATCATAGCTTTCATCAACTTTGAGCACCATGCACGTTTCTATACAACTGCCATACTTCATACACATCAAATGTCCATACCAACACATCTCATCTCCTGCACACTGCATCTGATCCCTCTTATGCCCAGAATTCCGAGACTACTACAGATAATACACTAATTAAACTTAGAAATTGACCAATCATGAACAAGTAAATGTTGGTCGATAACAGCATAACTTTAAACTGAAAACTTCAGTTCAGCGAGGTCTCTCAGCCGAGAGACAGGGTCAGTTCGCTGTTCTCACAACGTAAGTTCAGTAGAATGTTTTCAATAGAGAACACGTTTTAATCTGCTGTCCTCACAAAAGCTTTAAAGTCGCCTAAAGTTTCCTCACAGAGTGAACTCGCTTACTAGTCGTTTTCAACATGCATCCAGTTCTACAGACAATTCTAAATAAGAACACGTTACATTCTGTTGTACTTTGCACAGAAAATATAACGCCTGTAAAGTTTCGACTACTAACAAAGGTAATTTTGTATTCCATGCATACACTATAAACTTTGCCACACAATTATGTATTCATTTGATGACATCTGCATTCACAATTGAGAAATTACTTTATACAATAAATATATATGTCCACAAACATTTGACTAAACTTTATTTGTTCCAATCTAATATATGTTTAACGCAGCCTAAAGCCTTCTTATATTATATCTAACTTTGAAGGTTGACTTTGCCTTTCATCCTTACAGGGTCGATAAAATAAAGTACCAGTAATGCACTGGCTAAATTGCTGGCCTTGTGCCTAAAGTAGAAACAATTATATCTAACTTTGAGTCAAAATAGATAGAAGATATCTGAATTAATTTCCAATACCATCGTCACATCTTCTACACTATCAGCTGATTTGCATTTTTTTGCACCTTTTGGCGGATATTTAAATATATTTACATTACCAATAATATTTAATACGACCCTAAAGTAGTATATGCAGGAAGTGCTGGACTCTGAAAAAGATTTCTTCTAGTTGTTTATAAATTTGCACCTTTTTCAGTAACCCCTAATATTTTAATATTATTATAAGACTTTAAATAATATGTTTGCCATCCTAAAATGGAGAAATTTCAATTTTTAAAAATTAAAAATTTTTTTTAACTAGTTAAGTTTTTCCAAATATCTAAAATTAAAGTTAATTTAAGTACTTTTTGTAATAAAAAAAACTTAATTTCTCTTGTTTATTAATGTCATATTAAAAATGTTAACTGTAGATAAATAACCTTGATATGATGTCTACTGCAAAGAAGCTGAAGTTAGATACCAGCAGTAAGGTTAGACAGTGGTGTGATGATTATGTTAGATATGGATTTCAAAAAGCTGACACTAAAAAAGATACACCAGATCAGCCCATGTGTTTGCTATGTTCAAAAGCTCTATCAAATAGCTGTTTAAATCCTGCAAAACTTAAAAGACACCTTGATACTAATCACACCAATGATAAAAGCAAGTCACTGGAATACTTTACTTCGCTGAAAAACAACATCAAAAAATCACAAGCTAATATGTATGACTTGTTTTGTAAAAAGTCAGATAGAAATAAAGCTTTAACAAGAACATCTTTTGAAATTTCACATTTGATTGGTAAAAACAAGAAACCATTTACATTAGGAGAACAGTTAATTCTGCCAAGTATAAAAATTGCTACAGAGAATCTTTTTGAAAGCTGCAGTATTAAGGACAAAGAAAAATTAAGCCGGTTACCATTGTCAGCAAATACCGTAAAAAGAAGGATAATTGATATTTCTTCTGATATAGAAAATCAGATACTAGCTGCACTAAAGAAAAGCACATGTTTTGGTCTGCAAGTGGACGAAACTACGGATATTAATAACAAGGCTCAATTAATTTGCTATGTACGGTTTGTAGACCTTGATAAAAAAGAATTAGTAGAAGAGTATTTGTTTTGTCTGGTATTAAACATCACAACTAAAGGTCAAGATATATTCAATAAAATTGAAGAGTATTTTTTAAAAAATGGTGTATCTTGGAGCAAGTTGACTTCAATAACAACAGATGGAGCAGCTGCAATGACTGGTAAAAATTCTGGTTTAATTGCAAAAATTAAAGAACAGACCCAAATTGTATTTCAAATCATTGTATGATTCATTGAGAGGTTTTGTGTTAAAAAAAAATTCAAAGACAGAGATGCTCAAATATTAAATGACCAGTTGAAAGACATTGTCAAAATTATCAATTTGATCCATGCAAGAGCAAACAATTCTAGAATGTTTGAATCTATTTGTGAATCTTCTGGAAGTAATTATAATAGATTGTTATTGAACAACGATGTGCGTTGGCTGTCTTTTGGGGATGCTATGAAGAGAGTTTTTGAACTGAGAGAAGAAATAATAGTTTTTCTAAAAAAACAAAATGATGAAAGAGCAAGTGTATTAGAAACCAATGAATGGAATGTGCAACTCGCTTATTTAGTAGACATTTTTGGTGAACTGAACAAACTAAATAAGTGTCTTCAGGGTAACAATGCAGAAATTTTTACTTCAATCAATTTTATTACATATTTTCAATCAAAATTAAACATCTTTATAAAAAAAATTGAATCGGGCAATTACTCATTACTTTCAAACCTTGAAATAGAGCTTAAAAAGAGAGAAGATTTTTACTCCAGCAATCTAAAGAAGATTATTCTTTCTCATTTAAATGTGCTTTCCACAAGTTTTTCAGATTATTTTGACTTGATGGAAAAAGATATTGTTAACGGAAATTTATGGATAAAAAACCCGTTCACCGAGATCGAGCAGTTAGTGTCAGAAAAGGACGCTGGAAATTGTAAAAATTTACTACCTGCACAATGCTTACATCAGTTGATGGATTTGAATTCAAACGAAGACCTGAAAGTGATATTCGAAAATAGAAAGAAAGAACTATGGATCGACTTATTCTTGATTGGTAGTTTAATGAAATCAGCCAACTTGCATTGAAGTATTTGACTTTATTCCCATCTAGCTACTTGTGCGAAGGGTTTTCGCAGTTGGTAGAAATCTGCACAAAGAAGATGAATAAACTGTCAGCAATTGACGAGTGTATGAGACTGGCATTAACTAGTGTTGAACTTCGATTTTCTAAATTCACTGATGAGTCGCAGCAGCAGAAAAGCCACTAGTTAATTGTGTTCGATTACATACACACGCATGAAATACTAAAATAAATAAATACTTTTTTATTTAAAAAAAAAAAGTTTTGTATTGTATAGGTTCCGTGAAGAATTCAAAATATTTAGAGGGTTCCTCGGTTTTAGAAAGGTTGGTGACCACTGGCCTAGGTAACAGAAATTATCAACTACTTCTGATCCCTCTGGGAATTTAAAGGAGCTAGTATCCTGTGGGCTCTTGCTACTGCTATGCCTGTGCAACAAGCACATATAAAACCAGCATTCTTTGCTAGCCCACCTGAAATCCCACTACATCTTTTATGTACCCATAGTTTGCATTTGGACCATTTCCTCGGGGGAATCTAGACCCATGTTTTCCTTTCTACGTCTTCCTTTTTTCCTTTCTTGGTCTTTGCCAAGTTGACTTTAAGACCTATAGATTCTAGGCCTTGCTTCTAGATTTGGAACTTCTCTAGTTTTGCCAAAGCTTTAGCTATAAAGGTTAGGCCATCTGCATACAGAAGTTCCCATGAGCAGCTAGTCTTAAACTCTTCTATTATAGGCTACAGAACGATGATAAACAGGAGAGGGCTAAGAACAGAGCTCTGATGGACACCTACCGGCTGATTGTTCCTATATACATGGCTTGTACAGGTCTGAAGTTATGAAGTTCACCAGAAGAGTGAAAGGAAGAAGATGAAAACTTGAGAGGGGGAGTGAGAGACGAGGTGGTGTTGGTTTTCCATGTCTAAAATAGAGAAGAGTGTTTGTGTGATTGTCCAGAGATGGATGGTGGGTTCATATTCATCTCTAGGAATGCTCCAGCTTTGTATTCCATTTGACATACAGAATAACGGTCAGGCCCATAAACACCAGTAGTAGATGTAGTAGTTGTTATTGTGATAGATATTCAGTTAACAGTTACAAGATATTTGTGCTGCTGTGTTTTGATTGGTCTAGGTAGGTATGGTGGCATGTGTGGGTGGGAGAGAGGGAAATGGGGGATGATTGAAAACAAGTTTCTATATCTGTATATCTGCTTCTTTACATTTATAAGCATATATGATGTGAGACGTAAGGTGAAGTGAGAGAGTGCAATGCTATGAGGGACTTTGTTTGTTTTTCTCTATAAAATAGTAACTCAGTGCAAAAGAAGGAACAAACAGAGAAAAATTAAGATTGACAAGAAAAAGTAATATGAAGAAGATAAATTATGAGACCTGTAGGTGTGGTGTGGGAGAAAATGGGGATTTTAGCTGGGAGAATATATCCAGTAATACATCCAGTAATCCTGGTATTTATGGCATACCAATCCTGGGCTCAAAAAATTAATTACATTATTGTTGTCATTAGTGATAGCACAAGTCTACTAATATATCATCATCATCATCATCATCAATGTTTAACGTCTATCTTCCACGCTTGCATGGGTTTAGATGGGAATTGTCCCGCTTGAGGCAAGATTGGTCGTCTTGCTTGTATAGGACTGTCTGGCAGGTTTTCTACGGCTGGATGCCCCCTTCCTAACACCAAAGACGTTTACAGTGTGGCCTGGGAGGTTTTTACCATGTTACCTACATGGCCACATTGCAGCGTGGACTGTGTGTTGTTTTTGTCGTGACACCTACACGACCTCATTTATTTAGGACTGGATGTTGTGGTACCAACATAACATTACAGAGAAAGGGGTGGTGTTGATGGGGGTGGGGGTGGGGGAGTTGGGGTAGTGGGATGGGGGTGTATATTTGATTAAGAGGTGCCTAATATATATATATATATATATATATATATATGTTTATCCCAGATTCAATTGGGGGTAACCACAGTAAGGTACTCAATACATAGCAGAGTATAAATATTTAATATAGAAATGGCTTCTACGGGACTAGAACGGTTTCATTTGGGAGATATCATCCATGATTTGTCCCGAATGAAACAGTTCTAGTCCCGTAGAAGCCATTTCCATATATATATATATATATCAGATAGGGTATGGTAAAAAAAACAGATGGACCATAACCCACCAGAATACTCGATACTTGGGGTAGTAGAGTGGGTAATATGAAAAGATTCAGGACCCTGACGGCTGAGCTCCAGCCGTTTCCTCAGCTAAATCTGAACTAGATCTCGAAGCGGCTGGAGCTCAGCTGTCGGGGGTCCTGAATCTTTTCATATATATATAGAATAAGGAAAATGAGAAGTTCATTGTAGATGTTAAAGAGTTCTTTGTTAATAAAACTGTGATACATATTTCAATGACCATTGTGGTTACGTGATTGTTCTATCATGTAACCAGTCACATGATCTCATCAGACAGCATCATTATGTAATAATTGTTTCTACTTTTGGCACAAGGCCATCAATTACTCAGTACATTACTGGTACTTTATTTTATTATGTAATATGGCCACATCATTATGTAATAATGTAGCCATATTACATAATGAAGTTGTCTGATGAGATCACGTGACTGGTTACATGACTGAACAATCAAGTAGCCACTATGGTCATTGAAATATGTATCACAGCTTTATTAGTAAAGGATTCTTTAACATCTACAATGAACTTCACATTTTCCTTATTCTAAATATACTCCACCAATCTCATTTGGAAGAAGTAACATGACGTTGAGTGCTTGAATTGAATTACATTATTGCTTACTGATTTGTGTGTTGCATACGCAACCCCTTTTAGTCAGCATGTCTACCGTAACTATATATTTATATATATTAATACACTAGCAGGGAAAATGGACGTTTGATGATGATGATGCATATATATGTATATCCAGGAAAACAGACATTAAATAATGATTATATATATGTACACATTAGTATGGAAAATAGACATTCAATGATAATGATGTATATATATATATATATATATACTAGCAGGAAAAATGGACATTGAATAATGTTTACCATATATACTTGAATATAAGTCAACCCTTTATTTTATGTCTGAGAAATGGACAAAAACCCAAACCCCATTTATAAGCCAAGGCAGCTAATCAACACATTATGTTTAGATGGAGTAATTTTGAAATTTTCATGAGTATAAAATATATTTATGAAGTTTTAATATTTTGATATTTAAAATGTTTTAAGTATCATTTAGAGTATAGTTTTTGTTTCACAACTCCATTATGTAGGTGTAGAGGAATGGCTTGTGAGGACAGTGCAAGCTATGTACAGAGGTGTTGTCAGTAAAGTGAGAGTAGGAATGGAGTTTAGTGAGGAATTCCAGATACAAGTAGGAGTAACATCAGGGTTCGGTCCTCAGCCCACTCTTATTCATTATAGTACTCCAAGCCACAACAGATGAGTTTAAGACTGGCTGCCCATGGGAACTTCTCTATGCTGACAATCTGGTACTTATAGCAGAATCAGTAGAAGAGCTAAAGAATAAATTCTTGCTACGGAAACAGCAGTTGGAATCAAGAGGACTGAGAGAACCTAGTTAAAACTAAAGTGTTGATAAGTAGGAAAGAGGACAAAACTCTGATTCCATCAGGGAAATGGCCATGTTTGATATGTAAAAAAGGGGTTGGCATAAATTCTATAAAATGTACACAATGTAGATCTTGGGTATACAAGAGGTGTAGTGGGATAGCAGGCAAACTAACAGGTAGGGAAAACTACATATGCAGTAGATGTTCAGGGAAATTTTATAGTAGAAGTGGCAGTGATAGACACTTTTTCAAATGCAGGTAGGATCTATAGAGGTGGTTGATAGCTTCTGATACATAGGGGATCAGATTAGCAAGGGAGGAGGGTGCTCTGAGGCCATAGTATCTAGAATAAGGATGGGTTGGAAGAAGTTTAGGGAGCTGCTTCCTCTGTTGACAAAGAAAGGTTTCTCCCTACGAACGAAAGACCGGTTATATGATGCCTGATGCTGAATGGTAGCGAGACATGGGCAGCAACTGTGGAGGATATGCAATGGCTGGAGAGAGATGAAGCAAGCATGTTCCGATGGATGTGCAATGTCAGTGTATGTGAATGACCAAGCATAGACGAGTTGAGAGAGAAACTGTATAAGAAGGATAAACTGTAGTGTGCAGGTGAGAAGACTGTGTTGGTATGGACTTGTGATGTGCATGGAGGATGGCTGCTGGGTAAAGAAGTGCCAAGAAATCCCAGTGGAAGGAAGCTGAAGTAGAAGAAGACCACGAAAATCATGGGCGAAGGTGGTGAGAGCTGATCTCAGATCACTGAAGCTCACAGAGGTGATGACAAAGGACCGTGACGAATGGAAAGATGATGTGCTGAAAAGGACCCGTCCCACTCTTGCAAGCAAGGAAAAGCAGGCGTAAAATGATGATGGTGATGATGATGATTATTATAAAATGAGTTTCCATTATATTAAGTTTCAACAAGTTTCTTGAATTTTTGTTTACATTCGGGCATTCACATGCTAGGAATACTTTGAAAGCAAGAGATCAAATAAGAGAACTTTGTATTGGGATTTGTAGAGTAGAAGAGGGATGGAGAGACAGCAAGTGAGGGAGAAGAGAGATAGGGCAAGAAAAAGAGAGGGAGAGAACAAGATGGGAGAGAGAATGGGAGCAATAAAATCAAATCAGTAGTAACGTTGAAAGAAAAATATTGTCCGAGAAAAACATGTATGTGTGTGTGCATGTGTAAAGATTGTTGGAAATATTTTCAAGCGAATGCATAATTAACATCAACGATGATGTAGTAAATGTAGAAAAACAGTGTTTCATTGTGAAATAATCACTCCAGATATTTTAACACCTTATTTATATAGAATTTGAAGTAGGTGAAAATCATCCAAATATTGACTCTGAATATAAGCCAACCCGCCTCCATTTTACCATCGATTTTTTAGTCACAAATTCCTCTGCTAAATTCAAATATCTACAGTATGATGTATATGGATAATGATCAATTGGTGAAGAAATGCCTGGAAATGCCAGTGGAAGAAAGCCACAGTAGAGGACAACCAAGAAAGTTCAACCAGAGGTTGTGAGAGCTGACTTTAAACTGCTAAGATTGGCAGAGGAGATGATGAAGGAACACGACAAGTGCTGAGAAGGACCTGTCCACCTCATGCAAACATGGAAAAGCGGACATAAAAACGATAATGATGATGATGATGACGAAATATATATATATTGGTTTCCATCTGTCCATGGTGGGGCTGATAACATTGTTATACCTCGATGTGTCTTGCTCAAGGACACAACACATCACCCGGTCTGAGAATCAAACTCACAACCTTACGATTGCTCCATTTTACTCAGCTGTAGAAATGAGTTGTGACATCACTGGTGCCAAGCTGTATCGGCCATTGCCTTTCCCTTGAACATCATCAGTAGCATGGTGAAGTAAGGCTGGTATGATTGGGTGACTGATGGTCTTCCACAAACAATCTTGCCTGGACTTGTACCTTGGAGGGACACTTTCTAGGTGCAAATCCCATGGTCATTCATGACCGAAGGAGGTCTTTACCTTTTACCTCAATGTGGCTTGTAGAGATGGTGTGAGAAGGTAGTGAGTGCTATAGTTTTTGTGCTAGATGGTCATTGCGTAAAGCATCCTTGAAGATTCTACTCAAACTACAGAGTCATATGTATATGTGTGTGAGTGTATTGAACAATGAAAAAAAAAAGAAAGTTGATAGGTTGTTAATTAGTTCATTGTTTTAAGATCATTTCAGATGTTTGATTGATCATAGTAGATCAATATATCAACTAGCAGGTAATGGTTATGTCGCTACCTGTTTCTACACACACACACACACATATATATATATACATACATATATATATATATATATATTAAGTGGTTGTAATTCTACACTAGCAGAAACATTTGTCAGTTTAATAATGCTTTAAATCTTTGGAGTTTCTAAACTTAATGTATAACAGCTCTGCATTACTCCCACTGTATTGAGTTTTATATCAACCTGTAAATGAGTTTAACTACTCCCGTTAATATTATAACTTTAATATTAATACAGCTATTATATATATATATATATATATATATATATATATATATATATATATGTGTGTGTGTGTGTAGTAACTCAGAGGTAAATAATAGATATCTGTCTTCACAGGTTTGGGTTCATTTTCTAGCAGGATTGATAAAATGCTCAACCCTTTTGATACCATACCATCTGAAACTGCCGCTTGTTTTATGATAGAAAACTTTTTATTTTAATACATTTATATGTATCTAGAAACTGACATCATATTTTCATGTAAAAACCTTTGTAAAAGAACACTGCCTCAGTATAGTCACAGTCATGTGATTGAAACGAGTTATGGATGCATGTCTGCAGACTAATGACTGAAAGCAGTAAGAAAACAGTGCTCTTGTATGGCAAGAGTTTAATGACTGAAACCATTAAAACAAAAATGCCCCAGCATGGCCACAGTTTGACTGAAACTAGTAAAAGAACAGTACCCTAAAATGGTTGAAGTTTAATGACTGAAACCAGAAAACCAACAGTGCCCCAGCTTAGCCACAGTCAAATGACTGAAATCAGTAACAGAATAAAAGACTATCTAATTCTCAATATACTTAATATGAAATAATTAATGGGAGATCTCTTGCCTGAAGTGAGATAAATATATTACAGTAGCAGTGCCATAATAAACGGTAAACAGTAAATGGTAAATAGTGATACATTTGTCACAGAATCGGTGCCAGCTGGTTCTGTAAACCAACTTATCTCCACAGCTGTTCAAAGTGTCAAAACAATATGATATATTGGCATTATACAACAAAGACACACACACATATTGTATATAATATATATTATATATATATATATTATATATATATATATATATATATATATATATATATATATATATATATATATATATAGTATTATTATTACCATCATGCTTTGTTTGCTTTCCACTCTGCCATATATATATGTTTGTGTGTTTCCGTGTGTGTATTTTTAATTTGACTAATAACTGAAACCATGACTGTAGTCTGTGTGTGGGTGTGTATATATATATATATCATCATGATATATGTATCATTATCATCATCACTGTTTAACATCTATTTTTCAATTCTTCCGGGTTAGATGGGTCGTGCACATTATGAAACAAGTCTGGCTAGCTGGCCGTGCCATACCTTGCTCAAATTGTATTTGCCGTACCTTGCTCTAACTGTATTTTGGCTGGGATTTTTACAGCTGGTTTCCCTTCCTAACACCAACCAAGCTTACAGTGTGGGACTGGGTGGTCCTATAACACACACACATATATATATCATCATCATCATCCTAGCATGCAACTTCAATGGACATGTTGGGCAGAATCAGGATGAATATACTGGAGTACACAGTGGCTATGGTTATGGTTTGAGAAATGAAGACGGAGAAGGCTCCTAGAATCCTACAATGTAAATAAACTAACAATTACGGCGCTTTGCTGTAACTCTTTCTCATAACTGTCTCACATCTCATGTATGTGCCCCAAAAAACAAGGCTCTGTAAAATCAGTATGCTAAAATTTATATGTATGTTTGTAGGCATAAACTTGTTCTCTACTATGTCTGTGTGTTAGTGACAAGTGAGAAAAACTCATCACACTGCCCAAAGTTGAGATTGTTGGCTAGATACCCACTCAGTGGAATCTATCTAGTGCTGGGGTCTCAAATTTGTTGAAGATGAATAGCCATTGTGTTCCTGAGCATAAGTTTTGTTTGTCCTCTGTAGTCTTTGTTACAAATGTTTTGATAAAGAGGTGAAATTGTTTTTTTATGTTAAATCCCAGTGGGACGAAGACCACGAAAAACATAGGTGTTGGTGGCGAGAGCTGACCCTAGATCGCTGAAGCTCACAGAGGAGATAGCGAAGGACGTGACAAATGGAGAAATGCTGTGCTGAAGAGGACCTGTCTCACCCTTGCAAGCAGAGAAAAGTGAATGTAAAATGATGATGATGATGAGGATAACATTAAATATAGTGAAGTCTATATGCAGATGTGTATAAGTTCATTTATTTAACGTTTGATTGTGTAGGAATCACACTACCTAATCATCAACCCCAGCAAAATATATATAGAGGCTAAATAATAAACTTATACACAACTTTATATGGCCTTCCCTATATTTAATGTTCTGTACGCTCTGACTTGTACTACCTATACAAAAGTGGATTTATGCATGTCATCGAGCACTTTATTTACATCAACATTGTCCGATAAGAGTGTGGATTGCACAACTCTGGTCGGTAACTCCTTATTAAAATTATACCATCACCATCATCATCACCGTTTAATGTCCATTTTTCCACACTGGCATGGGTTAGATGTATAATGACTCACACGTCACACACATGTGTATACATAAAACATTCTGGTAAACACAGTCAGAATACTGTAATATATTTACTTTATATATATATTTACTTTATATATATATTTACTTTATATATATATTTACTTTATATATATGTGTGTGTGTTTATGTCTATCTGTGTATGTTCGTATGTATCTATGTATAATGTCTATATGTGCATGCTTCTATGCACATTTGCACATACATACACACACATATATATATATACACATACACATATGCACATAAATATGTATATGCCCCCCATGCACATGCACACAAATACACACACATATACACACATGCATATCCATATATAATCATTAGCTGTCTGACCTTTAAAAAAGAAATCAATTGTTGTACAGTTTAGTTTTCCAGTTTGTGTTTCCTGTTGTTGTAAATCAAACATTTCTGGCTGTTTCTTCCTGCCAGAACCTTGCTGTTTGTCCTTTACAATTCTATTCCTGTTGACAACACAATACACATCTCTACAGCAACTTTAAAATTTTCTTTACCACCATCATCTGCATCAATATTTTGCATCAGTTTTTCCATGTTTGCATAAGTTGGCTGGATCCTTTCCAGCATAGCTTCCCTCCACTTATTCCATTCCTTTGTCATCTCTTTTGCAAGATTTGATGTGTTGAGATTAGCTGTTGCTACCTCTGCCCATGTGTCCTTGGTTCTCTCTAGCACATCTTTCCTCCACTCATAGCATTCCTTCATCATCTCCTTTGTGTGGTTCCCCATTTTGAGATCAGCCCTCGTCACCTCAGCCTAAGTTTTCCCCGGTCTTCCACTACTGCAGTTTTCTTCCACTGGGATCTCTTGGCACTTCTTCACTCAATGCACACTGATTCCTCTTATACTTAGTTTTATGATGTAACTTTTTTTTTTATAAATATAAGAGTTTTAACCCTCTAACTCCCATATTTCCAATGAAGGATATTGCTTATGAATTTTAAATTATCTAGAAAATAATAAATAATTTTGAGAGATTTAGTAATATAACTATCTTTCTCAATATCAACTTGGTGTTTGGAACATTATATGGAATTATGATGAAAAGGTTTTTGATGGTACCCAACTATAGAAACCAACCAAAATACAGATCCATATGATCAGCATGTGGTCACTTGAACTGACTTGTCATGACAACGTGTCTAACTCATGCAAGTAGGGAAAAATAGAAGTTAATCAATGATGATGATGATGATGAGGAGGAGGATGTTAAGCATTTTAACTCTTTTGTTACCATATTTCTAATGAAAGTTATATTTTTAAAATCTTTTTGAAAATAACCAAGAATTTTGAGAGATTTAGTAACATAACTAACTTTCTTATTATTAAGCTAGTGTTTGGGCATAATTTAAGAAAGGTTAAATTAGGATGGAAGATTTTTAGATTAATATATTCAATTTTGCTATAACCAGCATCACCATTATCATCAAGTTTGAAATATTTCCACCATTGAAACAGTTTATCATCCTCATTGTCATCATCATCATCATCATCCATTTTCCATACTCGCATCATTTAGATGGATTGTCACATTTTGAACCTAAACAAGTCAGATGACCACATTTTGCTAAAATGTTCCGTTTTTGGTTTGGTTTCTACAGTTAGATTCCCTTTCTAATATCAACAACTTTACAACATGTATTGGGAGCATTTTACCATGGCATTTTGCCTTACATAGTAGCCTTGATGTTTTTTATTGTAGTACTAGTACTGCCACCTTACAGGATGGACTGGGGGTGTTTTATTCTGGCACCAACATGGATGCCCTGCCTAACACCAACCACATTTATATATATATATATATATACATTGATATTAAATAAATGGAAACTATATTTATAAAACCATATTTATTCTATTATATATATTTCAAGGGTACCAAAATTTTGGTACGCTATCATCAGATAAAATACAAAATGTTTTATAAATATTTAACATAACCAAGGATAATATACTTTAACGGTTCAAGTTATCCCTGGAAAGTGAAGGGAAGAGAAAAAGCCAGATATTTAAAATTATTAATATGAGTATGCAAATGAGGTTTATGATATATATGTGTGTGTGTGTTCTTCTCCATACATGGATGCTGGTCTTTGCATACATCAGTGTTGTATCCTGGAGCCACTAGCTGTTTCCTGGGGTCTTACAACATACACTCTTATCCAGGAGATGATGGGGATAATGATATGTATGTTTTCTCTTTCTCTTAATTTCGAGTATATATTTGACCGGCCACCTTCCTGGTGGCAAGGTTGTAAAAGAAAAGAAATTGTCATCCCTTGAATCGCAAGAATGTTTTGCAAATTTTGAAGGTGCCAGCTATCGCAGCCATTTGTAGACTATGAATTAGGGAGCTGCGCTTTTTGTCTGCAAATCCAAGTTCAGTCATACTTTGGTCCAAGCGGGTTGGTATATAAGCCGTAGCTCCAATAATTATGGGTATGAAGCTAAAGGTGTATCTTGGATACTGGATTTGTAAACTCCTCATCAATGGTCCGTAGATGTCCTCCTTCTCCTGTATTTTTCTGACAACGTTTACATCAAGTGGGCAGCTGATCTCCACAACAGAACACGTTTTCAATGTGGGGTCCCAAACTACAATATCAGGCCGGTTGTGCTTTAATTTGGTGGCAGTTTTTATTTTCAGGTTCCACCTGTATGTATGTATGTATGTATGTATGTATGCATGTATGTATGTATGCATGTGTGTATGTATGTATGCATGCATGTATGTAGGGTGCTTCTGGACCATCTGTTGACACACATTGCAGATTGCGTTCTTCCTGAAAGTCAATCTGGTTTTCGTGCTGGACGCGGCACTACTGATATGATCTTCTCAGCTAGACAGCTCCAGGAGAAATGCATGGAACAAGGTTTGGATCTGTATCAGGTTTTTGTTGATCTGACAAAAGCTTTCGATACTGTTAACAGAGATGCATTATGGAAGGTTCTCCAGAAACTTGGTTGCCCTGATAAGTTCCTTGCTTTAGTTAGGTCTTTTCATGACGACATGAAGGCTTGGGTTAATGTCGGAGCCTATCTCAGTAAAAAATGGAGTGAAACAGGGGGATATTCCAGCACCGACCCTGTTTGCCATATACTTTGCAATGGTTTTCTGTATTGCATTCAGGAATTGCGAGCATGGTGTTTACATCCGATATCGAACCTCAGGCAGCATATTTAACATCAGGCGCTTTGCTGGAAAGACAAAAGTATTTACATCAATCATAAGAGACCTCTTGTATGCAGATGATTGTGATCTTGTAGCGCACACAGAGAGTGATATGCAGCACATTTTGAATGCATTTTCTGATGCTTGCACTGCCCTAGGATTGACTGTCAGTCTCAAGAAAACCGTCATCATGTACCAACCTGCCCCTGGTAAGCAGTACACTGAACAAAATATCTATGTGTATGGTAAACGACTTGGAGTGGTTGATCAGTTTGTCTACCTGGGAAGCACTGTCAATCGATACAGCAACCTTGACAGTGAAATCTCACTTAGGATTAGGAAAGCAAGTGATGCTTTCGGAAAGCTAGAAAGGCGACTCTGGGGTCGGTGAGACATATGCAGGAGGACAAAGGTAAAGGTGTACAAGGCATGTGTGCTCTCTTGTCTTCTTTATGCCTGCGAGACCTGGGTCACATATCGACACCACCTTAAGCAATTGGAGCGTTTCCATCAGATGTGTCTCAGACGGATCCATGGCGTTCACTGGAGGGACCACATCAGTGATGTCGAGATTTTAGAAAGCTCTATGTGTGACAGTATAGAAACTCTTGTGCTTAAGCAACAACTCTGTTGGAGTGGTCACCTTGCCAGGATGAAGGAATCTAGAATACCAAAACAACTCTTTTATGGAGAGCTAGTTAAAGGAAACCGACCGCCACATAAACCAAAAAAGAGGTATAAGGATTCCTTGAAAGCCTCTTTAAAAGACGCTAACATCTTTGCTGATACATGGGAAAATATTGCTGCTGATCGTAATAAATGGAGAAAGACTGTATATGAGGGAAAAGTTGCTTTTGAGGCATCTCGAATCGCATACGAGAAAGTAAAGCGGGATGTGAGGAAGGGCATTGCTGTTGCACTTCCAGACGGCGAGGGTCCTCCCATGGTGTTGACATGCAGTGTCTGTGCGAGACTCTGCCTAAGCAAAGCTGGACTCGAAAGTCATCTTCGTAGTCATAAAGTAAGACCAGTGGTTGACTACCAGGCTGCTGTTGGAGATGCTACTCATCATGCTTGCCAAGCATGTGGTAGAGAATGTAAATCAGCAGGAGGGCTCAAGCGACATGCAAAAGTACATGAACTCCAACCACAGCTGGCTATTCCCAGTGAATGTTTTGGTTGCTGACTCTGTGCAAGACATTTTAGATCATTGGCTGGGCTAAAAAGCCACATTCGATCGCAGCACTGTTAGTTGCTATCGTGTGTGTGTATATATATATATGTATATGTATATTATTATTGTTGTTGTCGTTATTATTATTGTTGTTATTTTGACTTTGCCTTTCATCCTTACGGGGTCGATAAAATAAAGTACCAGTAATGCACTGGGTAATTGCTGGCCTTGTGCCTAAAGTAGAAACAATTATTATTATTATTATTATTATTATTGTTATTAATATGTGTGTGTATGTATATATGTATGTATATATATATATACATATATGTATGTGTGTGTATATGTATATATATATGTATATATATATTTTATAAAAAGCCTTACTAAACCTAATGGACTCTATTCTAATTGCTCTTTTCAGAGCAAACCACCACTTGTTGTTGACGATGGCCCCCGTTAACGCCCACTTAACTAGTTCGCTAATCCGGTCTCTGTAGGGCTTGCGCGCTGGTAACGACGCGTTTAGCTTCCAGTAGCCGGGTCCTCGTCTATGAAGCCTATCTAAGTCAATATTTTATTTATTTTTATTTTTTATTTTTATTTTTTATTTTTATTCATTTTTTTTTTTTTCTCGTGCAACAAGGGGGCAGTCATCATCATGCATGTATGTTAGTGCTACTGAAAATTATCCTTGGCAGTCAAGTTCACACTATATGCAAATGAGCATCGCCAGCTGATGTTTCATATGCAAAACACTATATAGGCTTTAGCCTATTCTTGTCTCAGTACAGAGTGAGTAAATGTTACCAAAGAAGGATATATATCCTAAAACTACTGTCTGACATCCTCACCTGCTACAGAAATAACTGCAACATGATCACAGCTTAAAATATTCATAGCTTGACTTTCATATTTTTATTATACATAAACATATTGTATTTTCTTTAACATTATAGCTACTACTAATATATATATGAAGCTTGCATACTCTGACGGATATGTAATAGTAGTGTTCATGAATGGCAAAGCATCAATGAACTGAGAAAATGGGCATGAGAGGGATCAGATGCAGTGTAAAGAAGAGGAGATTGTGGTGGTATGTACATATGATGTGTATTGAGGATGACAGCTGTATTAAAAGGTGCTTGAAGTTGATGGACAATATGGAGATCATCACGTTGGTGACAAAACAGCACACAGTCCACACTGTAACACAGTTGGCATTAGGAATGGCATCCAGTCATAGAAACCAAGCTAAAAACAGATTTGTACTGAGTGCTTTTTGTTGTGACACCTACATGACCACTTTGCAGTGTGGGGGTGGGTGGGAAGGAAATCGTGATGTAAATGAGTGGTTCAGCTAACTAACATCTTAGAGGAAAAAGAAACATGAAATAAGATAAAATAGTCATTGTTGAGGTGTACATGAAATGAAATGAATACGTGGAATAGCCATTGTTGATAGAATGCTTGGAATAGAATAGAGCCAAGCCTGAAATAAATATAACATCCCAGTAAGCCATGTGAATACTTGTTGGTAGGGGAGAAAAGAAATTTGGAGTTTGTAAATTACAGGTGGACATGAAACAAATTGGAGAAGGATGACTACATACGTGAAAAACAGGCAACAATTTAAGATGAAATAAAATAATATGTGGTAGCTTTGATTCTAGTTACTTATAAGACAGAAAGTTAATAGAGAAAGAAGAGGAGAGAGAGGGGGGGGGGAGAGAAGAAGGAGAAACAGACAAAGTAGTGAGATTCGGGCTGACTAATACACATATATCATACTTATTATATATATATATATATATATATATATATATATATATATATATATATATATATATATATATAATATATATATTATATATATATATTATATATATATATATTATATATATTATATATATATATATATATATATACTATCTGGCCTGTCCGGCTGGTGCCCGGCTAGGTATACCGGCATTTTATCTTTTCAGGAATCCCCCCTCCACTCCAATGCAAAGATACCGCACGCCCTCTCAAGTCTGCGAGGTTGGGGTGGGGGTGGGGTTAACGTGTTCTGATGTTGGCTTTGAATAGTTTTTAGGATTTCCCAGTTTAGCAACCAGTATGTTAAAGAAAATTGATAGTTACAACAATAAAGGCTGAACAGAGAACACATTTTTAAACAAACAATAATTTGTACAACCATAATGGAAATTCCAAGTAACAAAAAATATTTAAATTACATTGTTAGAGCCTCAGAGTATACAATATTTTTTGTTCGGCTCTCCGGAGCAAAGATGAAGAGATTGTTTGACGAGCTCACCCTAGAGCATCCTACATACAATTGACCATGGGAGAAGCACTGATCTCATAGCTCGTCTCGCAGAGAAGCTCTGTAGATGTTAAGATCTGAACACTCCTGTCAGGAGCAGGTAAGCTGTAGTGACTTAGAGGCCTACCACCAATCTCCAGGACACTGTTTTCAAGACAAATGAGCGCCTCATTGAAAACGACATCGCATGTTACGTTTGGATTGTGTCTGCGTGTGCGGTGGAGGATGTTCTCAGCTAGACTTTCACGATGGTTGTTCCACAGTGCAAGAGGGTCCGCGAGATTGCAGTTGTGCAGCATAATAGCAAAAAGTTTTTGCAGCTGAGAAGGGACTTTAGCAGTTGCTGCTTCTTGCGGGGTGAGGTGCTAATGGCTGTCATTGTGTAACATACTACGCATCTGGCAAGCCAAACGATAAGTGGAACATTGATGGCCATTGATGGTTCTCAGATCTTGGAAAGACTGTGGTCCTCTAACCTCGAACAGTAACGATGACGATAAGCCATCTGTGCTTTCGTGAAATAAATAGGTTTTTGTTTTTTTGTATGCAAAAATATCTGTACACGAATATATATATTAAAATAACAGATTAAAGTTTAAGTAAAGGCTTTCACCCGTAATGGGATCTTATGAAACTAAAAAAAATCAATCTGTGAACGCAGAAGTAAATATTTCGAAAAACGTTACTAATGCAGTCAGCCAGACATACAGAGACATATTATAAGGGCGCTACGTTATAGCTATGGATCTATCTAAAAAGACAGACTAAGAAAAAGAGGGGAATGTTGTGCGATGTCATAAGAAAAAGTGAGGAATGTTGTATAACCGGAAGTGTTGACATTTGAAATTTAAAGAAGTGAATATTTAAATAATGTCTTTAATCTTTTAACAAAATTCAGTAGACAAAAATACCCTCACCTTTTTACTTGGAAAAAGTAACATCTATGGTGCAAATTTGGTGCTTTTTGGTCCAGCCGTTTGGTGAAAAGTTTGTTACATACATACGGCCGTCAGCTTTATATTATATATATATATATATATATATATATATTTAAAGGACGATCGACTTTCGTCAAATCGGACCGAGGGAACAATGTTTCCGTTGATCTTTCCAATTGCTAATACTATCTATCGGTTGCAACTCCAGGTAGAAGGAGCAACGTGAAGTGTCTTGCTCAAGGACATAATGCATTGCTTGGTCCAGGAACCGAACTCACAACCTCACGATTGCGAATCCAATTCTCTAACCACTCAGCCATGTGCCTTCACAGAAACAGACAAAGTAGTGAGTTTCGGGCTGACTAATACACATATATCATACTTATAAATGTTATATATATAGATATCTAAGGCGGGTAAAATTCCCGAGATCCATGGACGAGTTCTCTCCAGCGGTCTCTGTCCCTCATTATCGCTGCCATGTTGTGCATCTCCAACAGACCAGTGTCTATCTTTAGGACATCAACATACGTTAACCTTGGTCTTCCTCTTCTAGTGTGTCCATGTAGGGGCTCCCAAAGGAGCACTGAGTGCAATGTAAACTCTGGATGTCGGTGAGCATGTCCAGCTAACCTCAGTCTCCTCTGTGTCACTTTTGAGCTGACTTTTGGGAGGCTCCCATACAGCTCTGAGTTTTTCATCCTCAGTGTATACTGATTAATGTTCAGAGCCATCCTCAGCATTCTCGTGTAGCACCCATCCACCATCTGAGTGAGTTTCTTGGTCATTGTCCAAGTCTCAGACCCATACAGCAGCACAGACTCCACTACAGCAATGAAGAGGCGGATTTTCAGGTCTCTACAAAGGTCCGACTTCCACACCGATCTCAAGCTGTGGCACGCCGCCCAGACCTTGCTCTTCCTCTCAACCACATCATCTTCCGTATTCCCAATCTTTGCTCCCAAATACAGGAAGCCCTCAACCAATTCTAGCGGCTTCCCGCCTACATTAGTGATCCCCTCTGGCTTCTCAACATTCTCTACCAGATATTTTGTTTTAGTCTCATTCATTCTCAGCCCCACACTCATCGACACAGTCTCAACCTCCCGCATCAAATCCTCTGCCTCCTTCACTGTATTTGTCACCAAAACTATGTCGTCGGCAAATTCAGCATCCGATACCTTTTTCGCCCTAACTCTCCTGCTCTGAGCCGGTGCTACAGTAAAGCCAGAGTCCTGGTGTTTCTCCAGTGCAAGGCGCATACAATATATATATAAAGAAATATATAGATATATAAACATTATATATATCATGTATATCAATAATATTACTGCAAATGACTTAGATTGAAACATGAACTTGGACAACAAACATACAGTGAAAGAGAGAAAATATAATAAAAGATCTCTTGATTCTTAATGAAATCAACAATAAAAATATACAAATTAATTAAGAATGGGAGAGACATAATACTACAGAAATAAATCTTAATAAAGATAAAAATAAAAAAAAGAAAGTGCCAAGATTGAAATAATGCCTAAAGCAAGATCTCGGTAAATCACAAAGTATCCATTGTTATGAAAGCAACAATTCTTTGAAGAAAACAAACAATTAGATGCCCAAATCAACAAGACTAGAATTAATATAATAGTATAAAACACCCATTAATAATGTTAATAATTACATTAACATTAGAGAAATGGTTTTGTTTATTTTTTAAATATTTTATCTGTTTGTTTGTTTTCCACATTGTTAGCTTCAGTGTTGATAGTCCAGTCACAGTTGTGTTCGGGAAGATTGTTTATATTAACATTGTTTATATTTATAGATTGTTTATATTCATAGATTGTTTATACTCATAGATTGTCTATATTAATAGATTGTTTATATACATAGATTGTTTATGTTAATAGATTGTTTATGTTTATAGATTATTTATGTTAATAGATTGTTTATGTAGATTGCTTATGTTAATAGATTGTTTATGTTAGATTGTTTATATTCATAAATTGTTTATGTCAATAGATTGTTAATATTCATAAATTGTTTATATTCATAGATTGTGTATGTTCATAGATTGTTTATATTCAGAGATTGTTTATACTCATAGATTGTTTATATTCAGAGATTCTTTATACTCATAGATTTTCTATGTTAATAGATTGTTTATATTCATAGATTGTTTATGTTAATAGATTGTCTATGTTAATAGATTGTTTATGTTCATAGATTGTTTCTGTTAATAGATTGTTTATGTAGGTTGTTTATGTTAACAGATTGTTTATGTTAGATTGTTTATATTCATAAATTGTTTATGTTAATAAATTGTTTATATTCATAGATTGTTTATATTCATAGATTGTGTATGTTCATAGATTGTTTATATTTATAGATTGTTTATATTAATAGATTGTTTATATTCAGAGATTGTTTATACTCATAGATTGTTTATATTCAAAAGATTGTTTATATTTAAAAGATTGTTTATACTCATAGATTGTCTATGTTAATAGATTGCTTATGTTCATAGATTGTTTATATTCAGAGATTGTTTATATTCATAAATGATTTGGTTTAACCTGGTGATATTGATATTTGTGTTTGTCTTTATCAAATCTGCAATGGTAAAGTTTTTGTTTTTAATAGCTACAATAATGTTAGACAAAGAAACAGAGAAATAAGATGAACTAACAAAACCAGACTTAGAAATAATTTTTGATAGCAACCCACTTGAAACCACAACCACTGTTTGTTTTAAAGTGCTTATATTTATCAAAAAAGTCTTTCATAATATTGTTATGTAAGAACCTTTGTTATTTTTGATTCACTAGCTTAATAATGAGAAAGTTATTTTACTAAATCTCTCCAATTTTTTTAATTATTTTCAAAATTATTTGAAAATCAGAGACAGTGTTTTACATGCAAGATTTGGTGATGAAATGGTTAATAGAAGCCACAATAATGATAGATAAAGAAACAGAGATATGGCAATTAAATTAAGCACAATCTTAAAAACACTTATGAATTAATTGAAATAGAGTCGGTGCAACACTGAAAAGATAGAAAAGGTTAAGATGAAATATGATAGATATATACCTTTTACAAAGTGGCAAAAATAAGGTAAAAATGTATCAATACTTTAGCTTTTCCAATAACTTATATTTATAATTTTCTCAACTGGAAACATATCAAGTCAATAAAACAACAAAAATATCTTCATTTTGAATACACCATCCTAAAGTACTGAAATAGAAACTATATTTCACATGATTACAAAAATGCGAGGAGCTTTTGTAATAGAAAAATAAATATACGTATGCACTTTAAATTAAAAAAAATATTTATTAACTCTTAAAATCCTGTGATGACTGAGCAGAAAATATGTAAAAATGTGTTTAATTCAAATGTTTATAGTATCTTTACTAGTGAAGAGATTGTTGTTAACATCTGCAGTGTTAAGGTAAAGACTTTAATTTTTAATATCATGCAATGATAGTGCTGTTTTGTAATTTTTAAGAATGTAATGTTAATGTGGTTTCATGTGGTATAGGACATTATGAGCTAAAGAAAAAATGCAATACAAAAAATCAGTTTATGTCTGTCGTCAAGGAAACCACCAAATATGAAAAAGAAGTTGTGATTAACAGTTGTGATTAACAGAAATTGTTAATATTTTCATTATAATATTTCTAATGGAAGGCACTACCTATGGTTTTCAAATATATTTGAAAATAATCAAGAATTTGGAGGGATTTAATAATATAACTAACCTTTTAGTTATTTAGCTGGTGTTTGGAACATTATGTAACAAACATCCTTACATAAAAAAATTACGACAGAAGATTTTAGATAAATATAAACACTTCAAAACAAACAGGTTTGTGAAGTGTTTGGCTGAAAGGTTAGGATGTTGCACTCAAAATAGGGTAATGGATTTAATTATGGGACATGGTGTGTGTTGTGTGCTTGAGCAAGATGCTTCATTTAATGTTGCTTTTTCAGGATAGAACTTTGGCCCCTATCATTAAAGCTGGCCCCTATCATTAAAGCACTCAATAAACCTATTATGAGATGCAGCCTTGTAGTAGGCCAGCTAAAGCTACATATGTATGAGCTGCAAATTTCAATTCTTCATTTTTCAAACAGTTTTTTGATGTAGAATCAGAGGTGGTTTCCAGCAGTTTAGTATGAAGTGTGTTTCATGTTTGTTTTTATTGCACTTATTATCTTTATACAGCTGAACTAATAATTATGATGAGAAAATCATGTTTATCTGAAAACTCAAAACTTTTCGACTTGGCTTATCTCTATTTTGTAAGAAAATGAGATAACATTTTAATAGAGTTCTCTCATATAGGGATTCTATATCCTTGTAATATGTCTCCAATCAATCAGATATGGAATCAATACCATTTCCACATTCTTAGAACCGTTTCTATTAGCTAAAGAATTCTCCAAAATATTCCACTACTGTCTCGTCTGTTATTCACTAAAAATATTTAATGATCAATTCTTTTATATTGGCTTAGTGGTTAGGGGGATCAAATCATGATTGTAAGTGTTATTTCCTTGAACAAGAAATTTTATTTTACATTGCCCCAGTTCACTCAGTTGGAAAATAGAATTGTATTTGCAATTCAAAAAGCTAGCCTTGTCATATCATGTGTCATGTTGAATCTTCCTGAGAACTTCAATAAGAGTACATGTGCTCTCTTGAATGCTCAGTTAATTATATTATAATACAAGATGGACTGTACCTGTAATTCAAATGTTCCATAAGTTAGTGCTTTGACAAAAAAGAGATAGATATGTTAGTCTTGAAAAATAAATACAGGAGTCAATATAATTGACTAAATCCCTCCATGCCAGTGTCCCAGCATGGCTGCAGTCTCATGGCTCAAACTAATAACAGCACAAAGGAATAGGATTTTACAAAAAACTAAAATGGAACCTGAGCAAGACTGTGAAGCTGGTCATTGTTTATTGAAGATGCAAAATTTATTCCTGCGAAGTTTCTTTAATGTATGGAAAGTTCTCCACACATCCATTGATGCAGATTCTTGGACACATCATGTGTTGTCTCTTGGTATAATTGGGTGCTTCCTGGGGTCTCCTAACATACACCCTCATCAATAGATATACCATCAGTGTTTCCTGGAGTCTTACATCATACACCTTTATCCAAAGCTGGAAGTCACTGGACATATCAGGGTCATATTCTGAGATCACTGGGAGTTTAAAAGGGTCTTACAACATACACACTCAGTCATAGATTGAAACCCTTGGATACAACATCAGGGTTGTATCCTGGAGTCACTGGAAGTTTAAAAGGGTCTTACAACACACATCCTCATTCATAGATTGAAACCCTTGGACACAACATCAGTATTGTATCCTGGAGTCACTGTGAGGTCTTCCAGCATACACCCTCGTCCAAGTGACCCAACCAAGGTTGATCAAAGCTCAGTCTTTCTCCTTGTAGCATACATTTTATTGGTCTCATTGGTCACTTCTCATCAGCTATAGTCATCTAGATGATCGATCAGCTGCCTCCATGCTGTTCTTGATGGCAATAATAATATATGGCTTCAGTGTGTGGCAGTTAGTTTAATCTGTAAAATCATATAATTAACTTGGCTAATTAATATTTATAGCAGTCACATCTAGTGTAAAGTTGTTAGACTGCACTATAAATAAATATACATACACATACAGTGTATATGCTTGGGTGTAAGTATGTATGTGTGTATATCTATCTATCTATCTATCTATCTATCTCTCTCTCTCTCTATATATATATATGTTTCTATCTATCAATCTATATATGTATGTGTAGGTGTGTGTGTATATATACACGTTTATATATATATGTATATATATGTACAGATATATATGTATGTATATATATATATGTATATATATATATATATATATATATATATATATATACATACACACACACCACACATATATATGTGTGTGTATATAAAGTATCTGACAGCTTTGTTCTGTCTTTGAAATCTATTACTGCACACGTTACATGTATATATATATATATATATATATATATATATATATATATATATATATGCACAGACATGTGTATATATGTGTAAATAATATGCGGAGGCAGCAATGTAAACTGTGAAGTATCTGATACGTGCAGGAAATATATTTCTTGGACATTAGCAGCCTTGGCCATTATTGGAATCACTAAACATGGCATTGCTGGTGGGAGTGTTGGGTGGGTGTTGTTGGTGGTGGTGGTGGTGGGAGACCTCTTTCAGACTTTGCATATAACTATAGTAGTTGGTGGTTGTGGTGATGGTGGTGGTGTTGGTGGTGTTGGTGGTGGTGTTAGCTGTGGTGATATAGTTTGTGATGGTGGTTGTGTTGTTGGTGGTGATGGTGGACGTGATGTAGGTTGTGATGTTGTTGGTGCTGATGGTTATGATGTATGCGGTGATGGTGGTGATGTTGGTGGTGGTGTTGGTGGAGGTGATGTAGGTTGTGATGGTGATTGTGTTGTTGGTGATGGTGGTGATGTTGGTGGTGTTGGTGGTGGTGATGTTGGTGGTGTTGTTGTTGATGGTGTTAATTGTTGTTGATGGTGGTGGTGTTGGTGGTGGTGTTAGCTGTGGTGATATAGTTTGTGATGGTGGTTGTGTTGTTGGTGGTGGTGGTTATGATGTATGGGGTGATGGTGGTGATGTTGGTGGTGATGGTAGTGGTGTTGGTGGTGATGGTGGTGGTGTTAGCTGTGGTGATATAGTTTGTGATGGTGGTTGTGTTGTTGGTGGTGGTGGTTATGATGTATGTGGTGATGGTGATTGTGTTGTTGGTGATGGTGGTGGTGTTGGTGGTGATGGTGGTGGTGTTAGCTGTGGTGATATAGTTTGTGATGGTGGTTGTGTTGTTAGTGGTGGTGGTTATGATGTATGTGGTGATGGTGGTGATGTTGGTGGTGATGGTAGTGGTGTTGGTGGTGATGGTGGTGGTGTTAGCTGTGGTGATATAGTTTGTGATGGTGGTTGTGTTGTTGGTGGTGGTGGTTATGATGTATGTGGTGGTGGTGGTGATGTTGGTGGTGATGGTAGTGGTGTTGGTGGTGATGGTGGTGGTGTTAACTGTGGTGATATAGTTTGTTATGGTGGTTGTGTTGTTGGTGGTGATGGTTATGATGCATGTGGTGATGGTGGTGATGTAGGTTGTGATGATGGTTGTGTTGTTGGTGGTGGTAGTGATAGTGGTAATGGTGGAAACAACCTTCTCAGACATACCATTTCTCGAACACCATTTCGCCTGTTGTGGCATTACTGACAGATGACTAATGAACAACTCTGTGTATGAAACGCTGGTGCTACCATCAAAGCTAACTTGGCAGCCACCTAATGATGGAAGAGTTACAGTTTTATTACAAATTTGATAAGTAAATTAAATATATAATAATGTTGTGTGATCAATAAATAAATCATTAAACATCTTTGCTGTTTAGTAACATTGAGGAAATATCCAAAGTGGTGGATTGGGTTGTATGGTATTATGTCTTGTAACATAATGTGGGCGAGTGTGGTCTATGTAATGGAAAATACAAGTTTTGTAATTTTCTTAGTGTGATTAGAACAAGAAGTATCAAAAGCTAGATTTGTTAGCTTACCAAATTATAATTTTAAATTATTTTATTTGGAGAATGGAGCACATAACTGCGAGAAGAAGGTACAGATTGTAAGGTTAATTTAGGGGGCTAAACACCCATGCATACATTATGAACCAAACCATGGGTGCTAAATATCCAGCGACTCATTATAGCACTGGCCCAGGATGCTAAATATCTAAGTTCACATTGTAGAGCTAACCTACGGTGCTAAGTACACATTGTAGGGATAGCCTAGGGAGCTAAATACTCTGGCACACATATAGGGCTAGCCATGTTTATTAAATACTCAAGCACACATTGTAGGGCTAATCTTGGGCATTAAATGCCCAGGTGCTTATTGGAGGGCTAACCTAAATTGCTAAATATCCAGGCACCGACCCTGTGAGTATTTAGTTAATGTGAAGAAGTATGGTTTAGTGATTAGGGTGTTGGGCTCACCATGATTAGGTCATGAGTTCAATTCTCAGACTGGATGACTTTATATATTTATCTATCCATATGTATATTTTAGATGCACTTGTGAAGACATGCAACTTTGTGGTTAGGGTGTTAGGCTCACAATCATATGGTTGTGAGTTCAGTTCTCAGACTGGACACTTTATATATTTATACATACATTCATTTATAGATACACTTGTAAAGGTGTAAGGCTTAGTGGTTAAACAGTACTAAACATCAATACACACTGTTAGAAACTTATTGATTAATCAGTAGATAATTGGCATCAGCAATATTTGCCATTTTGCCAATTAAATGGTATCGGCCATTTAAGCCAAAGGAAATTATGACTCTGTAATTACTTTACTTTTTACCCTCTCAAGTTTTGTTCTTTTTGTTACAGTTGTACAATCACTACTTAATCGAATGGTGTAAACAACATTAACATTTCTTGTGTAAAAAGTGAGCTAATTAAAGAAGTATGAATATTTTATGAGCTTATGTGAGATTGTAGGGTGGTGGAGAGTGAAACATCATGTTCACTTCTCTTAAAAAAATAAAACACAGTTAATCAACAATTTCCTTATTAACCGAGCAAGGAATCACGCTGCAAGTTCAATGAAATCCACGACACCAACCAGCTTTGTCACAACCCATGAGCACAGGAGAATGAACAGGCTAAGATTAGATAGTTATAACAGATATGTTAATAGACATGCTAAGTGTTGCATTCTATGTATGTTTGGTTAATTGTAATTTTTTTTTTTTTACTTTTGGTGTTATGTCAATATAACTACTCAGATAGACATGTTGGTGTTATGGTCAAACAATTGACTGAACAAAAAAGAAACCTATGTGTATGTAAAGAATGTGAGACTTGTGTACAGAAGGTTGCACTGTTGAATGACACAGTTTAATGATAATAAAAAAGTAGAAAATACAGTAAATTTGGCCTAATTTTTATAATGATGTGCTTTCATATAATTGCTCTATGATTGTGATTAATTATAAAATATACTATATTTCTTAAAATTAATTATACTATGGATTTTCATATCAGATCCTCATTTCCGCATTTCTTGGCTAACCATACCAGCTTAGAAAGTGGGATGTCCCGCAGCCCCCACTTCCATGTTGCAGCCTACCACCACTTACATTAAACCATGAAGTGGTTGGCATTAGGAAGGGCATCCACCTGTGGAAGACCAGAATGGAACACATGAGTGAGATACAAGTCATCTAACCTGCCCAGTTTCAGAATATGATAACCTGTCATGCAAGCATGGAAAATAGAAGGTAAACAGTGATGATGATGATGTTGATGATGATGATGATGATATATATCATCATCATCATCATCATCAACGTTTAACGTCCGTGTTCCACGCTTGCATGGGTTTGGACGGGGGTAGTCCCACTTGAGGCAAGAGTGATTGTCTTGCTCGCATAGGACTGTCTGGCAGGTTTTCTACAGTTGGATGCCCTTCCTAACACCAACCACATTTACAGTGTGGGTCTGGGAGGTTTTTACCGTGTTGCCTACACGGCCACATTACAGCGTGGACTGTGTGTTTTTTTGTCGTGACACCTACACGATCTCATTTGTTTCGGCCTGGATGGCGCGGCACCAACATAACTTTACATAGAACGGGGTGGTGTGGATGGGGTGGGGGTGGTGGCGGGACGGGGTGTATTTTGTTAGAGATGCCTACTGGCAAGGCGTGTCTTCTCTGTTACTGAGTACCGCCAAAGGTCTCGGTCCAGTGACATTGTCTTGGAGAGGTGTAAGTGTGTGAGGTCGGAGTTTATCAGCTCATCCCATGTTTTTCTAGGTCTGCCTATTCCGTGGCTACCGTCTATCTTTATTGCCCTGCACTTTGTTATACAGCTATCGACTTTCATGCGCATCACGTGTCCATACCAACGCAGCCTTCTCTCGAGTAAACAACATCTGATCCCTCTTATCTCTAATTTTTTCCTTATATATATATATATATATATTGTGAAGACGTGTGGCTGAGTGGTTATAGAATTGGATTCCCAATCATGAGGTTGTGAGTGCGATTCTCAGACTGGGTGATGCATTATGTCCTTGAGCAAGACACTTTATTTCACATTGTTCCTTCTGCCTGGAGTTGCGACTGATAGATAGTATTAGCAATTGGAAAGACCAATGGAAACATTGTTTCCTCGGTTCGATTTACGAAAGTTGATCGACAAATTTTCTTTTTAATATATATATGTCCAAAACATTAAGATTCTCTTTCTGCTATTTCAAGCGTTAAACTAATATATTCCTTCAATGTACTGTGCCGTTTGTTTTGTTATTTTTGTTATTTTTGTTTATCTTTTATATCTATCATCATCATTATCGTTTAACGTCCACTTTCCATGCTAGCACTGGTTAGATGGGTTGCCTCATTTGGTTCATATTAAGACAACAGAAGATTGGACTGGCAATAACCTCTTTAAAGTTTGCTGACGGCATAGTTCTGATGACAAATACAGTGAAGGAGGCAGAGGAGTTGATGCAGGAGATGGAGACTGTGTCGATGAGTGTGGGGCTGAGAATGGATGAGATTAAGACGAAGTATCTGGTAGAGAATATTAAGAAGCCAAAGAAGATTACTAATGTAGGCGTGAAGCCGCTAGAATTGGTTGAGGACTTCCTATATTTGGGAGCAAAGATTGGGAATACAGAAGATGATGTGGTTGAGAGGAAGAGCAAAGCCTGGGCGGCGTGCCACAGTTGGTGATCGGTGTGGAAGTCAGACCTTCATAAAGACCTGAAGATCTGTCTCTTTGTTGCTGTAGTGGAGTCTGTGCTGCTGTACGGGTCTGAGATTTGGACACTGACCAAGAAACTCACTTAGATGTGGATGGGTGCTACACGTGAATGCTGAGGATGGCTCTGAAAATTAATCAGTATACATTGCGGATGAAGAACTCAGAGCTGTATGGGAGCCTCCCAAAAGTCAGCTCGAGAGTAGCACAGAGGAGACTGAGGTTAGCTGGACATGCTCACCGACATCCAGAGTTGATACTGCACTCAGTACTCCTGTGGGAGCCCCTGCATGGACATACTAGAAAAGGGAGACCGAGGTTAACATATGTTAATGCCCTGGACACTGGTCTCTTGGAGATGCAGGACATGGCAGTGAGGATGAGGGACAGAGACCGCTGGAGAGAACTCGTCCATGGATCTCGGAAATTTTACCCACATTAGATAGATAGAAAGTTTTAATGTTGCAAAAAACACTATATATATTTCAATGGCCTGGTTATGTAAGATCCTGGTGACATCATCAGGTGCAGATTGCAAAATTAGTTAATCAATAAAAGGAATTACAGTAAACACAAACAGAGAATAGAGAATATATTTGATTTGGAGATGGCCTGTAAATTCAGCAAGGCTTAGTCAAAACAGAGAGTATGTGTGTCATGGCAAAAACTAGCTGTAGCTGAATCTTTGTATTATAAGAAAACAGATGAAAATAATGCAGACTAATCTTGGCCAGAATGACAGTTATCTTTTATAATGATTATTCATTAATTAGAACTATCTTGCTTTCAGAATGACGCTGTGATTCTTCCATAGGTGAAAATTATTTACATTGATGTTTCTGAGGTCATAGATCAGTGTCATGGTGGCTATTATAGCCTTTGGAAAATCAACCATAGGAAAATTTTCATGACAGTAGATCTCCGCCTTGATTGAAACCAAAGCTTTTGATCAGTAACTGGAAAGGTAGTGAGTGAGGGGAAACAATGACCTCAGACAGAAAATTGCTGCATACTTCTTTGGGCTTAGCAAGATGGCTAGTACACCTGTCGATCATATCTGGTGCTTGTTGTTGATATAAAGTTAGGAGTACTGGTGGACAGAAGCACTAATGTTGGGTTAACTTGGTTTCATGGTGAGGATGCTTCCAAATGCACATGGGATTTTAAAAGACAGTTGACACTAACATCATCCTTCATTTCACTTATGTCCAAAATTAAATGCTTGGGTGTTCCTTTGAGTAATTGGTAGGGTCTAGAGTATGGTTGTTGCAACAGAGCTCTGATAGTGTCCCTTCTGACAATAATGTGTGCCCATTGTTGTATATCGGATGGAATTTGAGTAGTGACACCTTGATGGAGAGGAGCAATGGATGGGAGGTTTGACATATAGGTTCGCAGATGATGTATATAGTTCGTTGGATCTGGGGTGTGTTGAGAATCAGGGGCAACCATTTGCTCA
>OZ024741.1:154902511-154933996 GCA_964016885.1 Eledone cirrhosa
ATGATGACATATATTTATACATACATCACTGCAAAAATACATATATGTACATACATTTATATATACATAACTGAAAGATATATACATATATTTATATGCATACATATATTCATGTATATACATTGCTAAAAGACATACATAAATACATAATAATGATTTTTCCTTTAGGCACAAGGCCAGGAATTATGGGGGAAAAGAAATTTGATTATATTAAGTCAAGTACTTGACTAATGTTTTATTTTGTTGCACCCCCCCCCCCCCCATCCCCACTCCTGCCTTAAAAAAAGGACAAAAGGCAAAGTAGACCTCAGTGGGATTTAAGCTTAGAATATAAAGAGCCATAACTATATCCCACAATGTATGTTGTCTGATGCTCTATCGATACTGCCAATCCACCACAGTCTTTACATACATAATAATTGTTTCTACTTTTGGCACAATATCAGCAATTAGCCCAGTGTATTATTTTATCGACCCTGTAAGGATGAAAGACAAAATTAACCTCGGCAGGATTTGCACTCAGAACATAGAGAGCCATAACTCTATGCTGCAAATCATACTGATACTGCCAATCCACCACACTCTTTACATACATAATAATGAAAACATTTGTTATATCACTAAATCCCTAGAAATCTTTGATTATTTTCAAAAATATTTGAAAATCATAGGCAATGAAAGGGTTAAGGTGTTTATATTCATCTAGAAGCCTTTCACCATGATTTTAGGTAAGAACATTAGGTTTAAAACACCAACTTGATAGTGAGAAAATTATATATTGGGAAGTTTAATTCAAATAAGAATCCTTTCAATTGAATAGTTTTGCTTCATAGAATTAGATTCAGTTTTGAGTGTGTTGATATCAAAAGAGTTCATGAAGAATCTGAAGGGATTTACAATTCATTATTTCATTAAGATAGTATTGGAAACATAATTTAACAAAAGGTTCTTATATAAAATTCCAGAAACACCTTCCTACTCCCTGTTATCATGACAGTTGGTCACTTGCAAGAATGAGTTCCTACAAGTTCGAATGGTTCTTCCAGTTATCTTGTCTGCTTGGACCATGAGGTATTATCCACCTAAGGATTTGCACATCAGAGAGAGGCAGAATGAACAAATTATATTGGATGGGTTTAATTTAAATAAGAACATTTTAAAATGAATGATTTTGATTCATAGAATCAGGGCTAGTTTTTAGTACGTTGGTACGAAACTTTTAAAGAACATTAATATATTTCATGCCAAGAAGTTTATACATGTTAACCCTTTAGCACTTAAACTGGCCGTACCTGGCCATACCTGTTCAAACTGGCTAAAACCGGCTGCCCATACTTATGTTAAGGTATTGTTCTCAAAATAAATAATATCAAAATCTCGTACATTCAATATTATGTGAGATAATTATGTGAAATAAAGTGTTTACTGTGAAAATACAAATGTATATATAAAGTAATGTAAATGTTAAAGGAAAGGGTTAAAGAATAATTGCTTATAACAACCAAGAATAGTTGATAACTGTGTGGATAGACTGAATGGCTAAACATTGTGGTGGTGGTAGTGTAATAGTGTATTGTGGCATGTGTGGGATTGGTGTGGTAGTGGTGTGTTATTCTGGAAAGGAGGTTCCTCCTCCTCCTTCTTCTTACCATCCTTCTCTTCTGCCATCTCTCCCCCTTTTCCAGCCACCTCTATCACCCCACCCTTCCCACTGTTGAACAACAGGTCACTACACACAGATGTGATGTCACATGAGTAAAAATTCATTTTTTTCCTTCCTTTTGTTGTTCCTTCTTCCTTCAAAGTTGTCATTTACAACAAAGGGCCAAAACTTTCTCTCCTTGTCTGTGTCTACTACTGTCTTGCAGCAGCAACAACAACAGCAGCAGCAGCAACAACAACAACAACAACAGCAGCAGCAATGGTAGCTGTAGTACACATCAAATACCACAATCTAATTAACCTTTTTATTGAAAAGCTTATATTTATCACAGTCACTGTCATCATCATCACCACCACCACCATTACTTAACAACAACTACATAGATATGTGTTTATTACATAACTATGTATATATATAGTTATGATTTATATGCATGTATATATATATATATATATATATATATATATATATATGTATATATATATATATGTATATATATATATATGTATATATATATATGTATATATATATATATATGTATGTATACATATATATGTATACATATATATATATATATATATATATATATATATATATATATATATATATATATATATATATACATATATACATATATATATATACATATATATATTTACATATATATATATATATATATATATATATATATATATATATATATATATATATATATATCCTAACTGGATATGTAGTATGACTGAGCAAATCTGATTATAGTCTTCTTGTATTTGTTTTTTAATGTTTTACTATTGCTGTTATTATTACTTTATCTCATCACCTCTCTATGAAATGGCATGTCTGTTTGTTATTTAAATACATATTTCCAGCAGACTTCAAAAAACATCATAGATTAACTGAATCAGAAAATATACAAATTTCTCTCATTTTGGGGGTTTGTTTCTGATTTTTTTTTGTTTTACTTTACCTGGAATTTTTTTTCTTTTTATAAATATTTTTCCCCATATTGTGTGACCTTAAGGAGCCTTCTAATATGTCATTTGATTTTTATTATTTGTTTTGTGTCTATTTTATCTGTTTGTATATATATATACACACACACATACATACACACACACACACACACACACACACACATATATATATATATATATATATATATATATATAGTAATAAGAATATTTATATTTATATATGTTTAATACAACTATAAATATGGAGGGTAGTACTAAGTACTAGCTGGTTACCGGTATGACAAAAGGCTCAATGCAAATTTTCAAGTGTTTTACAGAGCTGAGATACATCGTGTTAAAACGATCAAATTTTAGTTTAGAACATTTATTTGCTGACAATTGTTTCTTCCAGAGGAAGTCTGGAATCATCGGAGCATAGGGAATGTCGAAACATGTGACTAAAATCCTAGTCATTCAGAACATTTAGGGTACATAATTGTTGTTAGTGTCATAGGCATCCTGTGGAGAGTCAGGAGTTAAAAAGATGTTATGCTTGAGAGAACACAATTATAGGCAACACTGCTTGAAAGTGTATAAGCGAAAAGTACAGGCACAAGAATACAGGCAAAAAAGTTATAAGCAAGGAAAATTGGTGTACAATGCAGGAGTCAATACAGTCAATATAGCATGTATGAGGAAAGAGTTATAATGCAGTTGAAATAAACATATTTTGTGTGGGGTGTTAAAGCATGTTATAATTGTTAGAAATGTTTAAGATGGCGTGCAATTTGTTAGAGAGGCATGTGGTGATAATGTAGGTATTTGTTATGTGAGGTGTAATGCAAAGCACATGATAGAGTTGGATAGGATTTTAGTCACATGTTTCGACATTCCCTATGCTCCGATGATTCCAGACTTCCCTCTGGAAGAAACAATTGTCAGCAAATAGATGTTCTAAACTAAAATTTGATCGTTTTAACACTTTATATATATATATATATATATATATATATATATATATATATAGTAATAATAATAAATTTTAAACTAAAATCCAAAGAGGGCTCGATAAGGATAAATATATATCAAATATATAAGAACCGTAGAGCAAATATTTATTAAAATAACAGATTAAAGTTTAAGCAAAGAATCGCTGCTTTCACCCTTAACGGGATCTTCTGAAACTAACAAAGTCAATCTGTAAATGAGAAGTGGATATTTCAAAAAACGTTGCAACCGGAGGAAGCCAGGAAGACGATACTTTGGTTCGTGGAAACGTTCCCTATGCAAATAAGTAAAATATTTTACGTCTTGGATATTTTACGTCTTGATGTGGTAGCTAAGTATATGTTATGTTTATACCATTACTTATTTGCATAGGGAACGTTTCCACGAACCAAAGTATCGTCTTCCTGGCTTCCTCCTGTTGCAACGTTTTTTGAAATATCCACTTCTGCGTTTACAGATTGACTTTGTTAGTTTCAGAAGATCCCGTTAAGGGTGAAAGCAGCGATTCTTTGCTTAAACTTTAATCTGTTATTTTAATAAATATATATATATATATATATATGAGAGACGTAAAATAAGAAAATTATAAAATTAACTTACTTACTAAAATTTCACTCCAACTAATTAGTTTCTGAAAGGGAATAAACATACTTTCCGAAGAAACGTACGGAGAAGCCTTTCGTCATCAGGGAAGTCTATTCTCAGCTAAGTTTCCAGGCAATACGTGGACACAGGGAACTTATACAAAAATAATTCAGTGGATGGAAAAAAGCAAAGCGTGGACTAAATTCCAAGCCACTGAAAAAATCACTGCCTACTGCGTCGGTGGCAAATTCAAAAGAATCAATCACGTGACATCGAGGTCAATCAGTGAAGAGTGGTTTGTTAAGAAGACAGCAGCCGGACCGTTACTATAGTAGCAGTTTTGGCCAATTTTTGCTCGACAAAATAATTTGGAGATAATTATAAAGAATTCTTTATATATATATATATATATATATATATATATATATATATATATATATATATATATTAAAATAACAGATTATAGCGAATATTCATTTGGTCTCCTAGTTAGAATTTTAGTCTACGATTTCTGCTATACCATTTACGTGGTTTTGTCTTTGCGTGCTATTGTTCTCCACGCTCCACATATGACTTATTATCTTCGTTTTTTCGTTCATTGCCAGAGAACGTCTCTATGCACCACCTAAGAGAACATTAGTCTACGACCTCTTTTATACCATAAACGTGGTTTTGTCTTTGCGCGTAATTGTTTTTCATTTTCGTAATTGTTTTTCATTAATGACGTATTATTCGTTTTTTCCCGTTCTTTGCCAGCGAACGTTACCACGAACCAAAGTATCGTCTTCCTGTCTTCCTCCGGTTGCAACGTTTTTTGAAATATCCAGTTCTGCGTTTACAGATTGACTTTGTTAGTTTCAGAAGATCCCGTTAAGGGTGAAAGCAGCGATTCTTTGCTTAAACTTTAATCTGTTATTTTAGTAAATATTTGCTCTACGGTTCTTATATATTTGATATATATTTTCCTTATCGAGCCCTCTTTGGATTTTAGTCTTCAATTTTATTATTATTACTATATATATATATATATATATATATATATATATATATATATATATATATATATATATATATATATAACTTTGAGTATGCGTTGGTTGTTTACCGGCACTTCAGTATGCAGGTTAGAGCATTCAACGAAGTCGCAGGTGGGTTTGTTTACTCTGGAGTAATTTAAAAACAAGAAGTTTAAGTCAATAGATTAAAATTAACTTCGTTTATTCATATTCGCTGCTATATATATTTTGGTGATATCCGTTATTCAACAGCTAGAACTTGAACAGAAAAAACAGGAAATCCTTAGAGGATTAACACCACACTCTGCATCTGAACATATCAACAAATTAACAAGGTAAAATCTATTCCAACAATATATTTTACTGTTAAAGTTCTAATTGCCTGATGAGGTTATGGCTGTTGAATAATGGTTATCACCAAAATATATATAGCAGCGAATATGAATAAACAAAGTTAATTTTAACCTGTTGACTTACACTTCTTGTTTATATATATATATATATATATATATATATATATATATATATATATATATATATATATATATATATATATATATTGTTATGCTTTGGGAGGGTCATATATATATATATATATATATATATGTTTTTTTAATAAATATATGTGTGTGTATATATATATATATATATATATATATATATATATGTGTAGATAAATCTACCAAAAATTTACGGTAGTGTCCAATCCCTACGAAGAACTCAATGTAATCCGGATATCATGAAAAGAGAAGATGCATTCAAAAATTATTTTCGGTGAAAATTAACGGAAAACAGAGTCAAGATAAATTAATAAAGTAATGAATAAACAAAGAAACAGTTCCTTATATTAAAAAATTCATCATTTTACGATCGTTTCTAGGATATATATGTGTTAGTGTTGGTATGCATATTCTATAAATCTATGTAAAATATTTATACAAACTATCAGAGGGAATATACATACCTACACATATATATGCTGTCTTCAGAAATAATGATATTTGTTTATTGAAAAAAACAAAGATTTAATACAATAGGTCTGTTTGGGAACAGGTTTTGAATTGACCAATAGAAAGATAGTGAAGGTCAAGATAGTAATATAGTAGTAAAAGAACCTTAATTTATGGGTAGAGGAAGGTAGATTACAGTTTTGGATGGAAAAGAATATTATGAATGAAAGATTATTTTAGGGATGAAAATAGGTCGTATGCTGACCTCAGAAATAATTATATTTGTTCATTGAATAAAACCAACAAAGATTTAATATAGTCTGTCTGTTTGGTAACAGGTTTAGAATTAACCAATAGAAAGTTAATAATTGGCCAAATGGTAAAATAGTAGTAATTGAAGTTTATTTTAGGGGTAGAAGAAGGTAGATTTCAGCTAATACAACATCTCTAGCTGAAATAATTAATAATTATAGAAAGAGGAATATAGATTATGACCTGACCTGGAGTGTGCTCAAAAGGGCCACCCCTTATCAAAATAATAGATATGAATATAGATTATGTTCCCAAGAACTTTTTGAAATAATGAAATCTAAGGATATCCTATTAAATAAGCGACAGGAATTAATAATATCGTGTAATCATAAACTGAGAAAAACCTTTAAATATTATAAACCTAATTAATATACATTTTAGAAATTAATATATAAACTGTTTTTAATTTAGTTAACCTATAATTAATATTCTACTACTGATAAACTACATAATTTTACTTTCCTTCTTACAACTATCATTTCCTAAAACTGATACCATTAAGTAAACATATATAATGCTTTAATTTCAGGTTATGACTCTATGTTCCTTAAAATCTCTATATATTTATTATTTCTCACTAATAAATTTAACCCCCCCCCCAATAATTATATGTATGTGTATGTATGTGTATGTGTATATATATATATATGTATATATGTGTGTATATATATATGTGTGTGTGTGTATGTGTGTGTATGTATATGTATATATATATATATATATATATATATTATTTTTATATTCTTTTAATTTCCCCTCATCTTTAACAGCACTCTTCAACTACATCTAACTCTTATTTATCATATCTATATGCATTAGTATAATTTTATCAATATAAATATACCCATCAATTAAATTAATTTATATTCTTTTCATGGATGTATTTTTTTCACTAACACGCTTATCGTACAATTTTAGTCTCCTTAGATATTTGCATTGGCATAACTATTTTATAACAGCAACTGTTCGTATACCTTTTACTGACCTGACCTATTTTCACCCCTAAAATAACCTTCTCATTCTTCACACTCCATTCAAAACCGAAATCTACCTTCTTTTACCCCTAAAATAAACTTCAATTACTACTATTTTACCATTTGGCCAATTATTAACTTTCTATTGGTTAATTCTAAACCTGTTACCAAACAGACAGACTATATTAAATCTTTGTTGGTTTTATTCAATGAACAAATATAATTATTTCTGAGGTCAGCATACGACCTATTTTCATCCCTAAAATAATCTTTCATTCATAATATTCTTTTCCATCCAAAACTGTAATCTACCTTCCTCTACCCATAAATTAAGGTTCTTTTACTACTATATTACTATCTTGACCTTCACTATCTTTCTATTGGTCAATTCAAAACCTGTTCCCAAACAGACCTATTGTATTAAATCTTTGTTTTTTTCAATAAACAAATATCATTATTTCTGAAGACAGCATATATATGTGTAGGTATGTATATTCCCTCTGATAGTTTGTATAAATATTTTACATAGATCTATAGAATATGCATACCAACACTAACACATATATATCCTAGAAACGATCGTAAAATGATGAATTTTTTTAATATAAGGGAAATGTTTCTTTGTTTATTCATTACTTTATTAATATGTATATATATATATATATATATATATATATATATATATATATGCAAAAGTTCTATTTAAAATTGTTGGGATACAACAAGTAATTATTTTTATAACTGATATAAAGCACTCGACAATTATTTGGAGTAGATATACGATATTAATAAATGGAAACTATATTTATAAAACCATATTTATTTCATTATACATATTTCAGGGATACCAAATTAAATTATGGTATGCCTTCATCAGACAAAATACAATATATAACAGTTTTACAAATAAGCTTTGACGTACCCTATTAAAATGCAACCATTGTTTTTGGAAGTCATCCGGATAGTGATTTGTTTATATTACGTTAATAAGTCATAGTGTTAAGGACAATTAGAAAAAGACGGAGAGAAAGAAAAAACGTGGAGAGGTATCGGAGAGAGAGAGATGCATGGAGAAGACAAGAAAGAGATAAGTAAAGACAGGAGGAAAGGAAGAAAGAAGAAAAAAGGAAGAAATAAGAAAAACAGAGGAAAGCAACAGAGAGATATTAAGTCAACAGACAGATAGAAAAACTTAAGAGAAAGAAATGTTATATAGAGAGAGAGGGAGATTATGAAAACTTTACGTCATGTCATGTTAAGTTGAGTTAACAATTCATATGAAATGAATAATAAAAATATAAATATTAATATTCATGAATGGGACATAGATATATAATATGAGAAATTAAACATTGTTTAATAATGACTATATGTTTAGTTTAAACCTTGAGATCAATATACCAAAATTTGGGTTTAATCTCCAAAATGTACACATTGCTATAGAAGTATCTCAGGCAAAGACAACACAAATATATATATATATATATATATATATATATATATATATATACACGCACGTCCTGAAAATAGAAATTATATTTACTCAAGTCAACAATATAGACATATAACGCGCAGACGATTTCTCTTAATCACTGCTATACATTCCTTGTGTTATAAAAAGTTCACAGTATATATACACATAAATATATACGATTAACATTCATGACTTCATATATATGATTACCATTCATGCATTTAACATTTCTGCAATCCAAACAGCGTGGTTATGCAACATAACTTTTACCCACAGATATACATACACACACATATATACATATACACCTATATATGTATAAATAAATATCTGCGTGCGTCATCATGCATCGCTCATGTATACATACAGACATAAATACAATCATAAAAAACCTATAACACTTTTATATGCATGTTAATACACACATATACTTTTGTATAGAGATAATCAAATATCAATATATTACTAAGGATTATACTTTGGAAATATAATTATACCAATATAAATTTAAAATACCAAAGGATTATATTTTGGAAATACAACTATATCAATACAGTCAAAAGGACAAACGAATTCTAGAAATGTCAAAGCATTAAATAGCTTTAAAACACTATGGAGTATCTTAAGTTAAAATAATATGTTTCATATATTTAGTATAGAAAATTATCCTACTTATATTTCAATCAAGATATTGAAAGGGTAGACTTATGAGAACTATGAGAAGCTATCACAATCAAAGCAAAACTAATAAAAATAAATAAAAATAAAAATAAAATAAAATAAAATAAAAGTTAAATAAATATTATATCAATATAATTAAAAATTTAAAAATTTAAAGATCTAAAAATTTCAAAAAAATTTCAAAAAGAATTAAAACATTTTTAAAATTCAAAAATTTAAAAGATTTTAAAAACCAAGGATTCTATAGATATCCTTATATTTAGTATAGAAATTTATCCTACACATATTTTATTTAAGATATTGTAAGTATAGACATTTTAAAGTAGTTTATTATATCTATGTTTATATTTAGGAAGAAAGTTTAAAAAGAAAAAGGTGAAGGAATCTAATGATTTATCGACAGGTTTTATATATTAACTAAATTACTTAATTAATTATACTATATTTTAAATTTATATTTATATTTAAACGTTGAGTTCAATCTATGTCTGCAGCAACTGAATAAATTGTTCCTTAAATTAAGGGAATTTTTGGACTTTAATATAAAGAATATTTCTTCAATACAAAGATCACAATTTTCTGAAGAGGAATTAAAAGGAGTGGCTTATGAAATAATATTCCAAGTCATCGAATATTTAACATTATCTCGTTTTAGGTCCCATAGTAGGCTAGATAGCGAAGTTGAAGATTTTTTGTTTGGATCTGTGAAAGAATTTTTATGATTATTGAAGCGAAATTTAAATTCAGTCGAGGTAGAACCAACATAGTTAAACGAACTTAAATTAGTTTTAACATTACAATTGTACACTACATTTTTAGCTAAGCAGTTGTTATTTAACGGACAGTTATATTTATTTCTACAGTTACAGTTATTCAATTGAATATTGCTTGGGTTATTATTGGTATTTTCGTTAGGTTTTAAATTTCTATTAATTCTATTAATATTTTGTGCTAAATTTTTGGTGGACGAGTAAGTTAATTTTATAGTGTGTCTATTAAAAATTGAGTAATATTTATATGTTCTAGGGAAGCGTTTGTCAAGAGCTTTAAAGAATAGTTTAGCAATAGGGGTTTTAATATTTAGTGAGAAAGGGGGAGCAAACTTAGCAAAAATATTCTATACAGGGTAATACAACAAATTAAAAACTTACCTAATTTATCTTACTTAAAATTATGGAAAGGGACTAGTGAGGTTATTGATTGGTTTAAAGAAATTAAATATAACTATAATAATAAGTTTATTCAGCTGGATATTGCTAACTACTATTCATCTATCACTCCTAATCTACTGAATAAGGCACTAAATTACGCATTTAAACATACTGACCTAACTAGCAATGAAATGCACATTATATTATCGGCAATGAAAACATTGATAGAATTTAATAACCAACTCTGGACTAGGGCAGATAGAAATAATAATTCCGACATAACTATGGGATCATCAGACTCAGCTCAGGTAACGGACCTTGTGGGCCTATTTATAATTAATTCGCTACATAGAAAAATACCAGGTGTAACCGGAGGCTTATATCGTGATGACATGCTTTTACTTATACAAAATAATAGCTGTGAACTAAATAGGAAAAGAAAACAAATTATACAATTTTTTAATTACCATAATCTAAAAGTAGAAATAGAGAATAACCATAAAATAGTCAATTTTCTTGACGTAACACTAAATCTCAACACACGTCTTCATTATCCATTTCACAAACTAAATGAGAACTTGAATTATGTTAATTTTAACTTTAATCACCCCAGATCTGTTAAAAATACTATAGTGAACTCTGTTCAAGAAAGAATTTCATTATCCATTTCATTATCCATTTCACAAACTAAATGAGAACTTGAATGATGTTAATTTTAACTTTAATCACCCCAGATCTGTTAAAAATACTATAGTGAACTCTGTTCAAGAAAGAATTTCAAGAATTTCATCTAATAAAAATATATTTGATGAAAAAGCGCAGTATTACAACGAAGCGTTAGGTAGAGCTGGATATAGAAATGAAATTAAATACATTGATAATAATAATAATAAGCAAACTAACCAAAATAATAACAATTTTAATTATGGTAACAACTTTAGCAACTATAATAGAAAACATTACAATAATTCCAAAAGCCGAAAAAGAAATAGAACTAGAAACATATTATGGTTTGCTCCCCTTTCTCACTAAATATTAAAACCCCTATTGCTAAACTATTCTTTAAAGCTCTTGACAAACGCTTCCCTAGAACACATAAATATTACTCAATTTTTAATAGACACACTATAAAATTAACTTACTTCGTCCACCAAAAATTTAGCACAAAATATTAATAGAATTAATAATAGAAATTTAAAACCTAACGAAAATACCAATAATAACCCAAGCAATATTCAATTGAATAACTGTAACTGTAGAAATAAATCTAACTGTCCGTTAAATAACAACTGCTTAGCTAAAAATGTAGTGTACAATTGTAATGTTAAAACTAATTTAAGTTCGTTTAACTATGTTGGTTCTACCTCGACTGAATTTAAATTTCGCTTCAATAATCATAAAAATTCTTTCACAGATCCAAACAAAAAATCTTCAACTTCGCTATCTAGCCTACTATGGGACCTAAAACGAGATAATGTTAAATATTCGATGACTTAGAATATTATTTCATAAGCCACTCCTTTTAATTCCTCTTCAGAAAATTGTGATCTTTGTATTGAAGAAATATTCTTTATATTAAAGTCCAAAAATTCTCTTAATTTAAGGAACAATTTATTCAGTTGCTGCAGACATAGATTGAACTCAACGTTTAAATATAAATATAAATTTAAAATATAGTATAATTAATTAAGTAATTTAGTTAATATATAAAACCTGTCGATAAATCATTAGATTCCTTCACCTTTTTCTTTTTAAACTTTCTTCCTAAATATAAACATAGATATAATAAACTACTTTAAAATGTCTATACTTACAATATCTTAAATAAAATATGTGTAGGATAAATTTCTATACTAAATATAAGGATATCTATAGAATCCTTGGTTTTTAAAATCTTTTAAATTTTTGAATTTTAAAAATGTTTTAATTCTTTTTGAAATTTTTTTGAAATTTTTAGATCTTTAAATTTTTAAATTTTAAATTATATTGATATAATATTTATTTAACTTTTATTTTATTTTATTTTATTTTTATTTTTATTTATTTTTATTAGTTTTGCTTTGATTGTGATAGCTTCTCATAGTTCTCATAAGTCTACCCTTTCAATATCTTGATTGAAATATAAGTAGGATAATTTTCTATACTAAATATATGAAACATATTATTTTAACTTAAGATACTCTATAGTGTTTTAAAGTTATTTTATGCTTTGACATTTCTAGAATTCGTTTGTCCTTTTGACTGTATTGATATAGTTGTATTTCCAAAATATAATCCTTTGGTATTTTAAATTTATATTGGTATAATTATATTTCCAAAGTATAATCCTTAGTAATATATTGATATTTGATTATCTCTATACAAAAGTATATGTGTGTATTAACATGCATATAAAAGTGTTATAGGTTTTTTATGATTGTATTTATGTCTGTATGTATACATGAGCGATGCATGATGACGCACGCAGATATTTATTTATACATATATAGGTGTATATGTATATATGTGTGTGTATGTATATCTGTGGGTAAAAGTTATGTTGCATAACCACGCTGTTTGGATTGCAGAAATGTTAAATGCATGAATGGTAATCATATATATGAAGTCATGAATGTTAATCGTATATATTTATGTGTATATATACTGTGAACTTTTTATAACACAAGGAATGTATAGCAGTGATTAAGAGAAATCGTCTGCGCGTTATATGTCTATATTGTTGACTTGAGTAAATATAATTTCTATTTTCAGGACGTGCGTGTATATATATATATATATATATATATATATATATATATATATATATATATTTGTGTTGTCTTTGCCTGAGATACTTCTATAGCAATGTGTACATTTTGGAGATTAAACCCAAATTTTGGTATATTGATCTCAAGGTTTAAACTAAACATATAGTCATTATTAAACAATGTTTAATTTCTCATATTATATATCTATGTCCCATTCATGAATATTAATATTTATATTTTTATTATTCATTTCATATGAATTGTTAACTCAACTTAACATGACATGACGTAAAGTTTTCATAATCTCCCTCTCTCTCTATATAACATTTCTCTCTCTTGAGTTTTTCTATCTGTCTGTTGACTTAATATCTCTCTGTTGCTTTCCTCTGTTTTTCTTATTTCTTCCTTTTTTCTTCTTTCTTCCTTTCCTCCTGTCTTTACTTATCTCTTTCTTGTCTTCTCCATGCATCTCTCTCTCTCCGATACCTCTCCACGTTTTTTCTTTCTCTCCGTCTTTTTCTAATTGTCCTTAACACTATGACTTATTAACGTAATATAAACAAATCACTATCCGGATGACTTCCAAAAACAATGGTTGCATTTTAATAGGGTACGTCAAAGCTTATTTGTAAAACTGTTATATATTGTATTTTGTCTGATGAAGGCATACCATAATTTAATTTGGTATCCCTGAAATATGTATAATGAAATAAATATGGTTTTATAAATATAGTTTCCATTTATTAATATCGTATATATATATATATATATATATGTTTTTTAATAAATATATGTGTATATATATATATATATGTATATATTTATGTATATGTTTATGTAGTGAAGGCGCATGGCTTAGTGGTTAGGACATTGGCCTTGCAATGGAAAGGTTGTGAATTCAATTCTCGGACCGGGTGATGTGTTATTTCCTTGAGCAAGACACTTTATTTCACATTGCTCCAATTTACTCAGCTGTAGAAAAGAGATGATAGGACTGGGGTCCTTATCATTCCACTGCAATGTGGTCGTGGAGGTGCCACTGCAAAAAAGCACCCAGCTCACGCTGTAAAAGTGGACGTTTAGGCGCCACGGAAAAAAAGCACCCTGCACTCACTGTAAATGAGGTTGGTGTTAGGAAGGGCATCCAACTGTAGAAATCAAGCCAGAATCAGTTCTCATATGAGCATGACAAGGTCAGCCGACCGGACACTGCCCACAACAGGACAACCCGTCTAACCCATGCCAGCGTGGAAGAACGGACATAAAAACGGTGATGATGATGATGATGATATTTATGTATGTACATTACTCATTCACCTGACCTTTTTTCGTTAGGGATTATTTGTTCATGTAATATGTATATATATATATATATATATATATATATATATATATATATATATATATCTAACCCATGCTAACGTAGAAAGTGGACGTTAAACGAAGATGATGATATATATATATGTACACACACACGCACACACACACACACATATACATATATATACAGACAGACACACACAGTCACAAACACAAACAGTCTAATCACTCTGCCTCATTTAAAGTTTATCTTCTCTGTCAGCCTGCCTGCAATCCCACTATATACCTTATGCATCCATAGATTACTCAGAGTACTCCTTATAGAATCCACCCATCTTCAACATATTGAACAAGACCACCTCCTTGATGGTAATGGGCTCCTGTTCTTTCCACCAATCAAGACCTTAGTCTTCAAGCTTTCTTTCGGGACCCTTGATTTCAGATTTCCCCTCCATGCCTGGAATTTTGTCTCCAACACCTGCATAAATATAAGGATCAGATCATCAGCACACAGGAGCGCCCATGGAATGGTGATGGTGGAGGTGGTTGTGGCAGTGGTGATGGTAATGGTGGTGGTGATGGTAATGGTGATGATGTTGAAATATTGAGGATGGTATGATAATGTGTTTGTGTGTATGTTTGTTTGTTTGTTTGTGTGTGTGCACATGTGTATGTGTCTGTTTGAATGAATATTTCTGTGTGAATGTGTGTATGTATGTATGTTTGTAGGCAGATATGTATGTATGTATGTTTGTATGTTTGTATGTATATATGTATGTGTATGTGTTGTGTGGTATCAAGCTATGCCTTGATATCACATTAATGTACAACACCCCTACAGATGGAAAAGAGTTTACAATATTCCACTTTTAACTCTTTCATTACCATATTTCTAATTTTAAAAAAACTGCCTATTATTGGCGTGGTTCAGTAGAGTATGGAACATAATTTAACAAAGGTTCTTACATAAAATTATGATGAAATGGTTTTAGATAAATATAAACACTTTAAAACAAACCTAGTATTGAAGAAACAAAGTTTGGTTTCATGTAGTTTGCTATAAAAATGATTAAACATAAAAAAAAACAACTTTAATATATATAATTATGTTGAAAATTGTCTTTTATTTTTATTTTTCCAGGTAAGACATTTTTAATCTTCCCATTCTAAGGTAAATATATCTTGTTTCTAAAACTTAAACCAAATGTTTCTTGGTTTCAATTGAAATCTCCTCATAAAAAATAAAAGAGGAAGAGGCTGTACCAAGGCCAGATTAAAGCAACTAGAAGCCAATGAGAGCCAATGATGTCAAGGGTAAATGCACTAAATTAAGGCCAAAGACATTCTAAAAATTGTTAAAAGGCATTAAAAAATGTGCTAATACAAAAAAGAAAAAAGGTATGCATTGATTAGATAACAAACATTGTTAGTGAAACATTTAAAATAGATTTTTAAATACAAACTATTGACTTACCTTATATTTTTAATCAAAACCAAAGAATTACAAATCAAAGTTTGCTTCGAAGATATGGAATCTGTTGTCAATTTTTTCTGATTGTAGGTATCTATTGCTCATATTTTCCACAAAATATCCTTCTGCAATTTGTAACTGAAATAGCAGTTATCAATCATTACACTATATACCATATTTTACAGATAGAATTTCTCTTGAAGTTTTTAAACTCATATGATTGTGCAATTTTGAATGAAAAATATTTATGACAATAAAAACGTCTTTTCCCATCAGCATTTGAATGTGACAAAATAAGGAATGTCTTTAAATGGATTTTCTCTGATAGAATCACTAGACAAAGAAACTTCAATGCAATATAAAATCATATTTGAAACTTCACCCCAGGGTACCATGTGTAGTTGCTTCCATTGAAAGTCTATTTTAGTTATGGTGTCATCATTTTCATAGAAATGCTTTGCGATGTCTAAAATATTTCATGGGTTCTAAAGCTGAAATTATCTGGTAGTCACTGCTTAATTTACTGCTCATACTTGATGACAAATTTAATGCATCATTATCATCATCGTTTAACATCTATTTTCCATGTTAGCATGGGTTAGACAGGTTGTCCCATTTGAAAGAAATCAAGTCAGGTGACTGTATCTTGCTCATAAAAAACTGTTTCTGGTTTGGTTTCAACCACTGGATGACCCTAATGCCAACCATAGTTACAGTGTGAGCTGGGTGCTTTTTTTTGTGACACCTACACAACCACTTTACAGTTTTGGACTGGGTACATTTTATCATGGCACTGTAGCGACCACTTTACAGTGATGGCTGACTGAGTTTTGTCATGATACCAACATGACCACTTTACGTTATGGGCTGGGTGCTTTTTGTCATGGCACCAAAACAATAATTTTACAGAGTGGACTGGGGACTGGAGCAGGGGATGTAAAGGTGTGTGATAAGGGTGGGGTGTTTAGGATGTGGGTGGAGTGTTAGGGCATGGGAGGTGTATGGAAGGAGGAGGGAGGATAGGGGTTAAGTGGTGCATACTAGATGTATGCTTCAACCTGTGCGTATGGGAAAGTTGGTCTTCTGTATTACAGCAAAACGCCAAAGTTGCAATTGTACAAGGTCAGCTTTTATCACCTTTTCTGCATTTTATTTTCTGCTTGTTGAGGAAACTTGGGAGAGTTCATTTTCAAATTGAAAACTGAGGTAGGTTTTGAGGCTTACAAAGTCAAGAAGACAACCATTTTGCTTAAATGATTTCATGGTATAAGATTGATTATACTAAGAGGATTTATAAAATACTGTAGACCACTCAATAACTTATCCTGATTTTGTATTTGAGTCTCAAAAACTCTTTGCATTTGGGGAATGATTTGCTTAAAAAAACAGTTCTTGTCGTTACACAAAGTATACAGAATTTCAGCTGTATGGCATCTGCCTATATTTCTGACTATGCTAAACTGACTATGTAGTTCAACCATCTGCTTAAATATTTTTGTAACAACAACTTCAATTGACAATAGGTAGTGATGCTTTTTCTTCCAACACCTCCGAACACAATGATATGGGTATATTTTATTTCCTTTCACTTCTTTCATAGATTTTCATTCCATCTTGGAACACAAACATGTGTGTTTTATTTCCCTTCATCTCTTCCATAGATTTTCCATCTATCTCATGCACAGAATGATATGTGTATGTTATATTAGCTCTCCTCTCTTCCATAATTTTTCCTTCCATTTTCTCCCAACTTAATTTCAGCCATATTGAAATATTTCTATTTTAGCAACAGCTTGAATAATCTTGCTGTTCTTGATTAACAAACTATGATATTACAACGATTTTACAATATTACAATGTACAATGATATTACAATATTACAACGATATTATGATATTACATTTATAAAAATCACTATATTTTCGGTGGCAACTTTTATGTATTATTTTTCCAAGTATTTTTTTCCTGTTTGGGTGGTGATGGAGGTAGTTTCTATTTTTGGCTTCTTTTATGTATTTGTATTTTTTTTAGCTGTGTTTTAACTATATTTTTGGCTGATTTTTGGCTGTATGTTTGTGGTAGTTTTTTTTTTTTTTTTTTTATTCTTACTGGTTTTTGATAATATTTTTTACCATTTACTTTGGCTGTATTTTTTGTTGTTTTTTTTCTACTGTTTTTTTTCTGTATTTTCCACTGCTTTTTGGTTAAATATTTGGTGCATTTTTTTCTGCTGCGAGTATTTTCTATATCTTTTGCTGTTCTTTTTGTTATTTCTTTTTGTTTCAATTATGCATATAACGAAAATAATATCAAAAAGTATATAACTTCTTCACTTGAGGAAAAATAAGGTAAAATAAATATTTATTTATTTATTTATTTGGCTGTTTATTTTGTTAAAAACTAGCGCATGAAAATTACAAGTAAAACATATCCTTGGGCAAGTTTCCTTTCTACATCAGTATATACACATATATACATACATATTTGTATACTCTGTCTATCTCTCTCCCTCTCTCATACAGACATACACACATACACACTCATGTATATATGTGTGTTTGTATATATGTATGTCTATATATGTGTATGTATATATGTATAAATATGGTATAAATATATAAATAAATATATATATAGTGGTTAGAGCATTGGCCTTTCAATCAAAAGGTTGTGAGTTCCATTCTCAGACCGAGTGATGTGTTGTTTCCTTGAGCAAGACGCTTTATTTCACATTGCTCCAGTTTACTCAGCTGTAGAAATAAGATGATAGGGACTGGGGGTCCATATCATTCCACTGCAAAGTGGTCGTGGAGGTGCCACGGCAAAAAAGCACCCAGCACTCACTGTAAATGAAGTTGGTGTTAGGAAGGGCATCCAGCTGTAGAAATCAAGCCAGAATCAGTTCCCGTCCCACCCTTGCAAGCAGGGAAAAGTGGACATAAAATGAAATGATGAAATGATGATGATATATATGTACAAGGTAAACAGAAATAACAACTAAATCGGTACAGTATATGGAAGGTATATATTAGGTTAACGCTTGATATAGCATGAAGAGGGTCTTAACGTTTCGGACACTAGTCCTTCATCAGTAGAAAGAATGAAAAATAAAATAGATTGAGGGGACGGGTGGTGTGGAATTGGAAAAAATGTCTTTAGATAAAAATAACAGGTCCATTCATGTTGACATCTCTTGCAAAACTGTTGGTGCTGGCGATTTGTGTATGATTTGTTTTTTAGAAAAGTGGATGATGGAGCGCGTCTACCTGAAATGGAAAAAAAAAACGTTTTGTAAAAAGAGCTATACTTGTGCACATGCGTAAGCATGAGTTTGTGTGTGTGTGTTTGTGTGTGTGTGTGTGTTTGTGTGTGTGTGTGTGTGTGTGTGTGTGTGTGTGTGTGTGTGTGTGTCTGTGTGTGTTATTATAGGTCCGTATGAAGCTAAGAAGAAATGTGTGTATATGTGAGTAAAAGAGTGTGTGTGCATGTAAGTACGAAGCTATGAGCAAAAGTATGTTAATATAAGGGTGTGTATCGGCATGTATTAAGAGAAAGCGATAGGAATCTAGGGGTGTGATAATGGACGGGGTATTAGATATATATGATATATATATATAATTATTTAACATCCGTTTTTCATTCTAGCAAGGGTTGGACAGGTCATTATTGATTGAGTCAGTACTTAAGCTGGGCTACTGACCCCTCAGATGTTCTAGGAGTTCACATCTCACTTACATACAATCCCATGCTCAACTGGTGCATTTTATCATGGCACCACCACTAGGGTGGTTGTTATGTCTTTGACACAACAACTGAAGGCTTCTCTTGACCCTTTATGGCCTGGTCCCTAGTCTCTATAGCAGGGTGTCTTTCCTATTGCCAACCACCTTACACAGTGTACTGGATATATTTTCATAGCACCAGCACTAGCGAGGTTGTTGGTTATTGTCCCAACTGAAGAGCCCTCTTTGCTCTGCCTGCATTATATATCATCATCATCATCATCATCATCATCATCATCATCATCATCATCATCATTTAACCTTTATTTTTTCACTGTTGCATGGGTTAGATATATAAACACATATTTTGAATGAATGTTAGTTGAATGTTAACAGCATCAGTGTAGGTTTTTGACTATGAGTTATGCATATAAGTTAAGCATATAAGTTCCTACCCTAGAGAGAGAAAAAAGTGAACAGTGTTACCTGTGAAACCTGAACTCACACAAGTCATATACCTGTATTGAAGCTGTTAAATTTAAGCTAACATACATTCAAAATTTATAATCCACTCAATGGTTCTAAAAACAGATTATTCATTTACATACTGGTTGATTGATAAGGCTTAAATAACAGGGAAATAATTATGAACCTGCTTTGATGCAATTGGTAGCAGGCAACACTGTCCCTTTTATTCTGTCTCTATGGGTTTATATCCCCAACTTTTCATAATAAAAACCTGTGTTGAAGTTGTTAACTTTAAGCTAACTTACATTCAAAATTCATAATCTGTTCAATGGTTCTAAAAATATGATTGTTCATATATATATATATATGTGTGGCTGATTGGTTAGAGAACTGGATTTGCAATCGTGAGGTTGTCAGTTCGATTCCTGGACCGGGCGATGCATTATGTCCTCGAGCAAGACACTTTATTTCATGTTGTTCCTTCTATGTGGAGTTGCAACCGATAGACAGCATTAGCAATTGGAAAGACCAACAGAAACATTGTTTCCTCGGGTCCGAATTGACGAAAGTCGATCGACAAATTTATTTTTATATATATATATATATATATATATATATATATATATATATATATGTGTGTGTGTGTGTGTATGTATATATATATATGTGTGTGTGTATATATATATATATTAAAAAGTAAACAGAAATAACAAACCAAACGACACAGTACAATGAAGAAGTATAGTAGTATAATGTCTGAAATAATAGGAAAAGAGTCATAATGTTTCGGACACTGGTCCTTCATCAGAAGATAGAATGAGAAATAAAAGATGAATTAAAAAGATAGAGAGTGAGAATAAGAAGGTATGGAAAAATATGAGAAAAAACCATGTGTATTCAGTCAGGCATTATGTATGTATGTGTGTGTATGCGCGTGTGTGTGAGTACATAATGACATTGTTTTAATGCCCAGTCAATTACAACACTTAACTTATTTCCAATCCATTTGAAAAGTGTTGTGTAATATCTGGGTGATGACATTGGAATGCCTGTAACAGACATAGAAATCTAACAATCAATCATAGATATCTGTGATTGATCACATCCAATGGTATTGGAAATATATCAAACAAGACACCAGCTTATAATTTACTTTTATTGACAAACAAGCAAAACAAGAACAAAAAAGAAAAGAAGAAAATATGTAAATTTTGTAAAGTTTATAGCGAGTTACAGTCTTTTGAAGACTGACATGGTAAATTCCTTTTGCTCGCTCTCCTTAACCCTCTCTCTTTTTTTTTATCACTCTTTCTCTCGCACTCTCCCTCTCCCACTTTCTCTCTCATTTATTTCTCCTCAATATTGTTTATGTATTTGTATATACGTATATATATCTGCTTAACACTCTATTGAAATACTAAGACTCATATGTATATACACACACATACACACATATATACACTCATATGACTGGTTACTTAATTCGGATCTAGCTGTCGAAACGGCTGGAGCTCAGCTATCGAGGTCCTGAATCTTTTCATATTACACACACACACACATATCATCATCATCATCATCAACGTTTAACGTCCGTGTTCCACGCTTGCATGGGTTTGGACGGGGGTAGTCCCACTTGAGGCAAGAGTGATTGTCTTGCTCGCATAGGACTGTCTGGCAGGTTTTCTACAGTTGGATGCCCTTCCTAACACCAACCACATTTACAGTGTGGGTCTGGGAGGTTTTTACCGTGTTGCCTACACGGCCACATTACAGCGTGGACTGTGTGTTTTTTTTTGTCGTGACACCTACACGATCTCATTTGTTTCGGCCTGGATGGCGCGGCACCAACATAACTTTACATAGAACGGGGTGGTGTGGATGGGGTGGGGGTGGTGGCGGGACGGGGTGTAGTTTGTTAGAGATGCCTACTGGCAAGGCGGGTCTTCTCTGTTACTGAGTACCGCCAAAGGTCACGGTCCAGTGACATTGTCTTGGAGAGGTGTAAGTGTGTGAGGTCGGAGTTTATCAGCTCATCCCATGTTTTTCTAGGTCTGCCTATTCCGTGGCTACCGTCTATCTTTATTGCCCTGCACTTTGTAATACAGCTATCGACTTTCATGCGCATCACGTGTCCATACCAACGCAGCCTTCTCTCGAGTAAACAACATCTGATCCCTCTTATCTCTAATTTTTTCCTTAGTTCGTTTATGCTTTGCCGTTCACGTATATTACTGTTACACATCCAGCGGAGCATGCAAGCTTCGTTCCTCTCTAGTCTGCATATATCCTCTGCACACAATGCCCAGGTCTCACTACCATGCAACATTGCTGTTCGTATGCAGGCATCGTACAACCTGCCTTTCATTTTTAGGGAGAACCCTTTAGCAGCTAATAGTGGTATAAGCTCTCTATATATTATATATATATACATACACACACACACACATAATGTGCTCACCCAGACATGTATATATACTTATATATCAAAATCATATATATATTGTTTTATTCTTTTACTGGTTTCAGTCATTAGACTGCAGCTATGCTGGGGCACTGCCCTGGCTTGGTTGATCATATCAAATCCAGTACTAATATTTTCAAATCTGGTTCTTATTTTATTGATCTGTTCTTCTTAATATATATATATATATATATATATATATATATATATATATATGTATATATGCACAACAGATTTTTGTAGTTTTTTCCCTCTACCCCTTCACTGTCAATACACAACATCCACTCCTAATACACTCCCCCTACTCCAAAAAAACAGGACCTTCTATCCCATATATATAACATATTATATAATATAATATATTAAATGCTGTAATATCAGCAACATGGGGGCAATCTAAATGAAACAAAACTGTATAGAGCTATGTTTGAAGCTAAATTTTAATTCTATTCTGTTATAAGTTGAGCCAACCTATACAGCTTTATATGCAAATGAGATTAATCACCTTATTTACACAGGCGAAAAAGCTATATATTTTTGCCTGTTTTCAAAGTCCAGCAGTTGCAAGAGTGGGAGAGATCATCCTGACGAGTACCAGTCGAGTTCGAAATGCATCGACGATTGTCCCCCTTGCTGCTACTGGGCATCACTAGATGGCATTAGCTGCCAGTGTTTTTGCATAGCTACAGCTTTCTAAATGTTTATAAATATACTGTATTTCTTTAGAAATACGAAATTCAAATATATATATTTATATATATATATATATATAATTATGTAATAAACAACATAAGACAATTATTCCATTTACCAAAGGTTTCACGAAGACAGTCGTAAGATACCTTACGTCCATATTAAATTTTCATTCTGATGAGCTATTTCAGACGTCTTTGTTGAGCTCGTCTGTCTTCGTGAAACCTTTGGTAAATGGAATAATTGTCTTATGTTGTTTATTACATAATTAAATATCTCTGTAGCATACATAGAGCACTCTCCTTTCCTTTACCCTTTCTATGGAAATACTTCATATATATATAAGCCAGTATGCAAGAAGCTGAAATACTTGCCATAATACATTTCCTCTGATATTTTAACACTTCTTCCAATCAGTCAGTTGTTAACAACTGTTTCTTTTCATTTAATTTTCCTTTAATGTTGTTTCCATTTATTATATTTGCTTTGAGGAGGGAAAGAAGATAAAATTGCATTTGTTTCAAAGTTAATGATAGCTTGCAGACTTTTAATTTACAGGAAAATGAACATTTTATTTTTGAACTATTGTTGTTGTTGGTTATATAGTTTGAATGAGAGTGGAGCTTTGATATCCCCTAGAGCCTCATAGGTATAACTGGTATGAATATCATTTATAACTAACATGATGGTAGTGGTGGTAATGATTGTGTTACTGGTTATTACTTAAATGAGAGTGGAGAATTAATATCCACCATTCATGTATTTATACCACTAGAGTGCTATAAATACCATTGGTTTATTTTAATATCTCTGCCATGAATGACCCCCTGGAGTGCTCTATAACTCTGTTTGATATCAATATGAGAAGGGATTAATATCTTCACTACAATCTACAGCAGTTCCTATGTATAGCATGTAAAGCAAATATGAGTCAGAAGGTCCTGTTTATTTTATTCTTGTCTAGGGAGAAGGGGTTGTATTGCCAGTAAGTAAGAGGTGGTATGTTAACACAACATATATCCTCTAGTAAATAAATAATAAACATTTGATTCAACAAACCACATGAAGCCACATTAGTAAGATATTCCTAGAAAGTACAAAACAACATTATGACAACATCACATTAAAGATTGAAATCTCTCTTCTAATACTTATGGAGGCACATGGCTTAGTGGTTAGAGCATTGGCCTTGCAATCGAAAGGTTGTGAGTTCAATTCTCAGACCGGGTGATGTGTTGTTTCCTTGAGCAAGACACTTTATTTCACATTGCTCCAGTTTACTCAGCTGTAGAAATGAGATGATAGGGACTGGGGTCCATATCATTCCACTGCAAAGTGGTTGTGGAGGTGCCACGGCAAAAAAGCACCCAGCACTCACTGTAAATGAGGTTGGTGTTAGGAAGGGCATCCAGCTGTAGAAATCAAGCCAGAATCAGTTCCCGTCCCACCCTTGCAAGCAGGGAAAAGCGGACGTAAAATGAAAATGAAATACCGCAGTGTTCACAACGATCTACCCTCTAGTAAAGATTCAATAAGCATTTTAATTAATAAACCCATTTTTAGATATTTCTGTTAAATCATTACAGGATGTTACAAGATAACAGAATCTAACATCAGTTAACATTGTGGACTTTAGAGTAACAGGTTATCAATAAAAACATAGAATGGACATTTAATGATGATGATGATAATAATGAGTACAATGATCAGAAATATTGATCTATTATAGATTTTCCCAATTAATTTTCCTTTGTGTTTTAACATTACTCTATATATTCTAGTGTATTTTCATGGCAAAGGCTTTACCTCACATAATTATCTCACATAATATCGAATCTATGAGATTTTGATAGTATTTATTTTGAGAACAATACTCTAACATCAATATGAATGGCCAGTTATAGCCGGTTTAAACACAAAGAGATGAGAGAATTCTGGCTGGATACGGCCGGTTTAAATGCTAAAGGGTTTTGTGTCTTTTTTATGTTATTACATAACCTGTTGTTTTTTGGAGGGAACAAGTAACATAAGGTTTCTTCACCAAATTTTAACAAAGGTATGTTTGTGGATTATACATATATGTGTATTATCATCATTGTTTAACGTCCATCTTCCACGCTAGCATGGATATATATAAAACATAGCCTTTTGTACTTTTATTATAGGGCGGTGGATTGGCAGTATTGGTAGAGGGTCGGACGCCATGCTTTGCAGCTCAGTTACGTCCCTTTACGGACTGAGTTCAAATCCCGCTGAGGTTTACTTTGCCTTTCATCCTTACGGGGGTCGATAAAATAAAGTACCAGTAATACCCTGGGATAATTGCTGGCCTTGTGCGAAAAGTAGAAACAATTATAATAAATTACTGTATTTTGAGCTGTTTTAACTTCACCTATGTTTCCAATTGTTTATATTGTTTTTGTAAAAAGCGATATCTTTTTCATATATATATATATATATATATATATATATATATATATATATATATATATATATATATAATATATATATATAATATATATATATAATCATCATCACCGCTTAGCATGGGCTAGACGGATTGTCCTATTTGAGGCAAGTCAGATGACCATGACTTGCTCGTACTAACCGATTTTGGCTTGGTTTCTATGACTGGATGCCCTTCCTAATGCCAACCGCATTTACAGTGAGTACTGTGTGCTTTTTGTTGTGATACCAACACCACACTACAGTGTAGGCTGGTTGCTTTTTTGCCATGATGCCTACACAACCACTTCACAGTGTTGGCTGGGTGCTTTTTGTCGTGACACCTACATGATCACTTTACGGTGTGAGCTGAGTGCTTTTTGTCATGTCGCCATCATGACCACTTTACAGTGTGGGCTGAGGCTTTGGTGGGAAGGGTGTATGGAGATTAGGGATGTGGGTATATGGGTGTGAATAAGGGGCAGAGTGTCAAGATGTGGGAGGTGTGTGGAAGAGGGATGAAAGTGAAGGTGGTGCATACCAGATGTATGCTTCAGTTGGTGCTCATGGAAGGTGTATGGGAGGGGGTTGGAGGTTAATACTATATGTATGCTTCAGCCTATAGTCATGAGAAGGCAGGTCTTCTGTATTACTGCATAATGCCAGAGATCCCTTTGAGAGGTGCAATTGTGCAAGGTCAGCTTTTATAACCTCATCCCAAATCTTCATGTGTCTTCCTACTCCACAACTTCTATCAACTTTGAGCGCTCTGCATCTTTTTATACAGCTGTTATATTCCATACATATCACATGTTCATACGAACACAATCTCCTCTCCTGCACACTGCATCTGATACCTCTTGTGCCCAGTTTCTCTCTCAGTTTATTTATGCTTTGCCATTCAAAGCATGCAAGCTTCATTTCTTTCCAATCTTCATAAGTCCTCTGCACACAGTGCCCAGGCCTCACTAGTATATATAATTTGGGAGGGTTATTTTGCCAATAAAAAACACATGCACCTGTGGGTTTCACTTCAATTTATTATTATAATTGTGAAGGCGCATGGCTTAGTGGTTAGAGCATTGGGCTTGCAATTGGAAAGTTGCAACTTCGATTCTCGGACTGGGTTATGCGTTGTATCCTTAAGCAAGGCACTTTATTTCATATTGCTCCAGTTTACTCAGCTGTACAAATGAGTTGCAACGTCACTGGTGCCAAGCTGTATCAGCCATAGCCTTTCCTTTGGACATCATCGGTGGCGTGGAGAGGGGAGGCTGGTATGCATGGGCAGCTGCTGGTATACCTCAAACAACTTTGCCCGGACTTGAATCTTGGTGGGGAAACTTTCTATGTGCAAATCACGTGGTCATTCGTGACTGACGGGGGTCTTTGATTATTATAATTTCCTAGTCGGATAGTTTAATAACAGGATGGCTGTTAAGTTGTTGATTGTCATCAAAGGTCTGCTTGTTCTGCCTTACACCATCTTGTTTTTGTCAAAAACAAGAAGATGTAAGACAGAACAAAAGAGAGACACAAAATAGCAACAAAAATAATCACTGATGAAGTCACAGAATGTGTGACCAAAGAGCTTTGATGACAATCAACAACTAAACAACCGCCTAATTATTAAACTAACCGACTGGGAAATAATAATAATAAATTGAAGCAAAACAGGTGCATGTGTTTTTTACTGGCAGCATGACTCTCACAAAGTATAACAATATCCTGTTTCAACACAGGTTTTCAGGTAAAAAACCTTGCAAAACAAATACAAAAATGAAGTATATGCATGCATGCATGTATGGTATGTATGTATGGTATGTATGTATATATGTATGTATGTATGTATGTATGTATGTATGTATGTATGTATGTATGTATGTATGTATGGTATGTATGTATGTATGTATGTATGAATGTATGCATGCATGCATGCATGTATGTATGTATGTATGTATGTATGAATGTATGCATGCATGCATGCATGTATGTATGTATGTATGTATGTATGTATGAATCCGTACCTGAGGACTGGAGAGATGCAGTAATGGTGGTCTTGTACAAGGGAAAGGGTAACAGGAATGATTGTGGGAACTACAGAGGTATATCATTGCTTTCTGTCGTAGGGAAAGATTTATGTAGGGTGCTTCTGGACCGTCTGCTGACACACATTGCAGATTGTGTTCTTCCTGAAAGTCAATCTGGTTTTCGTGCTGGGTGCGGCACTACTGATATGATCTTCTCAGCTAGACAGCTCCAGGAGAAATGCATGGAACAAGGCTTGGATCTGTATCAGGTTTTTGTCGATCTGACAAAAGCTTTCGATACTGTTAACAGAGATGCATTATGGAAGGTTCTTCAGAAAGTTGGTTGCCCTGATAAGTTCCTTGCTTTAGTTAGGTCTTTCCATGATGACATGAAAGCTTGGGTTAATGTCGGAGGTAACATGTCGGAGCCTATCTCAGTAAAAAATGGAGTGAAACAGGGTGATATTCCAGCACAGACCCTGTTTGCCATATATTTTGCAAATATTTTGCCATATATTTTGCCATATATTAAGCAATTGGAGGCGTTTCCATCAGATGTGTCTCAGACGGATCCATGGCGTTCACTGGAGGGAACCACATCAGTGATGTCGAGATTTTGGAAAGCTCTGTGTTGTGACAGTATAGAAGCTCTTGTGCTTAAGCAACGACTCCGTTGAAGTGGTCACCTTGCCAGGATGAAGGATTCTAGAATACCAAAACAACTCTTTTATGGAGAGTTGGTTAAAGGGAAAACGACCGCCACATAAACCAAAAAAGAGGTATAAGGATTCCTTGAAAGCCTCTCTGAAAGACGCTAACATCTCTGCTGATACATGGGAAAATGTTGCTGCTGATCGTAATAAATGGAGAAAGACTGTATATGAGGGAAAAGTTGCCTTTGAGGCATCTCGAATCGCATACGAGAAAGTAAAGAGGGATGTGAGGAAGGGCATTGCTGTTGCACTTCCAGACGGCGAGGGTCCTCCTATGGTGCTGACATGCAGCATCTGTGCGAGACTCTGCCTAAGCAAAGCTGGACTTGAAAGTCATCTTCGCAGTCATAAAGTAAGACCAGTGGTTGACTACCAGGCTGCTGTTGGAGATGTTACTCATCATACTTGCCAAACATGTGGTAGAGAATGTAAATCAGCAGGAGGGCTCAAGCGACATGCAAAAGTACACAAACTCCAACCACAGCCGACTATTCCCAGTGAATGTTTTGGTTGCCGACTCTGTGCAAGACATTTTAGATCATTGGCTGGGCTAAAAGCCACATTCGATCGCAGCGCTGTTAGTTGCTATTGTGTGTGTGTGTGTGTATAGATATGCTTATGTGTGTGTGTGTGTATATATATGTATATGTATATTATTATTGTTGTTGTCGTTATTATTATTGTTGTTATTATTATTATTATTATTATTATTATTATTGTTATTAATGTATGTGTGTGTGTGTGTGTGTGTGTATGTATATATATATATATATATATATATATATATATATATATAATATATATTTTCTTTTTTATTTATTTATTAATTTTTTTTTTTTTCTCCTCGTGCAATGGCCATACTCGATAACGAGGGGGCAGCCATTATGTATGTATATATGTATGTATGTATATTTGTATGTATGCACACAGATTGATAGATGATTAGTCAGATAGAAAACACCATTAACAAACCATTTTAGAACATTCTGAATCTTTGCCTCCTTCTCCTCCTCTTTTTTTGTCTTTCATGTTGCTGGAATTTTTAACAGATTGTAGTGTTCATGTGACAGATGGATGAAAAAGATGTACTGTCAGAAATATAAATTGGTTTGGTTTGGAGGATGGGGAATTACTCATTGACTTCACAGAAATAGCAGACCAAAATTACACCACAACAGTATATGACATCCTTTCTAGTGTTGGTGCAGTGCCTTGATAAATTGCACCCAGAACACTCTGTAAAGTGATTAGTGTTAGCCATAGAAAAACTTGCTAAACATGGGATCACGAGGACTCTTCTGTTGTGTTGAAGGAATAATAACCCTGCCAGTGTTGGTGGTATGATAAAATACACCTGTATACCCTGTAAAGTAGTTGGCATTAGGAAGGGCACTCTGCTTTAGAAAACTTGCCAAACATAGTGTTGGGAGGACACTTCAATTGTGTCAAAGGCACAGTAACCTCCCTAGTGCTGGTGTCACAATAAAATGCACCTAATACACACTTCTGATATGTAAGAACATATGTGAGGGAGATGCAGCCTCTGGCCCATCTGTGAGGACAGAGGCTCCAATTGAGCACTGTCTTGGTCTGTGACCACCTATCCAGCCTATGCTAGCATGGAAAGCTGATATTGAATGATGAAAGTGATGATGAGTAGAGTAACAGGACAGCAATGAAATTATATTGAATGATCATAATGATCAGCAATATTGATTTATTGATTGAGTTTTCTGTGTTTATGTGGCTTTTTCATTGGTTTGGGTTAGGCATCGTGATTCTCAATGGGAGGCATTTGGTTGGCAGGAGAGGATTTCAAATCTCACCGAAGCAATTTCAGCCAAAAGAGGAATGGGGGAGGAATCCAAACTGGGAAAGAATAGTATACATTGTGTATATATACAAAATGAAATACCTATATACCCAACTATAGTGTACATTGTGTATATATATATATAAAATAAAATATTTATATATTCAACTCATCATCTCATCATTATTATCATTGCTGTTTTACATCCATTTTTCCATGCTTGCTTGGGTTGGATCGATCTTTACTAGCACAGCATCCCTCTACTTATTGCAGTTATTTGTCATTTCCTGTGTGAGCTTCAGATCTCACTAAGTGATGGTGGTTGCCTATTAGATTTATGCCTCAGCTCGTGCATATGGGAAGGCGGGTCTTCTGTAATACTTGATAGTGTCAGAGATCACGGTTCTGTGTCATCACCTTAGTGAGGTGTAATTGTGAAAAGTCAGCTTTTATTATCTTATCCCACATCTTCCTAGGTCTGCCCACTCCATGGCTACTGTCAACTTAGAGTGGCTCTGCACCTTTTTATACAGCTGTCATCTTGTATATACATCACATGTCCATACCAATGCGATCTCCTCTCCTGCACACAACATCTGATCCCTCTTATTCCTAATTTCTCATGCAGTTCATTTATGTTTTGCTGTCCGCATATATTGCTATTGCACATCCATCGAAGCATGGAGGCTTCATTTATTTATTTCCAATCTTCACAGGTCCTCTTCACACAGTGCCCAGGTCTCGCTGCTGTGCAACGTTGTTGTTCACATACATGCATCATACAATCTGCCTTTCATTTTGAGGGAAAAACCTTCTGTAGTTACCAGCAGTAGTA
>OZ024741.1:154934196-154949196 GCA_964016885.1 Eledone cirrhosa
AGAGAAAGAGAGAGAGAGAGAGAGAGTCGGAAGGACAATGTGACACGGGAGGGTGTGTGGTATCTTTACAGTGGAGTGGTGGGGGCAGGTATACCTAGCCGGGCACCAGCCAGACGGGCCAGCTAGTATATATATATATAGAGAGAGAGAGATAGACAAGCATGCACATATATCATCATTATTTAACGTCCAAAGGCGGTGGATTAGCAGTATCGGTAGAGGGTCGGACGCCATGCTTTCCAGCATAGTTACGTCCCTTTACGATCTGAGTTCAAATCCCGCCGAGGTTGACTTTGCCTTTCATCCTTACGGGGTCGATAAAATAAAGTACCAGTAATGCACTGGGTAATTGCTGGCCTTGTGCCTAAAGTAGAAACAATTATTTAACGTCCATATTCTACATACAGCTTGCACTGTGGAACATTCCCTTCATCAGCTGTCAACTGGAGTTTTTAACAATTTTGGTGCCCTCCTGATACTCCCACTCCCTCCAATAGTGTCAAGCAGTATTGATGTTACCAGAGAATATCCATGTTTTATGATCGAATCTGTAGCACAATTTTCCTTGTTATCCTTATCACTATCAACAGAATCATGATGTAGTTGTAACCACCATCAGTCATTTATTATAATGTCTACTCCGTGTTGAGGGTTTTCTCTCTGCTCTTTATAATAAAGCTTTTCCAACCTCACTCTCCAGTTGTTGAATCACCTCTCTACTCTCCTTTCCAAGTCCAATACTAACCAGGTGAATCTGGCTGCAAATATATGACATCTCAACTGGAAGCAATGTACACTGTCATCCTTGACCAGCACACAACTTCTTTAGTTCTTCATATTATATGTATTTTCTTTCCTTGTCCTCCTTCCTATTGCCTTCCCAAGGCACTGTCAGCTCAACAACTGGGACTTTTATTGTCAAGTCAGACCATGCCTTAATGTTAGGGCATAGTGTTCTTATAGCAATATAGATTGAGAATACTGCTTTTTTCAGGTTTGCCTGTACTTTCCAACAATTGGCTGGGTACCATCTTATTTTCCCCCCTTTTGCATTGTCCTTTCTCACTCTCTTTATGGAAGACAATAGGATGCAGCCTTGTATTGTTTTTTCTTGCATTGTATTTAAACATTGGTTTCTTCTTATATTTTCCATCATATCTCTCTCTGATATTAATATTTACAATGTTAAGTGTATATGTGTTTATATAAGTAAAATATTTGTGTCTGCAGAGAAGTATGCAAGTATTGTATACACATTATATTGAAACAATAGCTATTATTTGCATACCTTTACACCATTTTCATATCAAAATTGTCACTTATATATTCATTTTTTATAGAATTTCACAATGCATATACAAGAATCATCATCATCGTCATCATTTAACATCTGTTCTTTGTGCTATTGACTTTTCAGATGGGCCAGAGTCATATCTCACTTACATTGTGTACTGGTTTTGGTCATTATACTGGTGCCTTAGGGGGTCATTACTTTAAATAGATTTAGTTAATCATATCAATCCCAGTACTTATTTTATTGAACTCTCTCTATTTGAATTATTAAATTACGGGACATAAACACACAAAAACACAAATGCATGCACACACATGCGCTGGGATTGTGCAGTATTCCACCTACCAAATTCTACTCTTAAGGCATTGGTCAACCTAAGTAGAATACACTTGCCCATGGTTCTGCCATACAGTGGGAGTGAACTTGAATGAAAACCATGTGGTTGTGAAGTGATCTCCACACAGACATGCCTGCACCTCTTAAACCTGTTGATACAAATTCAGCCAAAATGGGTTCAGGTTCTATGAAACAAATTTATTCATTTTAAAGGGTTCCAACTTACATTAAAATATTCCAACATCTCCCTATATATAAAATTCTTTGACTCTCTGTCTCTCTCTCTGTCTGTCTGTCTGTTCCTATGCATTCTCTAATGGCTGGACCAAATCAAATCAAATTTTACAAGGTAATGGTATTAGACCCTGGGAGTATCAACATGCAATTTTTATTTTCATTTGGATTAAAACAGTATAAGATTTTACCTAAAATAATATTTTTATAGTCAACTATAGTAAACCACCATGACGACGACTCATATTTTGTATATGAGTGTGTATGTGTCTGTGAGTATGTGTGTGTCTGTGAGTGTGTGTGTGTTTGTGCATTTGTTATGTATGTTAGGCCTCAGAGAATTAAACACACACTCACATCTACACATACATACATACACATAATGTGTATGAGTGTATGTGACAGTGTAGATGTCACATTTTGTATGTGTATGTGAATGTATGTTAGAATGTATGTGTGTGTGAGTGTATGTGAGAGTGTATATGTGTGTGAGCGTATGTGTGTGAGCGTATGTGTGTTGACCGACATAACAATATTTTCTTTAGTCAACTATAGTAAACCACCACCATCACGCCGTCACATTTTGTATATGAGTGTGCACACAGACAATTAAACACACACACACATTCACACATACAGATACATATGTGATGAAAGACAGGTGTGCGTGAATGTATGTCTGTGTGTGTCTGTCTTAGTATATGTATGTGAATGTATGTGAGAGTGTGTGTGAGTGTATGTGAGAGTGTATGTGTGTGCGAGTGTATGTGTGCGAGTGTATGTGTGTGAGTGTATGTGAGAATGTATGTGTGTGTGAGTGTATGTGTGATCATTTTTATTTTCATTTGGATTAAAACACACAATAAGACGGCATATTTTGTGTATGAATATGTATGTTGGTGAGTGTGTGTGATTTTGTGCATTCATTAGGTACGTTATTAAATACAGACACACATCTACACATACATGAATTACACAATGAATATTGTTTACCCTAAGGTGCTTCAAGATTGACAGATTTTCATTTCTAAATTCTATTATCATTACAATTTTGATATTTAAAAAAAGACTTAGGGGGGTTTAGGATTTGTGGGGTTCCTAAGTTACCCCTGTGTGGCACTTCCGTCTATTGGGAAATTTTATTGTTATATAAATTTATTGTTAATTATTACTTGTTTTATATTTTTTACACATTTTATGTAAATCCCCACTGTCCCTGTTTTTGTATGGTCCTTTATGTTTCAGCCTTAGTGACCAATAAAGAAACATTAATGATTATTATTATTATTATTGGTTAACTTTGCCTTTCATCCTTACGGGGTCGATAAAATAAAGTACCAGTAATGCACTGGGTAATTGCTGGCCTTGTGCCTAAAGTAGAAACAATTATTATTATTATTATTATTATTATTATTGTTTCTTCACTCAGCTTCTAATGCTGGAGATGTATTACAGTGTTAGCTATTCACTTCCAGTGAACTAAGGTAACAGCCCTTATTTTTTGTGTACCCTCTGGAGTATTTGAGCTGTTCCAAGCAATGCTGTGTTTTTTTTTTAAATAATTATAATGAAAATGATTGTGTACAGTGTTCAGGTGCACTACACTCTTCAAAGGTGCAGGTATAGTACATAGAATAATGTACAAATGTCAGGATAGTGAACAGTGTATGAGTTATGATATACACACAGCATACACATGCATACATGTGTATGGAGGGGGAATATCAGGTGTAGTTTTGGTGAATTTTGGGAAGCATGGAAGTTTTGAAGGATATAGTATCCCAACTGCTAACAATTGATGCAGGTAGTTTATTCCATGCTTCAGCAACTCTGAGTATGAAAAAATGTTTCCAAAAGTCATGGGAGCTGTACTGTTTTCTGACTTTGTGGGCATGTCCACGTGTGTTAGACACATGGAATTCAAAAAGGTGCTTAGGGTTGTTGTTGGAAAAATGGTTAATCTTTTGGGTGTCTACCAAGTCAGTTACCAGATGGAGCCTTAATGTGTCCATTGCCAAGGGAAGTAAGGCATTCAGAGTATGGTAGATACTATACACTTTTGTAAGTGTCCCATCTGTATTGCAATCCCTATTTGTTTAATAAATTTCTCAAGATCTTTACTCACTGTTTCCAAGACTCCAACTATTATTGGTATTACCACCACCTTTTCCAGTGACCACAACTGCTTGACCTCCCAAGCTAACCTGTCATAACTATCAATTTTCTTTCCTTCTTTATTGCATATCTTCTTATCAGCTGGACAGGCTATATCTTTGATCCAACACTATTTGCTTTCTTTCTCACAATATCTAGTCTCATATGCTCATTCTCATGGTTATACTGTATCACAAAGTCCCACAGGATATTTGCATCATCAGTTTTGATAACACCCTCAGGGTTATATTCATTCGACTTTTCTGTTCTGTCAAGTGTATATTTGACACAAAGTGCCCAATGGACAATCCTTGCTATGTTGTTGTGACATCTCTTATATTCTCCCTGAGCTAGTGGTGTGCATTGACTGGTAACATGCGACACAGTTTCTCCATTCATATAACAAATTCCACACTTATCACTTTCTGCTGTGTGGTTTACTCTATACTTGATGTAGTTAGTTCTTAGTGTTTGTTCTTGAGTAGCAGAGATTAAGTCTTCTGTTTCCAGTTTTAGATCACTTTTAGCGATCCACAACAAAATTTTTCTCTGTCTGTCCTATCTTCAACATCTCTATGGAATTGTCCATACATTCTTTTTTTCTGTCCATCTTCTGTCAGTTTTATCCATCTTCAAATGCTTGTACTGTGTTTTTCTTTACAATCTTCTATTTTGCACATCCCTGACCTTCTTACTTCCAGCAACAGCTTTTCTGTGGAAGTTTTAATGTTATTTCCTTGTGTTCTAATACTGTCTTTGCACCCCATCAGCCCTCCTCCTCCTCCTCCTCCTCCTCTTTTTCTTGGTACATATAATCTGTCTGTGTCGCTCTTTGGGTGAAATACCCCATATCTAGTCAATAACTTTGTCTTTTTGTCTAAAAGCAGTATCGGGAGACGGTCAGATGCCATGCTTTGCAGCATAGAGTTACGCTCTTTTATGGTCTGAGTTCAAATCCCGCTGAGGTTAACTTTGCCTTTCATCCTTATGGGGTCGTTAAAATAAAGCACCAGTAATACACTGGGATAATTGCTGGCCTTGTGCCTAAAGTAGAAAGAATTATTATTATTATTATTGTTATGGCAGTGTTGGTAGAGCATCAGATAAAATGTTTGTGGTAATTGGTTATGATGTTTTATGTTCTGAGTTCAAATCCTGCTAACTTCAGTTTCGCCTTTCATCCTTCCAGGCTCAATAAAATAAATTACCTGTAAAGTACCTGGGTCAATATAATTGATCTTTCCTTTTCCTTCAAATTGATGGTCTTGTGCCAAAATTAAAAACCATTATTATTATTTGAAGAAAAAAAATAAAAGAAGGAAGAATAAGAAATGAAATAAAAGTAGAGCGAGGATGGAAAGAAAGAAAGATGGAAAGAATGGAGAAAAAAAAAATCAAAGAAAATGAAAATAGATATAAAGAAAGAGAAGGGGAATTAGTAAGATGGCCATGGGCAATGAATTTGTCTTGAAGTAAGCAAGGAATGAGATGTAGAATGCCTCATAGACAATAGGGAATCAATCTTTGGAAAATACTGAAGATTTCACAAGTGTTAGAATCCTAGCAAACAAACTGGAATTTAAAAAGAAAAAGTGATATGAAAACTTCATACAATTTATGCTAGAAGGTATGATTGTAATAATGGTTTCTGATTTTAGCACAAGGCTAACAACTTTGGGGGAGGGGAAAGTCGATTAAATCAACCCCAGTGTGTTTCTGGTATTTTATTTTATTGACCCCGTAAGGATAAAAGGCAAAGCTAACCAAGGTAGCATTTAAACACACAACATAAAGGGACATAACTATAAGCTGCAAAACATGCTGTCTGTTGCTCTGCCAATACTGCCAATACTGCCCAGGTTTGGACCATACCAGACCTCAAGCAACTTCAAGGGTCTGTCTGTCCAATATTTGATGAAGCTGTTGAACAGCATGGATTTGTCTCTCTAGGTGCTGATCTGGAAACCCATCATCGACTAGTCCAGGTTGATTTTGCTCCTGTCAATGTTTTATAATCCTCTAAGCAGTTGCTGACCACATGGATTTCTGAGGTGTTTGACACCATCATGGTTACATTGTCCTCAAATGCTGTAGCAGCCCTTCTAGTCTGAGTGGGATGCACTGCAACAACTCCAGCTTCTGCAGTAGTGACTTGAAAGAGGAGAGAGGGCATCCTTGATGGACCGAGACCATGGTCTGGAATGGTTCCGATCAGTAATTATTTACTTTGACCACCAAGCGGATGATGGACAAAAGCCAGCTGCCTTGAGGACAGCCTCCAAGTATTGATGATTGACTGTATCAAAAGCTTTTGATTGATCAAAATTGATCAGAGCCCCACAGAAGATTTACTCTTAGCTCTAACAATGCAGCCTTGAGCCATTCAGGCAGCTATCATGTTGCAATGCCACTCCTGATTCTCTCTTCTAATTTAGTTACTAAGATCCCCCACTCCTTTCTATTTTCCCTATGACTACTTCTTTATGAAATGCTATTGATTCTACTCTAATCACTCTCTTGAGATCACCCCCACCACCTGTTGTTGACTACTGCTCCTGTCAACATACACTTAACTAACATGGTTGACCCTGTCTCTGTAGGCTTTACACACCAGGAATGATGCATTAAGCTTCCAATAACCAGGTTCTTGCCTACAAATTCTATCTAGGCCAACCATGCAGATCACAAATTTGTGGTATAAATAAACTTACTCTCTGGGTTTCGGATGTTTGTCTGTACCTCGAGATCCAGGTTTTTTCCTAAACAGCACTGCAAGTCTGCTTCCCTTTCCAGACCAACTAAGAGATCCACAGATCTCAATGTCATAAAAATTGGGAGCTAGAGTGCAATGTCATCAAAATTAGAACTAGGATATCCTGGACAGCAGTCACATCCATAGCTAGTGACCTGAGATCATTGAGCAAGTGACCTTGCTTCCAGACAACCCCAGATCATGTACATTTATAGATCCAACTCTTAGAATTGCCATTTAACTGAATAGAGTTAAGAGAAAATAATGTGTGTGCTGTTGGATATTGGGTGGTTTGATTTTCATATCTGGTTGGAGTTCCTTTGGGAACCCCTTTAAAGGCCTACTTGGTGCTTTTACATTAGGAGTTCCCACGTCAAGGTTGAAGTTCTCCTTCATGGTTTTGTATGTCTGTAGGGACATGCATATGAATGTATTTTGTTGGTTTTCTGGAGTTTGTGTTGGAAATGTACAATGACCACATGTAACTTCACACCACCTGGAAGGCAAATTAGATCTGTGATCCTGTCAATTTTCTCTGGTTTGATCTGGAAAAATATTTCCAGACTAATCCTAAACCAGTTCTCCTACCGGGTCCTCTTTACTTCCAGGAGGGTTTCATTTTGCTTACGTTGGCCTAGGTTTTGTTAACTGTGATGAGATTGGCTGCTTGAGTCAAACATTCTTCTCTCCTGCTCAAATCTATTTGAAACAATTCCGTATTTTTTGCAGTCATTGCTGCTTTTGTAGTTGTTGTTGCCATTGTTGTTGTTGTTGCCATTGTTGTTGTTGTTGATGTTGTTGTTGTTGCTGTTGTTGTTGGCGGTGGCGATGATGACGACGATGTTGGCTTTGTTGATGATGTCTATAGTGGTGGTGGCGCTATTGTTAACCTTTTGACTCGTCACATAACAGCTCTGGCTGGATATGTAGTGGGATATTGCTTTCATTAAAAATAATTATTTGCGTAAATTCAAAGTGCAAAGTTTAAATATTTGTCCCAAATATTATGGGGACTCCTTTCATCGTGACAAAGACTTATGTCACCTTTGTAACAAAAAAACTATAGCAAACAGTGATTTAAATATAAGAAAACAACAAACTTACAGGAACTTACAATAACACATCTGTACAAACCAATAGCTAATAATAATAATAATAATAATAATAATAATAGTAATCATAATAAACTCTGGCTGAATAATATCTGGACGTCTATAATGAAGCTCCCACAAGATGTGAAATAAATCAGACACCATTGACTAAATGATAGAAAATATAGCCAGAAAACGAAGAAGAATATGTTAAACAAGAACGAACAAACCCAACCAAAAATATATTCTATGTATGTTCCTATCATATAAATTTCTTTGTTAACACTGGAAACAAGTATGAAAAATGCAGTAAGTTAAAAAAAACAGCCACTACACAATGCAAAGAGTTTACAACCAAAACAAAAATGAAAGGAAGAAAAAACAACAAACATATAAATAAAAAAGGAATACCGTTGCATGTAAGTAACATAAAATGTATTGATTGTATTACAAGTGTTTATATGATGAAAATAGTGAAAGATGTACACAAGGGAATCACATAGATGTATGGTGTTCGTTCTTTGAACTTAAGAAAGAAATTATACAAAGACTGATGTGCACAAAAATGTGCAAATTTAGAAGCCCTAAGGCTAACAAAAGTTATAACATTCTAAATGATGCACCAGATTTTGCCCTTCAAGTGTCAGAAATAAAATGAAAAAGACACAAATGGACACCTGAGGAATATGCTTCGATTCTTCGTGCATATTCTACAGCAACACTATACCCTAAAAATGATGACACATAAAAAATCTAGCAAAAAAAAAACAACAAAACCCACACTCTGATTTAAAGCTTGACCCCTAACAAACTAGCTAGCTGGACCCCTAACAAACTAGCTAGCTGATCAACCCAGTGCTTAACAGGCTTGTTGATTGGCTAGCTGCTTTCTCATTTTTGTTGTTGTCACTGTTACTGTTGCTACTACTGTTGTTGTTGTTGCTGTTTTTGTTGATATTGCTACTGTCATTGTTTTTGTTGATATTGCTACTGTCATTGTTGTTGTTGTAATCATTGCTCTTGTTGCTACTGCTGCTGTTTTTGTTGTTGTTGCCATTGTTTCTGCTGCTGTTGTTGGTGGTGGTGATGGTGGCGTTGTCGGAGATGTCTATAGTGTTGATGGATGTGATGTTACTGTTACTCTTCAGTGTCCAGTCTGAATTGATGTCTTGATGCACACTTTTCTTGAGGAAAATTTTTCCGCTCTGGTTGGGTGGAACCTCCATTTTTCATAAGTTTTCTGGGTGTCAACTGAATTATCTGGTGGGCACTTAGAAAACTAGGTGTTGATGAATGGCTTGTGGAAGCTATACAAGCCATTTATAAAGAAACAGTCAGCAAGGTTAGAATTAACAACGAATATAGTGAAGAATTTAGTGTAAAAGTTGGTGTTCATCAAGGCTTTGTCCTTAGCCCCCTCCTATTTATTATTGCCCTTCAGGCTATAACAGAGGAGTTCAAGACTGGCTGCCCATGGGAACTTCTATACACTGATGATCTAACTCTCATAGCTGAATCAATGTTTGAACAAGAGAAGAAATTCCAAACATGGAAGCATGGCCTAGAATCAAAAGGCTTTAAAGTTAACTTGTCTAAGACTAAAGTTCTAGTTTGTAGGAAGGAAAATAGGGCACAGGTCCCATCTGGGAAATGGCCATGCTCAGTGTGTAGGAAAGGAGTAGGCAGAAACTCCATTTTATGTCCCAAATGCAAAGTATGGGTGCATAAAAGATGTAGTGGGATCACAGGTAAGCTAACTAAGAATATAGATTTTATATGTGGCCGGTGCTCTGGTGCAATAAGTAGCAGCAAGTGCCCACAAAATACTAGCTCATTCCATTGCACAGATGGTTCTATAGAAATAGTGGACACCTTCCGTTACCTGGGTGAAAAAATCAGCAGTGGGGGAGGGTGCTCTGAAAGTACAGTAGCTAGAGTCAGAATGGGATGGAAAAAGTTCAGAAAGCTTATACCACTATTGGCCGATAAAGGGTTCTCTCAAAAAATGAAAGGCAGGCTGTAAGATGCCTGCATACGAACAGCAATGTTACATGGCAGTGAGCCCTGGGCATTGTGTGCAGAGGATATACGCAGACTGGAGAGAAACGAAGCTTGCATGCTCCGCTGGATGTATAATAGTAATATACGTGAACGGCAAAGCATAAATGAACTAAGGGAGAAATTAGAAATAAGAGGGATCAGATGTTGTTTACTCGAGAGAAGACTACGTTGGTACGGTCACGTGATGCGCATGAAAGACGACAGCTGTATAAAAAAGTGCAGGGCGATAAAAATAGACGGTAGCCACAGAGTAGGCAGACCCAGAAAAACCTTGGACGACTTGATAAATTCCGACCTCACACACTTACACCTCTCCAAGACAATGTCACTGGACCAAGATCTTTGGCGCTACACAGTCATACAGAAGACCCGCCTTGCCTAAGTACAAAGCGAAACCTACAGTCAGTAGGTGCCTCTAACAAAATACACCCCCGTCCCACTACCTCCACCCCATCCACACCATCCCCTCAAATGTGAAGTTATGTTGGTACTACAACATCCAGTCTGAAACAAATGAGGTTGTGTAGGTGTCATGACAAAAAAAACACACAGTCCACGCTGTAATGTGGCCATGTAGGTAACACAGTAAAAACCTCCCAGTCCACACTGTAAACGTGGTTGGTGTTAGGAAGGGCATCCAGCCGTAGAAAACCCGCCAGACAGTCCTATACGAGCAGGACAACAAATCTTGCCTCAAGTGGGAAAACTCCCACCCAAACCCAGGCAAGCGTGGAAGATGGACGTTAAACGATGATGATGATGATGATGATGATATATTTTGGTTATGTCAACAAAATAAAAATAATAATAATTGTTTCCACTTTTGGCACAAGGCCATCAAATACCCAGTACATTACTGGTACTTTATTTTATCGACCCCGTAAGGATGAAAGGCAAAGTTAACCTCGGCGGGATTTGAACTCAGACCGTAAAGGGACGTAACTATGCTGGAAAGCATGGCGTCCAACCCTCTACTGATACTGCCAATGATTTCTAGTATAGGCTCAAGGCCAGAAATTTGGGGAGAGGGGAAAGTTGATTAAATCGACCCCAGGGCATTACTGGTGGTTTATTTTATCGATCCTGTAAGGATAAAAGGCAAAGATAACCTTGATAGGATGTGAACTCAGAACGTAAAGGGCCATAACTCTATGCTGCAAAGTATGGTGCCCGACTCTCTACTGATATACTGCTAATCCACTGCCCTAATAATAATAACAATAATAATAATAGTTTCTGATTTAGGCACAATGCCAACAATTTTGAGGGAGAGGAAATTTGATTAAATCATCTCCAATACGTTACTGGTACTTTATTTTATTGACCCTATAGGGATGAAAAGCACAGCTAACCTCGACAGAATTTGAACTCAGAATGTAAAGGGACATAACTACATGCTACAAAGCATGTCCGATTCTCTAACGACTCTGCCAATCCACTGCCCTAATAATAATAATAATTGTTTCTACTTTTAGCACAAGGCCAGCAATTACCCAGTGCATTACTGGTACTTTATTTTATCGACCCCGTAAGGATGAAAGGCAAAGTTAACTTCGGTGGGATTTGAACTTAGAATGGCAAGGGCCGTAACTCTATGCATCAAAGCATGGCGTCCGACCCTCTACCAATACTGCCAATCCACAATAATAATGGTTTCTAATCTAGGCACAATGCCTGAAATTTATGGAGAGGAAAAGTGAATTAGTATTTGATTGTTACTGGTCTCTAATAGGTGATACCAGCATGTCCCAGAAAGTGTGCTTCATAACAGAGACAAACTCAAAATACTTTAGGACTTCACCATCCAAATGAACCACTGGCTTGAACACAACTGACCTGATATTGTAGTTAAGCTGAGATATAGGTGTGAATGCCAGATTATTGATGTTACCATCCCAGGAGACTACAACATAACCAGAAAATAAAATGAAAAACTAACAAAATATCTGACTTGAAAATAGAAATTGCAAGAATGTGATCAATACCACATAACAGCATCATGATAATTCCAGTTATCATTGGAGCTCTTGGCTTGATACCACTAAAACTGAGAGAGTAACTTAAGTGAACAGAGCTTGAATCACAAATTGCTCTCCTACAAAAGAATGACATGTTGGGCACTACCCATATACTCAAGAAAGTACTGTCTATCAAATGTACTTGCTGAAACCTCACATGCAGTAGAAGATTAACATATTCACTGTGCTGACCATCAGTAATAATAGAAATGGTTTCTGATTTAGGCCCAAGCTCTGAATGTCTTGCTAATGTGGTTTCATGTGGTTTGTTAATTCAACTGTTTATATTATCTTTACTAGTCAACAGATTATTACGAAAATTTGTAGTAAACTAAGGGCTTTGATTTGTGATGCGGTCCTAATACTGTTTTACACTTTTCAACAATGTCTTGCTAATTCAACTGTTTATAGTATCTTTACTAGTAGACTGATTGTTGGGAAAATTTGTAGAAAACTAAAGTAAATACTTTAATTTTTCATGTGATGTAGTCTTAATGCTGTTTTGTACTTTTCAAGGAAGACTTGTTAAGGTAGTTTCAAGTGGTAGAAGATGTTAAAAATTAACTTGGTTTTGGGGACTGTGTTTCGTATGTGAGTGAGTGAGAGAGAGTATATCAGTTGATTATAAAATGATAGAGTGGTGTCAGAAAAATCTCCATTGCTCTTCTTTAAAATTTGATTTATGTGTTGCTATCTTCACTAAAGCATTACAGATTCATTGAACTAGCTTAAGATTTTGCATTATTTCTTATCTATATAGCTATGGCATGGTGTAGGCATGGCTGTGTGGTTTAGTTAAGTAGTCTCACTTTGCAACCTTCATTCTACTGCATGGCACCTTGATATATATATATATACATATACATATATATGGCTGACTGAATATGCTTGTGTGCATTTCCCCCCGTTTTTTCAAATTTTTTCTCTGTTCCTTCCACTTCTCACTCTTTATCTTTCTATTTTATGTTCTATTTCTAACTATCTTCTGATGAAGAACTAGTGTCCAAAATGTTAAAACTTTTTTCCTGCTATTTCAAGCATTAAACTGATATATTTCTTCAATGTACTGTGTTGTTTGCTTTGTTATTTCTGTTTACCTTTAATATATATATAAAGTTGTAGTTCCTGTCTGTTTGTTTGTTTGTTCACGAACTCCTCCTATGGTTTTGGAGATAGACCTCCATAACCATATATATTCTGAAACTACATTGCCCAGGGTACTTGGATAAGTATACTTCATTTTAATCAAAGGGTTCCCCGGGGGCACAAATCCCCGCTGAAAAATGTTTCCCTTCGATTTACATGAAATTTAAACCATAGGTGAATAACAAGATATGATACCTATTCACAAAAGCTTTGAATTGATATTTTGAAAAAAATTATTTGCAAGAAACAAAATAAGAATAAGATTTAATAATGCAATTATGATTTGATATATTACAAAAAATGATGTTTTCCAATTTTTCATGCATTACATTTTACATTGAGTAATATTGAAATGCAGAGTTTTTCTCCATAAATTATATCACTGATTTAAAATCAATCATCATTTTCTTACAAAAAAAATGTGTGAAACACAGCAAGGTGCGGGTAATTCCGCTAGTATATATATATATATATATATATATATATATATATATATATATATATATATATATAGAGAGAGAGAGAGAGAGAGAGAGAGAGATGTGTAAAATGGGATTTTACACATTTATATACTTACTTTACATCTTCCCAATTATTGAGTGCTCACATGATTAGTGGTCTCCTCGGTATCAGCTCTGCTGAATCTCTCTCTCTCTTATATATATATACATATATATATGTGTGTGTGTGTATCCAGTCTTTTCATCAGTTAGCTAATATATTTTTTCTCTTTATCTGGGTGTCAATGCTCGATTTTCTTGTTCATTTGAATCCTCAAGTTCCATAATACTTTTACTTAGTTGTTTTCAAGGACACGTTCTGGTTTGTGTTCATTTATATTTTTACTTTTCGACCATCTCTAACCTTTTGTTCCAGTTTTAAACTTGACAAAAGTTTGAAAAAACTGACCTGCTTAGCGCAGGTGGATCAGTCATATTCACAAGGCACCCCCTGAGGACGTTGTCGGCTTTGTAAAATTTTGCAAAAAGAAATTATCTTTCAGCAACATTTTTATAATGGATGCTACAGCAAAGAAGCAGTTTAGCAAAACATCTAATAGAGAGAGGGAGACATTAACACTTGACTTGGAGAAGAAAGATGACAGCATCTATATAATGGGGACGAATTTGGAGATGAAAAACAATATATTTTGAATGATATTGTTTTAAGGACAAAAAGTATAGACGGTTCCGACAGCAACAACAAAAATGATAACAAAGACAATAATAAAAACAACAACAATGGAAGCAGCAAGGTGATAAACAAGATCACTGGAAAAAATAACAACAATAACAGGAATAAGGATAACAGCAAACACAACTATAAAAAGGAGATCAATAACAACAACAACAACAACAGCAACAATATCAGCGAACATAACAATAACAGCAACAACAACAACGAACCAACGAACAAACCAGTTAATAGTACTACCAAAGCTTCTTTTGCTTGTGCCATCAAGTCGTCTTTCAGGAAAATAAGCTTTTCTGAAGATGAAATACAAGAAGCTAAGAGACTTGTAGAAAGACTGGTCATATTCTCAGCCTGAAGAAGCCCTAGAAACAATTCAAAACACGATATGTCGCACAGTGACATATGATATTTGGTTGAAAACGAGGAAGGTAGAGAGAGTTACAGAGGCTCATATTCAGAAGGCTTTAGGTTCAGTACTGAACCTAAAAACCTATATACAAGGCTTTTGGCACAGTGGAGGTGAGATTTGCTATGGAAAAAGAAACAAGATCTCACTCCATGAAGCCCCTACAAAGTGACAATATCCTGCTCATTCCATTCTACTGCAGAATGAGACTAGTAAGGATCAGAATTTCACAAATACTGCCAGAAATAGCCATTCCTTGGCTAATAACTGCAGTTACTGTAGGCATTGAGGAAAATTTGAAAATGTTGGGGGTC
>OZ024741.1:154964196-154996696 GCA_964016885.1 Eledone cirrhosa
TCCCTATATCCTTTCTTTTTTAGCTCCTTTGATACCAAATTCTAAAAACCTTTGTTAAGTTACTTTCCAAACATGTGTTTAACCCTTTTGTTACTAACTTGGCTGAAACCACCCCTGGTTCTATGATACAAAACTTTATTTTCAAATATTTTATTATCTAAAAACTTTTCATCATAATATTATATAAGAAACTTTGTTATGTTCCAAACACCAACTTAATAACAAAAAAGTTAATTATATTATATAATCCTTTCAAATTCTTGATTATTTTCCAAATTATTTGAAAATCTAGGTAGTATCTTTCATTAAAACTATGCTAATGAAAATGTTAAGATACGTCCTCAATTTTCCCAAGCTTCTTCTTCCACCCTCCCTAGTTCCCATCCCACACCACGAAGCAGCCCCATGGAGCTATGACAAAACTGTCCAGCTCTCAATGTATAGTGGTCACATATGTGTCAAGACAAAAGCAACCAGTCAACACTGTAAAGTGGTAATGTCAGTGATGTGACAAAAAAGTGCCCAGTTCACACAGTAAAGGGGTCATGTCGGTGACATGTCAAAAAGTGCCCAGTCCACACTGTAAAGTGGCCGTATAGGAGTCACGACAAAAAGCACCCAGTCCACACAGTAAAGGGGTCATGTCGGTGACACAACAAAAAGTGCCCAGTCCATACTGTAATGTGGTTGTGTGGGTGACATGACAAAAAGTGCTCAGTCCATACTGTAATGTGATTGGTGTTAGGAAGAGCATCCAGCTGTAGAAGCCAAGCCAAAATCAGCTCGGGGTGAGTGAAACATGTTCCTTTGACCTGATTCTTTCCCAAAGGGTCAGCTTGTCCTACCCATGCTAGCGTGGAAAATGGACGTGGAAAATGGACGTTAAATGATGATGATGATGATGATAATGTTGAGTAGGGTGCAATTTTAAGAAAATTTGGCTGCTGTATATTCCCAGTAGGTGAAACAACTGCATATATTCTCCCTCATTTGGCTTGGATATGTCTCTGTAATTCTGTAGGGTTTCTTGAGTGTTTTAATGATAGGCACCCCAGGCTTGCTTAACATCCATTTTTCCATGCTAGCATGGGTTAGAGTAGTTGTCCCATTGTGAGGCAAGCCAGATCAGATGACTGTGTCTTGTTCATATAGAATTGATTTTGGCTTGGTTTCTATGGCTGGATTCCCTTCCTAACACAAACCACATTTACAGTGTGTACTGGGTGCTTTTTATCATGGCACCAACTCAACCAATTTACAATGTGAACTGGAGGGTGGAGTGGATGAGGTACATCTAGGGGGTGTTAGCGTGTGGGTTGAGTGTTAGGATGTGGATGGGGGTGTTAGGACGTGGGAAGTGTATGGAAGAAGGTATAGAGGGTAAAGTAGGGTAAAGTGGTGCATACTAGTTGTATGCTTCAACTCATGCACATGGGAAAGCAGGTCTTCTGTAAAAACTCAGAGATCTCGATCCTGTGTCATTGCCTTTGAGAGATGTAATTGAATGTGGTCAGCTTTGACCACCTCATCCCAACTCTTCCTAGGTCTTCCTACAACATAGCTTCCATCAACTTTGGGCACCCTGCACCTCTTTATGCAGACATTGTCCTTCATATGTATTGCATATCCATACCCAGAATAAATACTTTTTCTTCTTGTCAGTTTTTCAAAGCGTGCATGGGCGTCATATAACAGCAATCCAGCTCCCCACATAGTTCTTTGTATTTTCATTGAAATCTTCAAGTTCATTTGAGCTGCATGGGTTGGTTAGCAGTGAGCAGACAAGGCAATTTTGCTCCATAGTCTGGTTTGTTTCTCTACCTTCACAGGTAGCTTTTGATCACCCCATTCTTGTTCTCATGAAGTTGATTGCCTTCCACTGATCCCTCACTGAACCAGAAGGGAGATCTTCAAAGGGGAGGCTTTCCATGTCAGTTAGAGAAGGTTCTTGAAAATAAATCCTGTATGGTATCTAATCCAATACTAATTTGCCTCTGGCAAATGTGTGAGTCAGAGTCTAGCATGTTTCTGCTTGGAATCACAGCTTTGTATAATTTTGTTAAACCTCTGTTTGTTTATGTGCCTTGTTTTTGCTCTATGATCTAGTCTTTTATGAATGATTGATTTTATCATAGAATTAGTAATTCTATCACAGTAGTAGAACTCCATCTAACAATGTTACTTTTATATATTATCTAATTGGCACAATTTCAACTTTTTTTTTTATTTTTAATTTGTTTTGCTCTTTTTTTTTCACACTTTAAAACATTTCTGATACCATACTGACGGAAACTGCCCCCTGGTTTATGATAAAAAAATGTTTTAAAGTGTTTGTTTTTATTAAAAAACAAAAAAGAAAACTTTCTATCAAAATTTTATGTGAAACCCTAGTGTTACGTTCCAAATAACAGACTAATAATGATTTCTGATTTAGGCACAAGGCCAACAATTTTTGGAGAGGGGAAAGTTGATTAAATCGACCCCAGTGTGTTACTGGTGCTTTATTTTATTGACTCCAAAAGGATGAAAGGCAAAGTTAACCTCGGCGGGATTTGAACTCAGAACATAAAGGGATGTAACTCTATGTTACATAGCATGTTGTCTGACCACCGCCAATTCACCGCCCTCAAATAACAGTACTAAATCCCTCTAAATTTTGTATTATTTTAAAAATTATTTGAAAACCCATAAGCAGTGTCATACATTAGAAATATGGTAAAGAAAGAGTTAAAATGTTTATATTTATCTAAAAATCTTCTACTATAATTTTATGTTAGAGCCTTTAAGTTGTGTTTTAAGCACCAGCTCAATAAGAAAGTTAGTTATATTTCTAAATCCCTCCAAATTCTTGATTATTTTCAAAATATTTTGAAAACTTTAATAGTGTCTTTCATTAGACTTTGGAGGGATTTACTAAAATCACTTATTATTTCATTATTAAAAGGGCGGTGGATTGGCAGTATCGGTAGAGGGTCGGACGCCATGCTTTCCAGCATAGTTATGTCCCTTTACGATCTGAGTTCAAATCCCGCCAAGGTTGACTTTGCCTTTCATCCTTACGGGGTCGATAAAATAAAGTACCAGTAATGCACTGGGTAATTGCTGGCTTTGTGCCTAAAGTAGAAACAATTATTTCATTATTAAAATAGAATTTGTAACATAATTTAACAAAAGTATGAAATTATGTTGGAAGATTTTAATTTTGTTTCATAAAATCTGAGGCAATTTTGGATAGGTTGTATCAAAAAGATTAATGCAAAAATATTAAAAAAAACTTATTTCTCTTCATAGGCAATGAATTGACAGAGTTGTTAGGATGTTGGGTTAAGTACCTCAGTATTTGTTATGGCTCTCTGTTCTCTGAGTTCAAATCCTACATCCTTTTACCAGGAGTTGTGATCAGCAGATCGTATCAGCTATGGAAAGATCAGTGAAAACATTGTTTCCTTGATCTGTCAATCGGTTCCTTTATTTTCATTATGAAGGATATATTTGTAATATAACTTAATAAAAGGTTCTTATATCAAATTATATTGAAAGATTTGAATTTAGATAGGAACCCTTTAAAATGGGTGGTTTGCTTTATAAAACCAAAGGCAATTTTGGACAGTTTGGTATTGAAACAATTATTTGATAATCATATTTTTAATAAGTGAATGGATAAACAAATCTAAAAGCTTAGTTTTATTTATTGGTGGCAAATAGAGAGAGTTGTTAGGACATCAGATTTAATGGCCCTAGCTCATTATACTCTGAATTTAAATCCGGCCTCCTGCCAGGAGTTGCAACTGATAGCTAGTATCAGCAATGAAAAGATCAATGGAAACATAGTTTTCATGGTCAGATCTGATAATTGGCTCCTTTCTGTTCCTTTCTTGTTTTCTGTTTCTTAGATTTATTTCTTAGATTTGTTTCTACCTTTGTTTACCATTTTGGTGTTGTCTCTCTTCTCGAAAAATAAATATTGAAGATAACTTGGCAAATATTTTCTGAGCACTTGTGTGGTTTTTCAGTTGGTATTATACAAACAGCAGGAACCCCTTTCCAGTTGTTGTGTTGTCTTATGTCCTTTGGTAATTCCTCTGTTTCTGTTGTTCTCTGATTTTGTTATACCATATCCAGAATTGTTTATGGGTGGTTTTTGATATTTTTTTTTGCTTCTCTTATATTCTTAGATATATTTCTAAAAGTATGTTGCAATATTGACTGATACATCTTTGTGATTCATGGGGGATTTTTTGTTGTTGTTTATTTACATATATTTTGTTGTGTTGTTCTATCCAAAGGGATCCCTTGTTGTTGTTTTTTTAATTATTATTCATCTGATTCCATCACATGCTGGTTTCTTCAAGAACTCTTCAAGTTCTTTGTCTGTTGGGGATTCCTTCTGTTTTATTGTTGTTGTTTGTTTAGTCAAATACTATGGATGCAAGATATCCAAATGATTAAAAAGATTGTTTTGCAATCATTAGGTCATGGGTTTGATTCCACTATGGAGCAACTTGGGCAAATATCATTTCCCACAGCCTTGTGTTGAGCCAAATATTGTGAGTAAAACTGAATAGACTAAAACTGTTTGGAAAAGCATCAAATGAACGGTACCTGTAATTGAAAAAGCCAGCCATGTCATACACTGTGCCGCACTGTATCTTCCTGAGAATGACGTTAATGATATATGTGTTTGTGGAATACTCAGTCACTTCCATGTTAATTTCATGAGCTGAATGTTCCCTTGATCTAACTACTGAAACATACATAGAATCAATGGAAGTCCAACAGTATCTGTGTGTCTGTCATTTTTTTCTTTAGATAGAAATACTGAGATGGAGAAGGAGAGAGAGGAGGGAGAGAAAGAAATAGATATGTAGACAGGACAGGTAGATACATAGAGAAAGGGAAAGAAGTAGAGAGAGAGAGAGAATGACAGACAGATAGGGAGAAAGATAGAAAGGAGATTATTTAGCTGAGAATTCAAAGAAACGATTGGTTGGCAATTTTCCATTTCATTTCACTAATCTAAAATCTAGGAAAACTTGGATATTTCACTAAACTAAAGTGGTTCTATGTATATATATATATATATATATATATATATATATATATATATATATATGTGTGTGTGTGTGTGTGTGTGTGTGTGTGTGTGTATATATGTGTGTATGTATTTATTTAAACCCAAATGAAAACTATGGGTACACAAGAGATGTAGTGGGATTTCAGGCAGAATAGCAAAGAATGCACGTTTTATATGTGGTTGTTGCACAGTTGCAGTAAATAGCAAAGCACACAACATACTAGCTTCTTTAAATTTCCAGAGGGCTCAGCAGAAATAGTTGACAGTTTCTGATACTTGGGTGACCAAATTAGTAGTGGAGATGGGTGTTACAAAAGCACAGTAGCCAGGGTGTGAACGGGAAGGAGAAAGTTCAGGGAGCTACTACTGCTGCTAGCTACAAAAAATTTTTTTCCTCAAAATGAAGGTCAGATTGTATGATGTGTGTATACAAGTAGCAATGTTGCATGTTAGTGAGACCTGGGCACTGTGTGCAGAGGACCTGTAAAGATTGAAAATAAATGAAGGTTGCATGCTTCAATGGATGTGTAATAGTGATATACATGAATGGCAAAGTGTAAATGATCTGAGAGAGACACTGGGCATAAGAGGAATCAGACGCAGTGTGCAGGAGAGGAGATTGTAGTGCTATGGACATGTGATGTGTATGAAGGATACACATAAACGATGCTGGGAGCTCAAAGTTGATGGTAGCTATGGAGTAGGAAAATCTAAGAAAGCTAGGGATGAGGTGATAAAAGCTGACCTCTCAAAGGCAATGACACAGGCTCGAGATCTCTAGTGTTATGTGCACTGGATAAAGCAACATCTTGTAGTCTCTAGTATGCACCACTTCTCTCTCCTCCTCCTTCCGTACTCCTCCCACTTCTTAACACTCCACCCTTCACCTACCTCTCCAGTCTTCACCTGGTAATTAGAATAGAAAATAGAACCCTGATCCCCTCGAGGAAATGACTCTGCTCAGTGTGTAGGAAAGATGTAGGTAGAAATTCCATCCACTGTCCCAAATGCAAATTATGGGTACACAAGAGATGTAGTGAGATTTCAGAAACATTAGCTAAAAATGTAGGTTCTACATGTAGCTATTGCACCAAAGCAATAAGCAGGAAACAAGTGCTATCAAATTCTGGGAAGGTTCGGTAGAAGCAGTAGATAGCTTCTGCTACCTGGGTGACCAAATTGGCAGCGGAGGTGGGTGTTCTGAAAGTATAGTAGCCAGAGTAAGAAAAAGATGGAAGAAGTTCAGGGATCTATTTCTGCTAGCTACAAAAGGCTTTTCCCTCAAAATGAAAGATAGACTGTATGATGTGTGCATACGAACAGCAATGTTGTATGGTAGTGCGACCTGGGCACTGTGTGTGGAAGACTTGTTAAGATTGGAAAGAAATGAAGCTTGCATGCTCCGATGGACGTGTAATAGTAATATTCGTGAATGGCAAAGCCCCCAGCGCACACTGTAAAGTGGTCGTGTAGGTGTCATGCTATAAAACACCCATCTCACAGTGTAAAGTGGTTGTGTAGGTGTCACTGTAAATGGGGTTGGCATTGGGAAAGTTATCCAGCTGTAGAAACCAGACCAAAATCAGTTTTGTATGAGCAATTGATGGAAGTAATGGAGTAGGAAGATCTAGGATGAAGTGATAAAAGCTGACCTTGCACAATTGCCCCTTTCAAAGGTGATGGCACAAGATTGAGATCCCTGGCATTATTTAGTAATACAGAAGACCTGCCTTCCCATGTGCATAGGTTGAAGCATACATCTAGTATGCACCACTTTCCCCTACTCAACCTTCCATCTCCCCTTCCATACACCTCCCAACCCCTAACACCCCACTCTTCACCCACATCCTAACACTCCACCCATGTTGTAATACCCCCACTTTCCACCCACGTCCTTACACTCTACCCTTCACCAGTTAAGTACCCCACCCTAGATCTACCATTCTAATCCTCTCCACCCATCCCCCTGTCCACACTGTAAAGTGGTCATTTTGGTGCCATAACAAAAAGCACCTAGTCCACACTATAAGGTTGTGTTGGTGCCACAACAAAAATGTGCCCAGTCCACATTATAAAGTGGTTGTGTTAGTGCCACGACAAAAATGTGCCCCAAACACACTGTAGAATGGTTGTATTGGTGCCACAACAAAAAGCACCCAGTCCACATTATAAATGTGGTTGGCATTAGGAAGGGCATCCAGCTGTAGCAACCAAGCCAGAATCAGTTCTGTATAATATGGTCATGTGCAATAACTTGTCTCATAATGGGGCAACTCGTCTAACCCATGTTAGCAGAGGAAAATGGATGTTAAATGGTTATGATGATGATGATGATGATGATGATGTTGGTGTAAAGTACCAGATTAAAATGCCTCAGTATTTTTTCCAGCTTTCTTTCCTCTAAGTTCAAATCCCACCAAGGCTAACTTTACCTTTCATCCTTTTGGGGTTGATAAAAGAAGTACCAATCCAGTTCTGGGGTTGAATCCTCATTTATCATCCCCTCTCTCCTTCTCTCTAGAAGAAATCAGCTGCATTAAGACCTGGGAAGGGATGGGCTCCACCATGTTCAAAATGCCAAAGACACCATGCATCAGGAAGATGTCTTTCTGACATCATCACGAGATATGGACTCTTTTTTTTTTATATGGAGTGACCTTCATCCATTTCAATGATGAGTGTATCAGAGGTATGTTCAACTGAACAGCCTTCTAATAAAACTTGAATGGATCTCTGCCAGTTTCGATGAGGAGTGTTCCAGTTGCATGCAGAACAATGAAAACAATTTGCATGCACTCACCCAGTGTTCATGCATTGCTTACTTTGGGAGTTTTGTCAAACAGCTATTGTCACATATACGATGGATCTGGCTATTGGCTGACCCCATTGTAAAGATTGCCCCACTGCCTTCTTTTAGTTAGGAAAGTCAGACAATTTTCTTCTGTCTGGTGGCCAAGGTGAGAAACTCATTGCATACATAGATAAGCTACAAAAATAAACACACCAGATTGTTCACGTCATGCACTTTACACAGTTACAAGTATATCATTTGCTTTATACATGTACACATAATCTGTTTAAAACCATATTTACAACTTACATAATTATGGAATATAATAAAATAAAGTTATGTAAAAAAATTACCAAGATGATTATCATTCTCACGATAGTGCTCTTCTCAATACATGTTCTGTACCTATTAAGACAATTTTTTTCGCTTCTTGCAGAGATGGTAAGCTAGAGATCATTCTAAATTAATTTTCTGTTCCTTTTTTATCATTCTTAGTGCTCCTACAATCACTGGTATTGTAACCACCTTAGGATACCATCTTTTTTCCCATTTTGATGAGCAAATCTTTATATTTTCTAAGCTTATCAAATTCTTTTGCCACAATATTGTGATCACATAGAATGCTCATCATCATCATCATCATTATCATCACTGTTTTATGTCCATATCAATCAATAAACAGACTTTGTTATTTTGGTCTTTTACAATAATATCCGGTCTGTTAGTTTTGCTGGTTTTGTTTGTATGTACAGGAAATTCCCAAACAATTGTTACATTATCTCCCTCAGTTACAGCTGCAGGGTGATCCTTATACAGCAGTTTTGATTTTATAATGCCAACATATTAACCAGTGTAGATACTGGCTAACTCTGTCATGCTTTGATTTATACTCTACTGGTGCTAAAACTATAGATCCAGAGATTAAGTGGTCCACTGTTTCAATCTCATCATTGCAGAATCGGCACTTTGGATCTACTTCCATTCCTCAATACATTGGCTTTATAATTCTGAGTTAATAAGCTTTAGTCTTGAGCAGCTAATATGAAGCCTTCAGTCTCTGCCTTTAACCCTGAGCTGCATAGCCACTGATGGGTGTGCTTCTGGTCAACATCAGTTTGTTTGCTAAGGGCCACATATTTGCATGCTTGCTTTCTGCTCCCATCTCGATGTTAATTGTTCATGCCCTTTTTTCTAAGTCTTGGAAGTATCTGTTGTTTTAGGCATTCCTTAGTCTTCGGCATTTCCTTTTTTGTTATATTTCTTTAGTATTTTTATTTTCTTACCTATCCTAGTTTTGCTGTTTTCTTTCCTATTTCATTTAAGATTGAGAGATTTTTTCTTTTATTTTCTATTTTTTTATCTTTGTTTTCCATGTTTGTGTGGGTTTCGTTTTTCTTGTTTGTGTAGATCTAAGTGAGGTACCCACTTTCTTTTGTAACAACAATGGCTGTTTCTTATAATATATTATTTAACCTTGTGATACTAATGTTTTTGTGTTTATTAAATCTATGATGGCTAGACTAACGCTTTTTATAATTGTTTTTTTTTTTATTAATTTTTATCTTGGTTGGTGATGATGGATCCTTTGGTTCATAGGGAGATCTTCTATTCTTTGCAGTTCTTGGATTATTGCCAGCCTTATTGTGGTCTTGAGTTTCATTTTTAGTATTTATTTTCCCTACATCTTTCTCCTCATATTTCTTTTAATTTGTATCTTTGGTTTTGTTGTCCTGAATTGTTTTTTTATTGCACTAAGGCTATGCCATCACCTTTTCCTTGAAGGTGAGCAGATGCGGTTGGTATGCTCTAGAAACGTTTTTCCCTGGCTCATCTTCTTGATGGAGCAGCAGTCCTGGGTCAAGCAAAGACTGAGAGGGAGTGCTTGGAGACTGCAATGTCTTCAAGTGCTGCTAGCCCTCTTCCAATCAAGCAATATGATTGGTGGAAACCCCATCTTGGCATTCTATAGAGTGTTAGTGGTGGATAAAAGTGGCAACATTCTTGGGGAGACTCTGGGCATCAACGATAATGAACTAGCCAATCTTTTCTGGAGAACATTCAGTCCAGAGACCATGGATAACTTCCAGAAATCACTGGCCTGGCAGTTCAGGGATCATTACCAGTTCAAGATAAACTCTACAGGCATGGAAGTGCCATCAACTACTCCTGTCCGAGATGCATACAGGGCGATGAAACTATCCTGCATGCATTTGTCAAGTGTCCAAGCATTGTTGATTTGTGGGTTTATTTTGAACACCTGCTGCCACATGTAGGATGGATCTAGCTATCAGCTTAGTCCATTGTAAAGATTTCCCCACTACCTTTCTTTACCCAGGAAGGGTAGGCTGTTATTATTTTCCTGGTGGCCATGGTGAAAAAAGCACTTTCCTCTTTGGCAAAGCCGTAATTAATTTTTTCATGTTTCACTTGAAGAAAAAAATCAGGGTGGAGAGGGAAATGTTGCCTTCCAACCAATTTGTTGTGAGGTGTGTGAAAGAGGTGAGCATGGTCCAAATGAATTGGCTTTCTCTGAGTATGCACCTATAAATAGGAGAACATCTGAGAGAGGGCAGTCAAAGTTACCGTGGTTATTTGTGGGCTTTCTCCATGATTGATCCTTGGAGGTATCTACCCTTTTGGGGAATTTGTTGTTTAATTTTTCAATGTTTATTTTTTTGTCTTCTTTATAAACCTTTCTTTCACACAAAAAACCCCACACTCTAACTAACATCTTGTACTGTCCTTATTGTCCTCATAATGTAAGCCCTGCATGGCTAATAAAGAAACCATTAGCTAGGAAGGGTAGGCAGTTTTTATCTGTCTGGTGGCCATGGTGAAAGAGATCATGTGGTGGACAAGTATGAAAGGGTTGAAGACGAGCACTTTACCTCTTCGGTAAAGCCCTGATTAACTTTTTCAAATTTCATTTCAAAAGAAAAATCAGGGTGGAGAGGGAGGTGATCCCTTCCCAGAAATTTGTTGAGAGATGGGTGAGAGAGATGAGCATGGCCCGAGTGAATGGACCTACTCTGAGTATGCGCCTGTAGATTGGAGGTGGAAAACTAAGAGAGGGCACTTGTTCTGATGGTCAAGGTGACTGTGGGCTTTGTCCATGAGTAACCTTGGTGGTCTCCCCCCTATTGGGGATTTTTCCTTTGTTTCCATTTTTTTGTTGTATCTTTTGTTTTTGTTTCCCTTTTTTACATGCTGAAACCCATATTTGTATCGTCCTGTACTGTCTTTAATGTATTTTTTGTTAAACCTTTGTGGTTAATAAAGAAATCATTATCATTATTTGGAGACTGGAATGTCTTCAAGTGCTCACAACACTCAGTCGGACAGTACAATCAGTGGAAACTCCACCTTAGCGTTCTATAAAGAGTTAGGGGAGAGTAAGAGTGATGACGTCCTTGGGGAGAATCTAGGAGTTGACGATCAACTAGACACTCTTTTCCAGTCCAGAGCCCATGGATAACTTCCAGAAATCACTGGCCTGGCAATGCTACCAGTGAACTTTGTCAGTTCGAGATAAACACTACAGTGCCATCAGTCAGGTTTGACTGAGGTGCCCACAAGGCAATGGAACCATCCTGCATGCACTTGCTGAGTTTCAGAATATTGCTGACTTGTCACATGTAGGACGGATCCTACTATCAACTAAGTCCATTGTGAAGATCGCCCCGCTGTCCTCCTTTAGAGGGGAAGGACAGGCAGTTTTTATCTGTCTGGTGGCCGCGTTTGAAAGGGTTGAAGACAGCCGTTTTTCTCTTTGGTGAAGCCCTGATAAACTTTTTCAGGTTTCACTTGAAGAGGAGCATCAGGGTGGAGAGGGAAGTGCTGCCTTCCTACCAGTTTACTGAAAGGTGGGTGAGAGAGGCAAGCATGGTCCAAGTGAATGGGCCTGCCTTGAGCATACGCCTGTCGATAAACTGGGAGAGTGCACTTTGTCCTAGCAGACAGGATGACCTTGGCTTTTGTGGGATTTCTACACAAGTGACCCTTAGAGTCTCCTCACCTTTGGGGAATTTGTTATGTTTGTTTTAAATGTTTATTTTCTTAGTCTCTGTTCTGAATTTTATTTTACACAAAAAAACCCACACTGTATCGTCCTGAGCCATCTTTAATGTTCTTTAATGCGAACCCTGTATAGCTAATAAAGAAATTATTATTATTGTTGTTATTGTTGTTGTTGTTGTTGTTGTTGTCATCATCATCATCATCATTTTGTATTTTACAAAATTTACATTTCTTTTTTAAAAAAAAGGCCAAAAACTAGTGGAATTATTTTTTTAATTTAAAATCAGATTAATAAATTTGTTAATCTGATGTCCTGCTGTGGTTCCCATGTTATGTTGCATGACAATCTTCCACCTCCACCATTAACCCCACCACCACCAATACCATCATAACCAACACTACAGCACTACCATTAACACCACTGCCAATAACGCCACAACCACCACTACTGCCACCGCTATCACCACAACTACTGACACAACCAATACTACTACACACCATCACTAATACTACCAATACTCCTGTTACTGCCACCACCAACATCACCATCACTAACACCACTGCATCACCACTACTGCCATCACAACATACAACATCATCACACCTACACCACTACTGCTGCTACTGTCACCACTATTACCACCACTGCTATACACCACTACCATAACCATTACCACTATGCACTCCAACAATACTACACCATCATAAGGTTCTTATATAAAATTATGTGGGAAAATTTTAATTCAAATAAGAACCATGTTAATTTACTATCTTAGTAATGAAATAATAAATAATTTTAGTAAATCCTTCAAAATTAATAATTAATTAATTGAAATAGAGTATATTTCATTGCAAATATGGTCATGAAAGTGTTAAGCTCTTGAAAAAAAATTTAAATCATAAAAAAGTGTTAATATATAATGATGCCTGTCAGTTGGATTGTCTATGGCTATACATATACATTTACCAATGCCATATACACTGCTGTAATGAACCACATGTTAGTGTCACTTCTAATTAACTCCCTTTTACCAGTTAATTTCACACTAAATGAAAATGAATATCTTCAGTTAATGTTTCATACATATATATAGGCTTTAACCTATTTTGTCTCTGATGGATAAAAATCTAGAAACTGCTGTCTGGCATTCTTACTACTGTTGAGTTTTTGAAAAAAATTCAAAGCAAGACTCTTATATGTGTATTATGTATAAACATATTATGTATAAACATATAAGGGTGGTGGATTGGCAGTATCAGTAGAGGGTCGGACGCCATGCTTTCCAGCATAGTTACGTCCCTTTACGATCTGAGTTCAAATCCCGCCGAGGTTGACTTTGCCTTTCATCCTTACGGGGTCGATAAAATAAAGTACCAGTAATGCACTGGGTATTTGCTGGCCTTGTGCCTAAAGTAGAGACAATTATGTATAAACATATTGTATACGATTTTATATGAGCGGCACATTGGCAGAGTCAATAGGACGTTGTATAGAATGCTTTATGTTATTCGTTTCGGCTCTTTGCTCTCTGAGTTCAAATCCTGCTGAGGTCAACTTTGCCTTTCATTCTTTCAGAGATCGATAAAATAGTACCAGTCTTGTACTGGATCGATTTTTCCTCTATATCTCTTTCTCATTTCCTCTCTCTCACTCTCTATCTTTCTCTGGAAGAGATCTGCTGTACTCAGGCCTGGAGAGGGATGGTCTCCGCCAGGCTTAAATTGCTCAAGAAACGCTCTATGTCAATACAGTGCCCCTATGACTCTATCAGAAGTTACGGGACCATACACATATGCCTTTATATACTCTATGATAAACCATACTATATTACTGCTACTTCTAATTACCTATTTCCCAATGTATCTATCATCAGAAAAGAATAACAATAACAACAACAAAGCATGAACTCCGATAGTAGTTTGAAGAAGTGGGATACATAGGTAGAACAAAGTCATCATAGTTTTATGGATATATTCTTGATAATGATTTCTACTATAGGCACAAGGCCAGCAGTTTGTAGGGGAGGGGAAATCAATTAAATCAAGCCTAGTGCATTACTGGTGCTTTATTTTATCGACCCTATAAAGATGAAAGCCAAAGCTAACCAAAGTGGGATTTGAACTCAGTACATAATAGGCCACCATGCAAAGCATGGTATCTGACACTCTACCAATACTGCCAATCCACTGTCCTCAAGTAATGATTAAAGAAAATATAGAAGAAAATTATTGTAATTGAAACATAACAATGGATGGAGAGTCAAAAGGGAGAAGGTCAAGGAAACTAGGATTCAAGCATCTTTAGCTAGAATTTTGTAATCAAGGAATAATTAAATTGAAATATTTTACTATAAAATCCATCATATTTCATGGGTACTAAGCTAGTACACACACACATTCTCTCTCTCACTCACCCACTCATCCACTCACACACACACACACACTCTCTCTCTCTCTCTCTCTCTCTCTCACACATATATATATTTATAGGGAATGAGCGAAGCATTAGATGAGACCAAGGAAACAATATTTTCATTGTTTTTTTTCCATTGCTGATATTATCTGTTGGTCCCAACTCTTGACAGAAGTGGGGTGGGATTTAAACACAGAATGCAGAGAGCTGGATCAGATACTGTCTGACTCTTTAACAATTGCTACTTTATTTATTGGTACTTTATGGACCCTGAGTGGATGAAAGGTAAAGTTAACCTCAGTAAGATTTGAACTCAGGGCACAGAGAACTGGAACAAATATTGATGCTCTAATGACAGCCAATTTACCATCATACATAGCAGGGGATGCCATCCTGATATGTGGCATGTCTTGGGCACTTTAAACCCAGTGTGTCCTATATCTCTCCTTGTCTGAACACAGCTGAATTCTTTCAGAGAGAAAAGGAGGAGTTGTAGGGGAAAGATAAGGTTCAGTACTCAACTGGTACTTTATTTATTGCCCACAAAATGATGAAAAGTTAACCTCAGCAAGATTTGAACTGAAAATACCGAAAACCAGAACAAATACTGATGCTCGAACAACTTGGCCAATTTACTGCCTTAACTATACAAGGAAACCCAATAATTTATTCATATGCATCTCTTGTATATTTTAGAATTTTGATCAAATGCGAAAATGTCAAGCAAAAGTGATTTAATTAGAAATGCGGTGGTGTGTTAACTCTTCTGGGAGTCTGACTAATTCTGGAGAGCTCAGTGGATTCCGGCAATATTTTGGTAAATGTCTATAATTATATATTTACAATGTAATCCATTAAGGTTTGGCTGAGCTGCCCCAAAACCAATATTCTAATAGAAAAAACTTTTTACTTATTTACATATTTACATACATACATATTTGTTCGCACCGACACACCTGTATATATATATTGTATTCATGGTTGTATTCTTTTGGTCATTACCCAAGATTCATAACCATAGGGAAGAATAGGTATGAACACTGAATTGAAGATAGCATGTTTGGCTTTTACACTTACTTCACTTCTTTTAACAAGCAAGTGCTGAAGCTGGCACATTACTCCACTAGTTCTACAATTCTTGCACCTAATTCAGCCTCCTGCCTTCTATCACTCATGAACATGGCCCCAAGTTACTTGAACTTCTTCATCTGATTCAATGGAACTTCACTCACATGCAGAGTGTACTGTGCAAGCTTTCTTAAGAAGACAAGTGTCTTAGTCTTTGCAGCACTAATTTTCATTCTTGCCATGCAGCCATCGATAGCAAACCTTAAGTAATACCATGTCAGTTGCAAATTCCAGCTGACTGATCCTACACCAACTAGTCTTGATACCACTTTCAACTTTGCTTCATATGTTAATCTTCTTCCTGAAGATTATGAACAGGAGACGTGATAGTATGCACATTTACTGGAGTCAGACACCTGCATTGAATGGTTTTGACTTAGCACCATTTATCCAAACATAAGTAGCAGGGCATTCATATAGAGACTTCAAGGCAACAAGAAGCTGTTCATCGATCCCATAGTCCTGTAGAACCTTACACAACAAGTCCCATGGAATGCGTTCGTGTACCATTTTGAGGCTCACAAAACAAGCATACACCTGTTGGCAATACTCTCATGATTTTTTGAAGACCTGCCACAGTGTGTATATTTGGTCAGCTGTGCTGTGTCCAAGGTGAAAGACACACTGTTTGTCAGCTAGTTTGGATTTGAAAACATACCTACATCTCTTTACCAAACACTTAGCTTATATGCTACTGAGCAGTCTTAACAAGGAGATTCCTCTATAATTAGAGAAATCTCTTGTATCCCTTTTGGGATTATCACTTCTGATTGCCATTATTTGGTGCTTTTCCTGAGATCCAGGCCACCCAGAACACATGAGTCAGCCAGAGCATACCTTCCCTATTTAAGATTTTTAACATTTCTGGCCGGATTTCATCCTCCCCTGAGGCTTTAGCAGAAAAAGATATTTGGTTAGCTATGGGTTATTTGGCTAGATGTTGTTGTTGGGTGAGTGACTTGTTGGCAAGTGAGTAAGTGAAGTTGATCTCAGTGAGTTGAGAGAAGTTATGCCATCTTTAAGGAAACAAAAACTGTACTCATTTGTTGTGGTGCGAAGTGATATTACCTTGGGGAAAATAATTTTCCCTTATCACGTTGGGGTCACCACTTTAGCAGTTAAAGAAGTTATTTGGTTGACCCATTTTAGCAATGAGATATCTAGTTGGTTGAATAAAGCTCATCTTAGAAGAAATATTTTTTAAGATGTGTGAAGATTCAATGGTGGCATAATTATCAGAAGGCTGTTAAAACATGCTATAGGATTTATTTTCTTCTTAAAATATTACAATAAAATGCTAGGCACCGTTGTGACATATATCTAGGAAAGAGGTTGCTGGGCCCTTGGGACAAAGTTTCTTCTGTAAAGTACTACATCTTGCTGGTATCAACCGGGAATATAATTAGTTAGGTCTTCTCGCCTTGAAATGAAAACGGAAACTGTTTAGAAGAGAAAAAAAGTGCGAATTTGTTTTGCTGGGTGGAAATAATTTCCTGGTATTTTTACCAAGCGCAAGCCAATTGTCCCTCTGTGGTAAGTAGTGCCTTTGCTTACTACAAGGCCTCTTGCACACTACATCTGATGCCTTGTATGCCCAGTTTCTCTCTCAGTTCATTGCCACTTCCGTGTTACATATCCATTGGAACATGTAAGCTTTATTTCTTTCTAATATTCATAGGTCCTCTGCACATAGTGCCCAAGTCTCACTTCCATGCAGCATTGCTGTTTGCATACAAGCATCATACAGTTTGGCTTTCATTTTGAGGGAAAAACTTTTGTAGCTAGCAGTGGTAGTAGCTCTTATCAGTGGGTTTATACACCCCATTATTAGACTATATTATTCAGTCAAAATATTATGCCGAAGCTTCTATTTCGATTCCAAACTTCACTCAATACATTTCAAACATACTTCCCTTTTTTTAAATTTATTTATATATATATATATATATTGAAAGAGTGAAGAATAACATGGTCAACAGTACACAAAAGGGTTTTATTTACAGTCTGACAATTGTTTCACTGATTAAGTTGTCTAGAAATTGCTGAACACTTGAAGCAGTGCCACTCAATTTTAAATACGTTGTTAGCTTAACCAGATCATCGGAGATAAATAACTGTTATATGTTCAGTATTTTTACGAATTCAAATTAGACACCTTAATCAGTGAAACAATTGTCAGACTGTAAATAAATCCCTTTTTTTGTACTGTTGACCATGTTATTCTTCACTTTTTCAATATTATTACTCCAAGATAAACTTACATAGGAATACAAGAGAACTCATAAACTCGCCACCTATGTAAACCCCTTGTTGAGTCAAACAACGCCGTATGCTAAAACTATCCATAATAAGAAGTATTCACAACCTCTAACTGGATTACCTATAATGATATTTTGTTATCCCTTATATATATATATCATCATCATCATCGTCGTTTAACGTCGATGATATATATATATATATAAATGAAAATAGAGAAATTAATGTAAGCAAGAAGCCAACTATTACGTCAAGTTGAAAAATATTTAACGTAAGATATGGGAAAATAATTTAATCCCAATTCAAAACAAGTCAAGACCAGAAATTTTATCCACAGATTTTGTGTAATCCGGGGAAAAAACCAATAGAATCTTAACTCAAAATAAAATTAGGAGTAAATACTTATCCGTCAATTTGGAAAACTCTACAAATGCACTATATAGTCTTAAAAAGACTATGTCACGAAACTTTTCAGTGGGGTTAGTCACGGTTGGAATCGTCCCTCAGTAGTGCTCAACAATGTTAACTAAGACCCACAGCTAAAATATGCCAAAGGGGAATTTAAAAGCAGGCTAGTCAAACCTTGTGTGGAATTGAATTAATAAACACACACACACACACACACACACACACATACATATATATATATATATATATATATATATATATATATATATATATATATATATATATATATATATATATATGTGCATGGCTTAGTGGTTAGAGCATTGGCCTTGCAATCGAAAGGTTGTGAGTTCAATTCTCAGACCGGGTGATGTGTTGTTTCCTTGAGCAAGACACTTTATTTCACATTGCTCCAGTTTACTCAGCTGTAGGAATGAGATGATAGGACTGGGGTCCCTATCATTCTACTGCAACCCACACTGTAAAATGGACGTGTAGGCGCCACGTAAAAAAAGCACCTAGCACTCACTGTAAATGAGGTTGGTGTTAGGAAGGGCATCCAGTTGTAGAAATCAAGCCAGAATCAGTTCCCGTATGAGCAAGACATGGTCAGCTGACCGGACACTGCCCACAACAGGACAACCCTCCATCAGAATTCTACTTTTGAAAAGCAGAAGAACTATTTAAAAAAAAAAAGACTCCAGTTGTAATTTCGATTTCATCTTTTTCCCTTATATATATATATATATATATAACTTTGAGTATGTGTTGGTTGTTTACCGATACTTCAGTATGCAGGTTAGCGCACTCAATGAAGTGCGCAGGTTGGTCTGTTTACTCCAAAGTAATGTAAAAACAAAAAGTGTAAGTCAACATGTTAAAATCTGTTCAAGTTCTTACTGCCTGATGAAATCATAGCTGTTGAATAATGGTTATCACTGAAATATATATAGCAGCGAATATGAATAAACGAAGCTGACTTACACTTCTTGTTTTTATATTCACATATATATATATATACAAACACACATATATATATAATATATGTACCATATGTACTTGAATATAAGCTGCAGTATATGTGACCAAACAATCGATGGTAAAATGGTGGGGTGAGCTTATAATCGGGGTCAATATTTTGATGATTTTCAGCAACCTCAAATTCTATGTAAATAAGTTAAATTGTTAAAAAGTAAAATTGTTAAAATAATAAATTGTTAAAATGTCTGGAATGATTCTTTTACAATGAAACTATTTTTCTGCATTTACTACATCGTTGTTGGTGTTATTGAAAATATTTCCAACAAACTTTTATAATTTGAACTTTTAACACATACATATTGCATATACATATACTCACATGCATGCACACACACACACACATACACACACATGCATACACACACACACATACATGTTTTTTACTGACAATATTTTTTTCTTTCAATCTTACTTCTGATTCTATTTTATTACTCTCTCTCCCTCTCTCATCTTGCCCTCTCTTTTTCTCATTCAGTCTCTCCTCTCTCTCACTTGCCATCTCCCTCTCTCTCTTCTACTCTAATGTATCCCTATACACAGTCCTCTTATTTGATCTTTTGCTTTCAAAGTATTCATATCATGTGAGTGGCTGGAAGTACACAAAAATTCAAGAAACTTGTTGAAACTTAACATAATGGAAACTCATTTTATAATGGAGTTGTGAAACAAAAACTATACTCTAACTGACACTTAAAACATTTTTAACATCAAAATATTAGAACCTCATAAATATATTCTATACTCATGACAATTTCAAAACCACACCATTTAAACATAATGTGTTGATTAGCTGCCTCGACTCATAAATGGGATTTGGATTTTTGTTCATTTCTCAGACATAAAATAGGAGGGTTGACTTATATTTGGATCAACTTATATTTAAGTATGTAGAATATATATATTGTATATATAACGAAGGAATTGTGGTAAGGAACCAGATGGACCATAACGCACCAGAGTACTCAATACTTAGGGTAGTAGAGTGGGTAATAGGAAAAAGTATGACTGCGATGGCAGAGCTCAAGCCGTCGGGGTCATACTTTTTCCTATTGTATATATATATATATTGTATATATATATATAAATGATGATATTGTATATACTTATATATATATATATATATTATATATACTTAAATATTGTATATATTTAAACCCTCATGGAGGATGACTGGTGGGTAAAGAAGTGCTAAGAAATCCCAGTAGAAGGAAGACACAGTAGAGGAAGACCACGAAAAACATGGGTGGAGGTGGTGAGAGCAGACCTCAGATCGCTGAAGCTCGTGGAGGAGATGACGATGGACTGTGACAAGTGGAGAGATGCTGTGCTGAATAGGACCCATCCCATCCTTGCAAGCAGGAAAAAGTGGACGTAAAATGATGATGATGATGATATATATATATATATATATATATATATATATATATATATATATATATATATATATATATAAAGAATTAATATATCTACCGACATATGTATACAGATGCATACCTATGCTAGCAGATATATATGTTTTGTCTTAGTAACTTTGTGGTTCTATGCAGGGGAATGCAGAACAATTATATGAAAGACGTAAATAAGAAAGTTATGAAAATTGACTTACTTACTAAAATTTCACTCCAACTAATTAGTTTTTGTAAGGGGATAAATATAGTTACGTAATAACTATAGAGAAGCCTTACGTCATCAGAGAGTCTATTCTCAGCCAAGTTACCAGGCAATGCGGGGACACTGGGAACTTATATAAAAATAATTCAGTGGATGGAAAAAAGCGAGCGGGGCTAGATTCCAAGCCATTGAAAAATTCACTGCCTTCCTGGTTAGATGAGAATAGACTCCCTGATGACGTAAGGCTTCTCTATAGTTATTACGTAACTATATTTATCCCCTTACAGAAACTAATTAGTTGGAGTGAAATTTTAGTAAGTAAGTCAATTTTCATAACTTTCTTATTTACGTCTTTCATATATATAAATATATATATAACTGATAAACTGAGGACAAGACAACAAACGAAAACAAGGCAGCTTTGAATCCTACCAATGGTACTGCTGGTTTCCACAGGGTCACAGCGTCCGACACAAGCCAAAGCGCTGTCCAGTGGAGTAAGAGACAAGACAAAACAATAACTTATAGCAATTAAGCTATAACATGTACACATAGAGTTTTTATGTGACATCAGGGAGAAGGCATGTGTGTTTTATAGCATGAAAGTCTCATGAGTGAAACAAAGGAAAAGAAGGAAAGAAAATGGAAAAGGAAGGAGAAAAAGTCAAGAAGAAAAAAGTAAAATATTGTGATAAAAATGTAAGCCATTGAAATTAGTGTGGGTGGGTGGAGAACACGTTTGTCACAGATTAGTAATGATAAACTTAGGAAAATTGTGCATTTGTGTATGTGTGTATGTATGTAATGTTTATATATTCAATTTATATATATACTTATATATACATATATACATATATATATATATATGTATATAGCTTTAAAAACTAACAGCACCAGGAACAGAGGCCACCTATGTACAGTGATCATAAGTTAGAAATACAGGAGTGAAAACTAGAGGACAGTGTGTCAAACATGACAACACTTACACTTGTATTTCTTGATATTTTGAGGTTAATATTCTTTTCAAAATAAAAGAACTGAAGTGTAGTGTTGGTAATGAATGGCACTCTACTGCAAAAGATTTTCAAGAGTGAAGTTCTTGTGTAATGCAGAGAGATACATTTATAAAATAACATCTATTTCATTAAAATCTTTTAACATCCTGAACTGCATGAAACTGCATTAGCAAAACATTCTTGAAAATAACAAAGCCGCACTATGACTGAATCACATTGAAATTTATGTTTATACTCTAATACTACAAATTTTCCCAACATACTATCTACAAATAAAATACTATAAACATTGAAATTAAAAAATCTTTTCTGCTAAATCATTACAGAATGCTAAGGCTCATTTAACAACCACATATATGCAACTTTATTTGTAGCACTATGATTGCACCATATAAAATATTGACGTCTTTAATGTGATACTGCAAATTTTCACAATGATCTATCAACTAGTAAAGATACTACAAACATTTGAATTAACAAACTTGTTTTAGATTCCTTCTATTAAATCATTATACAATGCAAAGTTGTGAAGATTTAAAAGATAGAGAAGAGGCTACATTGAATATCATTTCATGCAAAATTCTAGTTTTCAAAGATCCAATAAGTCTTTTAATGGCATAACCAAACATTCAGCTGCTGTAAATGGCATATATTCCCATATCTGCTATCTCACGCAACATAATTGATAGTGTTCTCAATTGACAGAAGATAGCAATGATATCAATCATTATTTAAATGATTCGGCTTTTAATATGTTAGTGTCCTTTATTCTTTTACTAGTTTCAATGTTTCAGTCATTAGACTGTGGCTATTCTGGGGCACTGCCTCAGAGGAATTTTAGTTGATCATATCGATCCTCTAGATACTTTACTCTCTATGTGTACATGTATGTATGTGTGTGCATGTTTGTGCTTACATTTACTTACTGGTTTCATAAAAAGATATCAATAAACTATGTACCATGACTGGGAAGGAAAAAAGAAATGAAGTATAATGGTTAATATGATTGACTAAAATCCCTTCAAGGCTGTGACCTAGCATGACAACAATTTAATAACTGAAGCCAGTAGGGGGAAAAACCCCCAACAGAATAAAGTACTGGCAATATGATCAACCTTTACTTGGCAGTGCTCTAGTATGGCCACAAACTAATGACTGAAACCAGTAAAACAAAAAGTAAAATAAATAAACTACATTACAAAAATAAAAAAAATGTAAAATACTAAAAACCAATACAGCCCCAATGTGAAATATAAATATATTTATATTCAGGTCGCATTTTTTAATAAGTTGTTGGGGACTGACATTTCCCTAAATTGCTGTCAGATACATTTAATTCTAATCTTTTTTGTTTGATTTTATTATTATTATTATTGGGTATTCGAAGAACTGTCAAAAATTAATATTAAGTGGTTGCTTTGAAAAATGGTTATTTCTCACACTGCCATAATAATCCTCAGTGTATTCAGTAATGTAACACTAAAGCCCCTCTTGTTTTCCCTGTCTGTCATGGCCACCTCCTCTACTAAAAACTTAAAAGTGCAAATAGGCACAGACATGGCTGTGTGGTTAAGGATTTGCATCGCAACCACATAGTTTTATGGTTGTGAATTCAGTTTCACTGTGGTTGCAAGTGTCTTTCAGTATAGCTTTGAGTTGATCAATACCTTGAGTGAAATTTGGTAGGTGGTTGAAATTGTGTGGAAGATCATCATATATGTGTTTGTGTCTGTGTTTAAACCCTGTAACTTAGTTCAACAAAAAAGAACTGGGTTGAATATTATCATCTTCCTATGTCCACTTTCCATGCTCACATGGGTTGAATGGGTTGTCATTTTTGAGATGAGAAAGGTCGAGAGACTTCTTCTTACATTTAAATTTAATTCTTGCCACACCAAGAAAAATATCATGCCTCTGCCAAAGATCTTCAAGTGTTTCTGCATGGAATGTATCCTAATATTAAGAACATGGTGAGAAACTATAGGCTACAGTGGTAGTGATCAAATGTAGACAATTAAGAGTTTGAAAAGATTCTTCAGTCTGAACAATCTCTCTACTGTTGGTGCCATGATAAAATGCATTCAGTACACTTTGGTGCCAGCATAAAACTTACCTAGTACACACTGTAAAGTGTAATGGGGGTGTCATGAAAAAATACACCCAGTACACCCTATTAGGTGGTTGGCATTAGGAAAGGCATCTAGCCATAGAAACCATGTCAACTATGGAATGTATAAGCTAGATGAGGTTGCTCCAACCTGTCTAGTTTTGGACCCTGACGATATATCCAGCCCATGCCAGTGTGGAAAATGGACACGGAATGATGATGATGATGATTTAAAATTAAAATAATTTTTAAATCTATTAAAATATAATTAAATTTAACAGCCTGTTCTTCCCTTATCTTTATTTCATTCATTGTGATATGCAAATTTTCTCATTGTCCCTCTCATAAATCCCAACACTTCTTTTGGAAGAAGCACAGGCTCTTTTGGGAAAAAATCTACCTTAAATAGCTTATAATATCATCAACAATGTTCTCTGTCACATATATATATATATAATGTGTATCTGTGCCATTCTCATGCAGCTATAGGGATAGCTATAACATACACAGTGAAACTTAGGTATGTTTATCATAGATAGACATATTGTATATACCTTCACATATGATTCTAACAACATATATCTTCTCTCCTAACTACCCCAGAGTATTTGGGATACCATCCAGTGCAACCTGGCCTCAGACAGGCTAGCGTGCCAGCTCGACCATGTTTTCGCACAGCCTCACAACCCCACAGTGGTGCCTGGCTCCATGCCTTACCCTCCTTCTCTACTGGCATGCAACTGGACAATGATAGCCTGCACATTGGGTTTTCTCTGGGGCTCAGCCTCCAGATCTGTGAGCCACACAAATATTGCTGTAGATCCACTGTAGACTCTTTCGGCCTCCACCTGCTTCCCTGTTGCTACAGTGCTAGCCACCTTCCATGCCATGCTGTTCTCAACGAGGTCATAAAGCATGGTTTGGATGCTGCAGGCTTCCCCTTCCAGCTCGAACCAGTGGGGCTGTGGGGCTGGACCAAGGGGATGGCAAAAGGCCAGACTGCATGACCATCTTTCCATTTCGCAGTCGTAAACCCCTATCTGGGATGACACATGCAGCAACATATTCTCCCACTGCAACCTGATGCAGTCTCCAACAGGCTTGCAGTCGAGCCCCTAGCAGGGTAGACTTCTGGTGTCCTTGGCCTTAGGGATAGCTTCCTACTCACCACCGTAGGCGCTGAGCTGGCTAGCTGCTGGTGTGAGCCTCGCGAGATGGAATGGCTCTTCCAGCGCATCTCCCTTACCAGCTGTCTGCTGGGACCATGGGGTGGCCAGCGCGTGGGACCTCATTTTCTCATAATAGTGAGAGATTGAGTGCATGAGAGAGAAGGAGGTGATGACAGTGGGAGTTTGGCTCCTCTATATTCAGACCTGATGTAATTGTGTGTGTATGTTTACTTCTATTCATTTGATATGACAGTAACAAGTAGTACCATTAATACTACCCTGTTTGCTGTTTTTTTTTAAATCTCATCGGTTCTACTTTCTCTTCTCTCTCTCTCTCAAACATCCTCTCTTCTCCCTTTCTTTATCTTCTGATGAAGTATTAGTTTCTGAAACTTTAAGCTTCTTTGCCACCTCTATCAAGCACTTACCTAATAACTAACATTGTATTGTTCTTTTGTATTGTTTTTCCTTATTGACTTTTCTTATATGTTACAATACAATAAATTACTTATTGTACTTCCTACATTGAAAAACTAAATGTAACCTTTATTAAAATGGCTACAACACGACATTCTAAACTGGAGAAGCAAGGCTATAATAGCTACTCAATTATGAGATATTTACAAACACTTAAACTAAATATTTCTGTCTCATCGTTTATTCTGTTGTATTAGGAATGGCAGAATCATGAGAATATCAGACAAATGCCTTGCTGTGTTTGTTATGGCTCCTTATGTTCTGAATTCACATCCAACTGAGGTCAACTTTGCCTTTCATCTTTCTGGAGCTGATAAAATAAAGTACCAGTTAAATACCAATGTTGATATAATTGACTTTCTTCTTCCCCTTACAGGCCTTAGAAGAACTTGTTATTTTAATGGTTTTAGTAATTAGGCTGCAGCCATACTGGCCAATATTCTTTCACTGGTTTTAAATCATTAGGCTGAGCCCATGCTAGGGCAATATTCTGTTCATGGTTTCAATCATTAAGCTGTGGACTTGCTGGGATAAAATTATTTTACTGGTTGTAATCATTAGACTGCAACCATACTGAGGCAGAACATTCTTTTTCTGGTTTCAGTCATTAGACTGCAGCCTTGCTAGGGCATTTTTCAAGACAGGTACTTATATCATTTTCTTTTTATTGAATCAGTAAGTTACATAGAGAGAGTCAGTACAATACAAGTTAGAAAAACAAGAGTGAAAACTAGTGTAACTATAAACAAGACAAAACAACAGATTAGGCTTTTACTATATATTTATATCGGGGCTTGTCCAGCTGCACCAATTCACATGAGTTGCCGTTGTGATCTCACTCATCCTTGGACACCGAACTGCCAAGGTCCTCCATAAAATCAAATTGTCAGCAGCCTGTCTGAGGAAGGAACCCCATAAGGTAGGTTGGCTGTTGACGGAGTGTCATGGGCCATAATCCGTGACTTTGCAGTTTTGTCCATGAGGCACAGCCTAAACACCGCCCCGCCCCAGGCATAGAGTCTATCACCCTCTCCCCTTCTCCCTCCCTTTCTTCTGTGGCTTCATAGTCCTTGCTTTTCCCTCCTTTTCCTCTCATTATGGCATTTATAGCCCTTTTTCCTACTTACCTATACAGTCAGATCTGCCCTTCTTTGCCCCTTCCCCCTTTGTTCATTACTTGTTTTTTTTATGCTTTTTATCTTTTTTCTTTCTTTTTCATATTTCCATCAATATTTATATTATTTATACAACTTTCATGATATCTTGTTGTTAAACCCCTTTCTCTAAAGGCTCATTACCACCACCACCACCACCACCATCACTACCACAATTACTATGAACATCACTACCACCATTACCATCAACATCCCCACCATCATCATAACCGCCATCAACATCACCACCATTACCACTATCACCATCGCACTATATTTTGTTATATTTTGTTTTACTTCACCCTTATTTTCATTCCTGTATTTTTAACTTGCATTTTACTAGCTTTCCTAAAACAATCCTAACTACATATTTTACGATGTTTCATATAAACTATACAAACATATACACACACACACACACATATATATATGTACACATACATAGATTTATTTATACATATAGTGCTTTCAACTTCCACATTTTTATGTAGATTACTCATTTCTTGTATTCATACCCACACCTATATACTTATATAAGAAAGCAGGTATACTGATTCAACTTATTCTACCTATACATCTGTCAAACTCTAATTGAGAATGAATTTATTTGTGTATCTCATTTTTCAGCTAAGCTTACCTGCCCAACTCTAATTGACAATTTATTTATCACCTGAACTTTTTAGCTTTATATTGAGTGTAGATAGTTAATAATTGTTTCTACTTTTGGCACAAGGCCAGCAATTATCCCAGTACATTACAGGTACTTTATTTTATCGACCCCATAAGGATGAAAGGCAAAGTTAACCTCGGCGGGATTTGAACTCAGATCGTAAAGGAACGTAACTCTATGCTGGAAAGCATGTCCAACCCTCTACCGATACTGCCAATTCACCGCCCTTCACCGTAGATAGTTAATAATTTTACATAATGTTAAAGGTATAGGCATGGCTGTGTGGTTAAGGAGTTCACTTTGCAACCATATGGTTTCCAGTTCAGTTACATTGCATAGCAACATCTTCAGTAAATGTCTTCCACCATAGTCTCAGTTTTACCAATGCTTTTGTAAGTGAAATTTGAAAGACAGAAACAGCAGAAGACTATCGTAAATATATATATACTAGAATTCTTTTTAACAGGGCTTACATGTATGTGTATATGTGTGTACATGTGCATACATTTATATCATCATCATCATCATCGTTTAACGTCCATATTCCACGCTTGCATGGGTTTGGACGGGAGTTTTCCCACTTGAGGCAAGAGTGGTTGTCTTGCTCGCATAGGACTGTCTGGCGGGTTTAATACGACTGGATGCCCTTCCTAACACCAACCACATTTCCAGTGTGGAACTGGGAAGTTTTTACCATGTTACCTACACGGCCACATTACAGCGTGGACTCTGTGTTTTTTTGTTGTGACACGTACACGACCTCATTTGTTTCGGCCTGGATGTTGTGGTACCAACATAACTTTACATTGAAAGGGGTGGTGTGGATGGGGTGGGGGTAGTGGGACGGGGTGTATTTTGTTAGAGGTGGCTACTGACTGTAGTAGGTTTTACTTTGTATTTAGGTAAGGCGGGTCTTCTCTATTACTGTGTAGCGCCAAAGATCTTGGTCCAGTGACATTGTCTTGGAGAGGTGTAAGTGTGTGAGGTCGGAATTTATCAAGTCGTCCCAGGTTTTTCTGGGTCTGCCTACTCCGTGGCTACCGTCTATTTTTATTGCCCTGCACTTTTTATAAGCTGTCGTCTTTCATGCGCATCACGTGACCATACCAACGTAGCCTTCTCTCGAGTAAACAACATCTGATCCCTCTTATTTCTAATTTTTCCCTTAGTTCGTTTATGCTTTGCTGTTCACGTATATTACTATTACACATCCAGCGGAGCATGCAAGCTTCGTTCCTCTCTAGTCTGCGTATATCCTCTGCACACAATGCCCAGGTCTCACTGCCATGCAACATTGCTGTTCATATGCAGGCATCATACAGCCTGCCTTTCATTTTTAGGGAGAACCCTTTAGCGGATATGTATGAGTATATAAATATAAACGCGCAAACAGATACACTTATAAAAATATACACTCACAGACATACATTCACACAAATACACATACATTCACACAAACAAACCCATACATTCACACACACACACACACATACATTTACACAAACACAAACACATACATACACATACACTCACACACAGCAGAGTATTTCACCATCACCTTCCTTCCTTCCTTTTACACAACACATACATTCACACAGGCAGCAGACGTAAAGAGAGAGGAGTAGTATGAGGTTGTGAAACTACTCCTCTCTCTTTACCTGTTGTGACAGAATTGCAGAAATTTATATATAGAAGATAGAATGAGAAAATAACAAACAAAAAACAGAAAGATAGAGAGTAAGAAGAGGAAGGTACGGAAAATTTGTTTTGGAAAAAAAAAAACGTGTGTGTTCAGTCAGCTGTGTGTGTGTGTGTGTGTGTGTGTGTGTGTGTGTGTGTGTGTGTGTGTGTATTGTTGTTGATATATATATATATCAACATCATCATCATTATGTCCTTTTTCCGGTGAATTGGCAGTGTCGGTAGAGGGTTGGACACCATGTTTTCTAGCATAGTTACGTCCCTTTACAGTCTGAGTTCAAATCCCGCCGAGGTTAACTTTGCCTTTCATCCTTACGGGGTTGATAAAATAAAGTACCAGTAATGTATTGGATAATTGTTGGCCTTGTGCCTAAAGTAGAAACAATTATGTCCTTTTTCCCTGCTAGCAATGGTTGCACAGGCCTTTGCATACTGAATCAGTACTGAAGCAGTTCACATCTGGCTTACATATGATCACCTATTCTACAGTGTGTATTTTATCAGGACACCAGCACTAGAGAGGTTTTCATGTCTTTGACACAACTGAAGGATTTTCTCAACTCTTTGTTTAGCAAGTTTTCTACTTCTGGATGCACTTCTTATCACCAACCACATTACAGAGAATCATAGGTGCATTTATCATGTATCAGATGCCAGACAGGTTGTCATGGTGTTGACTCTTTTTGGCAGCGTTTCTAGAAGCTAGGGCCCTTCCTCTCAACAATGTCCTTACAGGTACTTTGGGTGCACTTTTGTGGCACCAACACTCTAGAGATCTTTAATTATTGTCCCAACTGAGGAGCCCTCTCTGCTTGGGGTGGAGAGGTGGGGAAGGGACATAAGTATGGCAAGTGCAGTGGAATTTGACAGGGTGATCAGGGCAAAGGAAAGGGTGACCTCTGATAGCATAGGGGGAGTAATCAGATGTGTGTCAGGATTTTTGAGGCAGGGATGTAGTGATGGTGAAAAATAACTAAAAGGTGATAGTGGTGGTGAGCATGGATGGGGTCGGCATTAGCATAGGGGATACTCACCAATGTGTCAGGATTTGGTCGAGGCATGTAGTGATGGAAGAATAGCTAAGAAGTGGCAGTGGAGGGGGAATGGTCAAGGTGTGTGGGCACTGGGATTTGAAAGAGTATCTACTAAGGTGTGATAAGGAGTGCCAGAAGAAGGAACAAGGATGGAGTTGGGGTGTACAGTGATGGGGAGAATAGCTACTAGGGAGTGCTGGTGGTAAGAATAGCTAGGGGAAGGCAGAACATGGGGATGGGTCTGGTCACATTGTATGCTGGTGACCCAGTATTCATCAGCACAGCATAACACCAGTCCTTTGTCATCTCTGTTGTGATATTCAGCTTCATTATCTCATCACAAGTTTTGCTAGGTTTGCCTTTTCGAAGGCTCCCGTCTATCTAGATTTCTCTGCATTTCTTCATATGGTTATCTTCCACAGGCATCACATGTCCATACCAAGGCAGTCTTCTCTCTTGCCCACTACATCCAATTCCTTTTATGCTAAGTTTTTCTCTCAGTTCATTTATGCTACATCATTCACGCACACTGACATTACACATCCATCAGAGCATACTCATTTCAGAGGCAGAAAAGAAGTTTGCACATGTCCTGCATATATTTCTGTGTGTGAAGATATATATATATATATATACATACGGTAAACATGTTGACTAATCAAGGTTGTGTATGCGACACATCAATCAGTGAATAATGATGCAGTTTGATTTAAGCACTCAACATCATGGGTTTTCTTCCAAATATGATTTGTTAGTCTGTGACAGAATATATGTATAATAAGTTTAATTGTGAAGTTTGGTGTAGATGTTATGAATAAAGGAATTTAAACATCTAACCGAATTTGCAATTATCCTTATTGTATGTATAAATTACAACTTAAGATGATATTCTAGATTTCTTAAATCCTTTAATAACCTTACAAATGTTTCAATACATGTTATTTAACTAATGTTTATGTTATTACAATACACTAAAAAAAAAACAGGGAAATATATATTGAATACACAAAGCATTATCAAATGTTCATCTTCAGAAGCAATATAAATTATTATATGATGACCTGGTAAACAGCAAACCCGAAAGAAAAAGATTATTGTTGTCTTGCAATCTTTTTATTTTGGGCTTGTTGTTTACCAAGTCATTGTATAATAATTTATATTGCTTCTGTAGAAGTACATTATTTGATAATCATCATCATCATCATCATCATCATCATCATCATTTTATAATACTTTGTTATATTCTATATATTTTTTGTTTACGATATTGTAATAACATAAGCATTAGTTAAATAACTTGCATTGAAACAATTGTAAAGTTATTAAATGATTTAAGAAATATATTCTATCTTAATTTGTTGAATATGCTATAGTATTACTTGTTACTTATTATTTCTTTTCTTAAGCAACACCTCTTTTAAATTTCTATTTATAACAATATAAGCACATTGAGCTAGAAAATATTATTAATGAAAAACCTCTCCTTTTAGATATATGAATAACAAAAAGAATCAAAACTAGAAACTGATATACATTTTAGAACCATCGACTCCCAACAAAATTTCCTTTTTCATCTCATCCAACATACACCCATACTAATATTCCACTTAACTTAGCCAAACAAATTTTCAGTGATGAGGATGGTGATGATGTCTTGTCTTAAGGCCAACAACAGGAGATCACAGACGAGAAGAGATGGAAAAATATAACCAGTAAAAAATATAATAATATTCAAAAAGCAAAACAAATTAACATCCAGGAACTACGGGAAACAAAAATAAAATAGAAAAGAGGGTTCCATGCTAAGCATGGAAAATGGACATTAAATGATGATAGTGATGATTATGATTTCAACTTTGAAATCAAAGAGCACCAGAATCTATGCTCACAGACTACGTATTTACTACGTATTTACTAAAAGAAACAAAAAGAAAAGAAAAATATTGAAAACCTCTTACAGAACTATCCAATTATAAAAAGTTTAATTTATAGAAAAAACCAGAGTTGCCTCAACTTTGCCTTTCATTTTGAGCTTGATAGATAATGTACCAGTACAGTACTGAGGTTGATTCTTCCTTTCTATCACTTTCTCTGAAAGAAATCAACTATGTTCTGACCAGGAGAAAGATGGGCTTCACTGACTCCATCAAGAGTTAAGTAGCCGTGCATGCAAGCACAGTTTTCTAGACATCTTTTATATTTAAAGAATTCCAATAAAAAGCTATTGAACCCTGGTTTCCAATAGCAGCAGAGTTCTTCATTGTTTAGCTAAGCATCTGTTTTGGAAGTGATGTCACCAACACTATTGTACAATTGTGATCACACACACACATCTCTCACCCTCATATCTCTATTCAGGTTTAGATCTCTCTCTCTCTCTCTCTCATATATATATATATGTATGTATTAACTTTTACAATAACAGCAACT
>OZ024741.1:155001696-155031696 GCA_964016885.1 Eledone cirrhosa
TGCAAAACATGCTTGCATATATATCATATATATATATATATATATATATATATATATATATATATATATATATATGTATGCATATATATATCATGTATGCATATATATATATATATATATATATATATATATATATATATATATTAGAATTGGAGCTCTGAAATAGCAATATATATATAAATGTATATATAATGTATTTTGCAATACACTTTATGCTTAATTAAAAGCACTTTGAAGACCGTATGCTATTGTTTTAGAGTAGTGACAAACTCACTTACTTTAATCTCAGCAAACAGGGGAGATAAGCCGACAAGGCCTTGTTTCGCATTTATTGATGCTTATCAAGGCTAACTACTCCCTCCTGTCTACTGAGATCACTGATGTTATAAAGCATTTAAAATATGATGAAAGTTGGGTGTTAAATAAATGAACAAAAATGAATTATAAAGAATAGATTACGTACTAACTACATCATCATCATCACCGTTTTACATCTATTTTTCCATGTTAACATGGGTTAGATCTTAAGAAAAAATTATGAATTAAAAATTAAAAAAGTTTAAATTAGAAAACTGTGTAAATTAGGTGTAAGTTTAGATAAAGTATCGGTTTGTACATCCACATACATATATGTACACATATACATGTATACACTCACACATATATATATTTTTTTATTGTCTATCTGGAAGATAATGCCTGTATGTGTGAAAGCAGGGAAGGGCCTTCACATAAGCCGTTATAGAACGCCAAGCCACACTCCTTCCTTTTCATTACAAACATATTAGTGAGAAATAGATTTTTTATTTTAATGAAACACAGGCAGTATTTGTATGTGTGTGTATACATGTATATGTGCAAATATATGGTGTTATGATAAAGTATGCTTATACCTCCATTGGTTTTTATGCAAGAAATAGGAGTTTGCAACCATTGCGAAATGGTATCAGCACAAACCAGAGAAAGTCTTAGAAAATTAGACTGTAAAGCTCTTGTGGAACTTTACGATCCAGATAAATAGTGTTCTTGAAAATACAGAGCCAGACATAACTTTGGTGGAGAAAGTTACTGAAAGAAGGTGTTTGATCAATGTAGCTTGCACATCAATGGTAAAGAAACCGAGAAAATCATAAAGTATGCAGACTTGAGAATAAATGTCGAGAGAATGTTGAATATGAAAGCAAGAGTGGCACAAATTCTGATTGGAGCATTTGGGTCAGTGACAGAAAACTTCTTGAAAAACATTGATAGAATTGGAATTAGTCCCAGAATTACAACATTGCAGAAAACAACACTTTTGGGAATAGCAGATATCCTACAGAAATACTGTCTATCTAGGGTTACATAACTTGATAGGGAGTCAATTAAATGATCCAGTGTTAAGATCATCACTGTGCAAATGAATAATAATTGTTTCAACTTTTGGCACAAGGCCAGCAATTACCCAGTACATTACTGGTACTTTATTTTATCGACCCCGTAAGGATGAAAGGCAAAGTTAACCTTGGCGGGATTTGAACTCAGATTGTAAAGGGATGTAACTCTTTGCGTCAAAGCATGGCGTCCGACCCTCTACTGATACTGCCAATCCACCGACCTTAATATGCAAATGAATAATAATAATAACTGTTTCTACTAAGGATGAAAGGCAAAGTAAACCTCGGCAGGATTTGAACTCAAACCTTAAAGGGTCGTAACTCTATGCTGCAAAGAGATACAGCCCTTTAATAATTGTTTCTACTTTTGGCACAAGGCCAGCAATTATCCCAGTATATTACTGGTACTTTATTTTATCGACCCCCGTAAGGATGAAAGGCAAAGTTAACCTTGGCGGGATTTGAACTCAGACCGCATAGGGCCGTAACTATGCTGCAAAGCATGGTGTCCGACTCTCTACCGATACTGCCAATCCACTGCCCCTTTAATAATAATGGATACACCCCTTTAATAATAATGGTTTCTTATATAGGCACAAGGCCAGCAATTTTGGGTGAGGTGAAAGTCGATTAAATCGACCCAGTGCGTGACTGGTACTTTATTTCATAAAGGGCCATAACTTTATGCTGCGAAGCATGTTGGCTGATGCTCTATCGATACTGCCAATCCACCACCCTTATAATAATTGTTTCTACTTTTGGCACAAGGCCTGCAATTACCCAGTACATTACTGGTACTTTATTTTATCGACCCCATAAGGATGAAAAGCAAAGTTATCCTCGACGGGATTTGAACTCAGACCGTAAAGGGATGTAACTATGCTGGAAAGCATGGCGTCCAACCCTGTACCGATACTGCCAATTCACCGCCCTCCACCACCCTTATAATAATAATAAGATTGTTGTCATACAAAAGTCAATCTTGCTAGATATTTATAATTGTTTATACTTTTGGCACAAGGCCAGCAATTACCCAGTACATTACTGGTACTTTATTTTATCGACCCCGTAGGGATGAAAGGCAAAGCTAACCTCGGTGGGATATCAGTTTGATGTCCTTGTTGTACCTTGACAGATGACTAAATTCTCATGTGCATTAATCGTCTAGACTGCATGACAAAGTGATAATAATAATATCACATACAAAATCTATGTAACATACAGAAAATAACACTATTAGGTATACATACATTTTACAAAGAATACTTTCAAAACAGAATTAAAATCAATACTGCAGACATCCAAGGACACAGAGCTGTGCTCAATTTATGCAGTGTCAGCATGCTATGAAAATAAGACTAATGATAATAATAATGATTTCAATATTAATCACAAAGCTTTTACAAAAAGCACATAAAGTGTGGTACAATGTAACACAGTACAGTTTATGGAAATGTGAAAAAATAACAAATAACAAGAATAAAAACTAAAGAGGTAACAACAAAATTCAAAGTGGTAGTGACAGCAGTGCAGAGTATAAGCTATCAAACAATATAAGACAACAGTCTCCACTCTATTAATTATGACAAATTGTTTTCTGGCTCTTCACATTTTGGCTTCTTTAAAACCTTTTGATATAATACAAACCTGTTTGTTTTAAAGTGTTTATATTTATTTAAAAACCCAGCTAAGATGAAGGTTTAAATGTCCAAGACACATTATAAATCATGATGGTACCACTAAGACTTAATCAGGAGTTAAATTGCCCATTGCATGGTATGGCTGCTACTCTAGATTTCACACTTTATTTCACATTGCTACTTCTGCCAGGAGTTGCAGCCGGTAGATAGTATCAGCAATGGAAAGATCAATGGAAACATTATTTCCTTGGTCTGATTTGACAAGGTCCACCCCACTTGGTTAGCGAACGAAGTCTGTGATCTTGTCGATCGATTAGAGTGAGCTGTGCTATACTATTGGTTGGGGAAAAACTTTTGATTTCAAGGACACACTTTGAAATTTTTGCAATTCCAGTCAGTCTACAGTAACAGCAGCAGCAGATCAACAAATCAATAAAAATAATGAAGTGCTCAGTATATTTTGTTGCACGGATACACTGCACTGTGCTGCAGGATATGCATACATATGGGCAGGAAGTCAAGGAGGTAGTTAAGCTATTAGAAAGAGAAAAATATCAATCACACACACACATCATCATCATCATCATCATTTAACGTCTATCTACCACGCTTGCATGGGTTTAGACAGGAATTGTCCCACTTGAGGCAAGATTAGTCGGAAGACTGTATCTCATTCATATAGGACTGTCTGGCAGGTTTTCTACAGCTGGATGCCTTTCCTAACACCAACCACGTTTACAGTGTGGACTGGGAGGTTTTTACCATGTTATCTATACGGCCACATTACAGCGTGGACTGTGTGTTTTTTTGTTGTGACACCTACACAACCTCATTTATTTTGGACTGGATGTTGTGGTACCAACATAACAGGTTTTTCTGAGTCTACCTACTCCATAATTTCCATGAATTTTGATCGCCCTGCACTTTTTTATACAGCTGTCATCTTTCATGCGCATCATGTGACCATACCAACGTAGTCTTCTCTCGGGTAAACAGCATCTGAGCCCTCTTATTCCTAATTTCTCACTTAGTTCATTTATGCTTTGCCATTTGCATATATTACTATTACACATCCAACGGAGCATGCATGCTTCGTTCCTCTCCAGTCTGTGCAGGTCCTCTGCACACAATGCCCATGTCTCACTACCATGTAACATTGCTGTTCGTATGCACGCATCATACAATCTGCCTTTCATTTTTAGAGAGAAACCTTTTGTGGCCAATAGTGGTATAAGCTCTCTGAACGTTTTCCATCCCGTTCTGACTCTGGCTACTGTACTTTCAGAGCACTCTCCATCATTGCTGATCTTGTCACCCAGGTAACAGAAAGTGTACACTATTTCTATTGAACTATCTGGGGAGTAGAAGGAGCTGGTATCCGGCCACATATAAAATCTATGTTCTTAGATAGCTTGCCTGTGATCCCACTACATCTTTTATGTACCCATAGTTTGCATTTGGGACATAAAATGGAATTTCTGCCTACTCCTTTCCTACACACTGAGCATGGCCATTTCCCAGAGGGGACCTGTGCCCTATTTTCCTTTCTATATACTAGAACTTTAGTCTTAGACAAGTTAACTTTAAGGCCTTTTGATTCTAGGCCATGCTTCCATGTTTGGAATTTCTTCTCTTGTTCAGACATTGATTCAGCTATGAGAGTTGGATCATCAGTGTATAGAAGTTCCCATGGGCAGCCGGTTTTGAACTCCTCTATTATAGCCCGAAGGTCAATAATAAATAGGAGGGGGCTAAGGACAGAGCCTTGATGAACACCAACTTTTACGCTAAATTCTTCACTATATTCGTTGTTAATTCTAACCTTGCTGACTGTTTCTTTATACATGGCTTGTATAGCTCTCACAAGCCATTCACCAACACCTAGTTTTCTAAGAGCCCATCAGATAATGGAGCGGGGACTCTGTCAAAGGCTTTCTCCAAGTCAACAAAAGCTAAGTAGAGGGGTTTACTTTTAGCTAGGTACTTCTCCTGTAGTTGTCATACAAGGAAAACAGCGTCTGTGGTACTTTTACCTGACACAAACCCAAACTGCATTTCATCTAGATCAATACACTCTCTGATTAGTTGCGCTATAACTCTTTCTGTGACCTTCAAGACCTGGTCAACTAATTTAATGCCTCTGTAGTTTCCCCTACCTAAAGCATCTCCTTTCCCTTGTAGCAGTTAATGATGATGCTGCTATGCCAGTCATTTGGTATGATCCCATTCTCTATTACTTTGTTTAATTACAGACACACTTCTCCCCGACAATATCACTGTTTTCCTTGACACATTGTCTAGCAATCCTGAACACCTCACGTTTTTGGTCCTCGCGTTGTAGAATATGCTTGAACTTTCTTTCCTCTGCTTCCTTTCTTGCAAAGTACACTTGTCTCCTAGCTTCTCTCCTGGCCACTTGATAGTGTTCTCTACTTCCCTCATCCCTCCATGGTTTCCAAGCCTGCTTTTTGGCCTTGATTGGTTCCTCCACCTTACTGTTCCACCACCAAGTTACTCTCCTCCTGCCTATAGGTCTGCTCCAGCTACAGATTTCATCTGTCGCCTTCAGCAGATTAACTTTCAGGAATTCCCACTGTTGTTGAGTACGTCTAGTCCTGATTATGAGGTCACTAACTATGAGGCTATGTTGGGAGGGGCATTCTTCACTGGGGAGGGATTTAGTGTTTACAACAGACACTTTGACACGTCTTCTGGTAAGGATATAATCTATCTGACTGGCGTGTTCCCCTGATCTATAGGTGATCAAGTGATTGTCTCATTTTTTAAAGTTTGTGTTACGGATAGTTAGGTTATTAGCGTCACAGAATTCCAGGATTCTGAAGCCTTCCTCATTTCTAGTACCAAATCCATAGCCTCCATGGATTCCATCATAGCCGTCACAATGTTGTCCAACATGACCATTTAGGTCACCAGCAATAATTATGTAGTCACTGTCGGTTATTTGGGAGGAAGTGAGCATTAGAAACTCATAGAATCTGTCTTTTATAATGCCAGGCAGTCCAGATTGGGATGTGTAAGCAGATATTATTGTCACAGTAGTTCTATTTAGGACTATACTATTTTAATTATTCTGTCATTAAGTCTATTTACGTCAATTACCTTATCTACCCATTTTTCTGCTAACATAATTCCTACTCCACCCAGTCCATTGTCATTTCCCACCCAGAAAAGTTTATAGCATCGTTTTTTACCCACAATGAATCTAGCAGACCCACCCCTCCACCTAGTCTCTTGAACAACAAACATCAACTTCCTTATGTTCAAGCATTTCTACAACCTCATTTGAGTGACCTTTTAAAGTGCCTACATTCATGGTACCAACTCTGAAGTTTTGGATTTTGTTGGGTGGGTGGAAGGGATGGGTTGGAGGTGCAGGGAGGGTTGAGGGAGATGGGGTTATGTTAGCCATCCGTGTCTGAAATAAAGAGGAGTCCTTGCATCCTCGTCCGGCAACAGGAGGTGAATTTATCTTTATCTTTGATATTGTCATTGAGTGTTCAGATTCTTCAGACTCTCCAAATTCTGTAGTCCATCTAGCATATCGGAAAGCAACCAGGTCTAAACATACATATATATACATATACATGTGTGTGTGTGTGCATATGTGTGTGTGTTTAGAGAGAGAGAGAGAGTCTGTGGTGCTGAGACCAAGGAAACCACTAATTATGGGAGTGCTCATTGCATGGGGAGATGCAGAGTGGGTATAAAGATAGGTAAAATCCTTACCGCAGTTTTGGCATGAGTTGAAACCGCTTGGAGCCATGGTCAGGATTTTACCTATCTCTCTATATATATGTATATATATATAGAGAGATGGTCAGCTGCAACAATAACACCTATTTTGTGGGCCATCTACGAATCAAATACCAGCTGCCCATGGGAACTCCTGTATACAAATGATCTCACACTCATAGCTGAATCTATGGCAGAATTTGGGAAGGAATTCCAAATCTAGAAACATGGCCTAGAAACAAAGGGTCTTAAAGTCGACTTGACAAATACTAAGGTCCTAGTAAGTAGAAGGGAAAACAGATCTGCAATCCCCTTGGGGAAATGGCCCTGCTCAGTGTGTAGGAATGGTGTAGGTAGAAATTCCATCCACTGTCCCAAAAGCAAACTATGGGTACACAAGAGATATAATGGGATCTCAGTTAGTTTAGCTAAGAACCATTGCTAGTTACAAAAGGCTTTTCCTTCAAAATGAAAGGCAGACTGTATGATGCATGTATATGAGCAGCAATGTTGCATTGTAGTGAGGCCTAGGTGCTATGTGCAGAGGACTTACAAAGACTGGAAGCAAATGAAGCTTGCATGCTTCGATGGATGTGTAATAGTAATATACATGAACGGAAAAGCATAAACGAAATGAGAGAGAAACTAGGCATTAGAGAAATCCGATGCAGTGTGCAGGAGAGGATATTGTGTTGGTAATGATGAGGTGATAAAAGCTGACCTTGCACAATTGCACCTCTCAAAGGTGATGGCACAGGACCAGGATCTCTGGCATTATGCAGTAATACAGAAGACCCACCACCTTATGAGCACAAGCTGAAGCATACATTTTGTATGCACCGCCTTCATCTCCCTGCCACACAGCTTCCACGTCCTAACACTCTACCTCTCGCACACGCCCATATAACCACCACCTAATGTGTGTGTGTATGAGTGTGTGTGTGGGTGGGTGTAAATGTGTGAGTGTGTATGTGTGTGTGGGTGGGTGTGAATGTATGCCAATGTGTGCGAGTGTGTGAGTGTGTATGTGTGAGAGTGTGATCTTGATGTGCTTGCATGTGTGTGTGTTCATATGTTTATGTCCTGCAACATAGCAGTTTAAAAAAAGAGTAATCAATAAAATAAGAACATTGGAAAAAAATTAGTACTGGGATCGATATAATTGATTAAATCCTTTCAAGGTAGCGCCCCAGCATGGCCGCTGTCTAATGATTGAAACCAGTAAAATAATAAAGGAATAAAAGAATTAAGGTAGGAAGTTAATGAGATTTTTAACCCATTAAGAAGAAAAATCAGTCACACAAACATATATATATATATATGTATGTGTGTGTGTGTGTGTGTGTGTGAGTGTGTGTATTCATCATTGATTGACCTATGAGATCAATAAAATCTGATACAGAACACTCTCCAGGCATGGCTCTCCAAGCCAGATATCATCTTACAGGAAGGATATCCACAAAAATATATTTTTTTAAATCATCCCCCTGCCTCCCACCCCCCAAAAAGTTATATAAAACTTTTCAACAAATCAATCATATAAAACACATTATCTGTCCCCCACTGCTGATCATATGTCAGCTGCAAGAAATGACATCACGTGGTTTAGATTCAAGAGAAAAATCAAATTATATTGATACAAATTCAATATACCATCCTGATCAAATTGTTATGTTCAATGTATATATATATATATATGTGTGTGTGTGAGTGTTGTGTATATTTATAGGAAAAAGAAGTTGAAAATGCTATTGGAGTATCTAAGAAGACTTATTTACAATAACTTTTCTGGTTTCAGAGTTTGATGATTTTCAAAAGTTAAGTGAGATGGTGAGATGTGTGGCTATGCCGTGATGTGTTTCATATCTTATGGATTGGGAAATTTCTTTCTGTTTTATGCAAAAAAAGTGCCTCAAATTACTATCTGTTTAAAATACAATTTGATTGGTTGTGGATTAATATTGGTAAAGTTATTGTAAATACATTTTCTTAAAGACTCCAATTGCATTTTCAACTTCTTTTTCCTATATTTTTACCCGTGTGGTATATAAAAATATTAAACCTTGGAGGTGATAAAAGCTGACCTTGCCCAATTGCACTTCTCAAAGGCGATGACACAGGACCAAGACCTCTGGCATTACGCAGTAATACAGAAGACCTAACTTCTCACGGGTACAAGCCGAAGCTTAAGCATATAGACAGTATGCCTCCACCCCTTCCTACTGTAAAGTGGTCGTGTAGGTGTCACAACAAAAATCACCCAGTCCACACTGTAAAGTGGTCGTGTAGGCACCACAGTAAAAAAAGCACTTGGTATTCAAAGTAAATGAGGTTGGTGTTCGGAAGGGTATCCAGCTGTAGAAATCAAGCAAAAATAAGTTCCTGTATGAGCAAGACAATGTCACCTGACCTGGCATTGCCCAAAACAGGACAATCTGTCTAACCCATGCTAGCGTGGAAGAATGGACGTAAAACGATCATGATGATGATATATATATATATATACATACACACATATATTTTAAAAGAAATATATGTAAAATGAATTTAACAATTTTTTGTTATTTGTTTAATTGCTAAAATGACACCTCCATGATGGTTACATCATGGAGGTGTCATTTAAAAATTATAGTAAAAAGCAATTTTAAGATGGATTATAATTGATTTTCATTTTTTCAAAAATATTTTTTTCTCTCTTTGTGTTTTTGCCTTTCATTATTTTTATTAACATATTTTATCAATTATGAAGAAGAAAAAAATCACTAATTACTTCTGTGCCTGGTTCTTAATTAATATTCCCATGTCTGAAATTTCATCTTTAATAGGAAAGTTGTAAAGTGTAAAGTAGAGGTGGTCTTTTAGTACATGATGAGCTTTTAATAAAGGATTAACTAACGAATACTGTGAATAGGGTGAATTTTACTGATTTATTATTATTGTTGTTGTTATCTGTAACACAGCAAATTTTCCAGAAATGAAAACTAAGTACTAACTATGGACTGAGATGGTACATATCATTCATGATTCGAGGACTCTGTAGTGTATCCAAACATTCCCAAGGAGTGCTAGTTTTTTGTATTGTCTAATCTTCAAATTGACTCCAATCTTCTCAATCCACTTAGGAAGTTAAGTACTGCCCAGATCACCTACAACAGAGGTTGTCAAACTTTTTAGGCCACTGCCCTCCTCATGGTCATGTAATACCCTCAGTGCCCCCATCCCTATTTCCAGAGAGACCTTCCTACATGCAAATTGTAATAATTTATATATAATAAATGATATATAATAAATAATATAATATATACTATCGAAAGGTTGTGAATTCAATTGTCAGACCGGGTGATGTGTTGTTTCCTTGAGCAAGACACTTTATTTCACATTGCTCCAGTTTACTCAGCTGTAGAAATGAGATGATAGGACTGGGGTCCCTATCATTCCACTGCAAAGTGGTCGTGGAGGTGCCATGGCAAAAAAGCACCCTGCCCACACTGTAAAAGTGGACGTGTAGGCACCATGGAAAAAATCACCCAGCACTCACTGTAAATGAGGTTGGTGTTGGGAAGAGCATCCAGCTGTAGAAATCAAGCCAGAATCAGTTCCCATATGAGCAAGACAAGGTCAGCCGACCGGACACTGCCCACAACAGGACAACCTGTCTAACCCATGCTAGCGTGGAAGAACGGAAGTAAAACGGTGATGATGATGATGATACTATGTATAAATAAATATATATTTTTTATTTTACTATATTTATATATAATATGTATCATTTGATATTTGATATATTGTTACATCATCTCTAGCGCCCCACGAAAGCCCCAGCACCCTCTGGACCTTCTCCCCCCTCCCTCCCCGGGTAACTGCAGCACCCACTTTGAGAACATCTGACCTACTGCAATGGGAATAACTTCCACCTCTTTTCATTGTCCACAACTTTATACAACTCCCATTATAAGTTGTCATAGTCTTCCAGCTTTTCTTCCTTCTCAGCCATGCTGTTATCTCCAAGACAGGCTCCTTCTTCTTCTTCTTCTTCTTCTTCTTCTTCTTCTTCTTCTTCTTCTTTTCTTCGCCCACTTATTCCTGAGAGCGTCGTGGGGGCAGAGTCAAAACACTCCCTCCAATGGGTCCAGTCAGAAGCAATCATTTCCAACTGATCCGGCTGAAACTCCAAGTGAGCCCAGCCATGCTCATGGATGTTATCCAACCATCTTGCTTGGGGTCTACCCCTGGGTCTCCTATCTGTTTGTTTCACCCGTAAAATCTGTCCAGCGATTCTTTCCTGAGACATTCTAACCACATGACCATAGTATCGGAGCTGTGATCTCTTAATTTGGAGAAATAGCGGCTCTACCTGGAGTGACTCTCTGATCTCCAAGCTACACAGTTTATTGAGTAACAATACTCCAAAGACCTTTTAGCAGAACCCCATTTTGGCTGCTTGTATTCACAGGCAATATCAATAATTATACAGGCTCTCTTTTGTTTACTACAATGTCCAGTTTACTGGGGAGAACCCCATGGTCACATTGAATCATTACATCTCAAAGTATTTTGTAATTTTCAATCACACCTCTTGGGGTTTGCCATATCTCATCTCTGCTATCAGCCAGTGTCCATGCATTGCAGACATGTGAGCCCATATCAAACAACTGTTATCACATGTAGGCCAGATCTGCCTGTCAGACATGCTTATAGTGAAGATTAATCCTTTAGCATTTACATTACTCTATATTATATTTTCACAGTAAAGGCTTTACCTCACATAATTATCTCACATAATATAAAATCTATGAGTTTTTGATATTTATTTTCAGAAAAATACCTTAGCATCAGTATGAGTGGCCAGTTACAGCTGGATAGAACAGAAAGAAGTGAGAGAATTCTTGTTAGATATGGCTGGTTTAAATGCTAAAGGATTAAACCCCCGTCTTCTCTGGGAAGGCATGTCTTCCTATGCCTGGTAGAGTTATGGCAAAGGAAGCTGTTATCTCATTTAAAAGGATTGAAGACAGCAATCTTCTTCTCTGGCCAAGCCCTCATCAACTGCTTCAAGTTCTACTTTAAGAGGAAGGTGAAGATAAAGATAGGTGAGAGTGGTGAGGCTGAATGGGCCTACTCTAACTATGCAGTTATTAGTAGGTGGGAAGAAACCAGGAGAGGGCCCTTTTAATGGCTGTAAGGTGGCAGAATAATCTCAGATTTTTTTCTGGAGTTTTCCCAGGAATTACCCTAAAGAGCAGTCATCCCCAATTATGGAACTAGTACTAGTTTACATTTGCTATTGTGTTCTATTGTTATCATTAATATTTGAAAACAATTCTATTATTGTTATCTATATTACTAAAATAGAGAATGTCCGTTTGTCTGTCCAATCACTAAAACTCGAGAACCACCCAACCGAGTTTTTTCAAACCTTACACATGTAATACTTATGGTACCGTGAGTGTTTTGAGCAAAAGAAATTTCAAATTTTCAATGCCCTAGGGACATCATTAGGCGATTTAGCGATCTCTCTCTATAATTCTTAGTCTTTCTCTTTTTAGATAGATACATAGATATAACGTTGCGCCCTTATAATATCTGTCTGTATGCCTGGCTGTCTGCATTATGTCATTATGACACGGTGTGTGTGTGTGTGTGTGTATAGTGTGTATATATATATATATATATATACCCTATCCTCCCACTCCCACCAACAGCACGAGATAATGAGATCGAGATCGTGTAGGTGTCACAACAAAAAACACACACAGTCCACGCTGTAATGTGGCTATGTCGGTAACATGGTAAAATTCCCAGTTCCACACTGTAAATGTGGTTGGTGTTAGGAAGGGCATCAAGCTGTAGAAAACCTGCCAGATAGTCCTATATGAGCGAGACACGGTCACCCGACCAACCTTGCCTCAAGTGGGACAACTCCCGTCTAACCCATGCTAGCGTCGAAAATGGACGTTAAACGAAAATGATGATGATGATGATGATGATAGTGTGTAATGTTTTTCGAAATATTTACTTATAATAATATTTATTATTTTAATAATATTTATTATTTTAGTTTCAGAAGATCCCGTTAAGGGTGAAAGCAGCGATTCTTTGCTTAAACTTTAATCTGATATTTTAATATATATTCATTTTTTTTCATTTCATTTCATTTTACGTCCGCTTTTTCCCTGCTTGCAAGGGTGGGACGGGAACTGATTCTGGCTTGATTTCTACAGCTGGATGCCCTTCCTAACACCAACCTCATTTACAGTGAGTGCTGGGTGCTTTTTTGCCGTGGCACCTTCACGACCACTTTGCAGTGGAATGATAGGGACCCCAGTCCCTATCATCTCATTTCTACAGCTGAGTAAATTGGAGCATATATAAGAACCCTAGAGCAAATCCCGAGCAACGCCGGGCCATTCTGCTAGTACCTACTATTTTCACTTTTTTGTTTTTTAGTATGACTATTTATGACAGATATTTTTGTTGTTATATCTGCTTGTCAACTTTGCCTTTCATCCTTCTGGGGTGATAAAAGATAAAGTACCAGTAAAGTAGTGGGGCCAATATAATCGAGTTTCCCTTCCCTACAAATTGTTGGTCTTGCTCCTAAATTAGAAATCCTTATTATTAATATTATTGTTATAGGTGCAGGCAGGTATAGCTGTGTGATTAATGAGTTTACTTTGCAACACATAATTCTAGGTTCAATCCCACCACATGGTACCTTGTGCAAATGTCTTCTACTGCAGCCCTGAGTTAACCAATGCCTTTGTGAGGAGTAAACAAAAACTCCAGAAGCCTGTTGTATAAATATATGTGTTTGGGTGTATCTATGTGTGGTTTTAAATTTGTGTCTTGCATTTACATCCCATCACTTGGTGATTTGACATAAAAGAGATTGATAAAATAAGTATTAGGGTTGAAAAAGAAGTACTGGAACCAAATGTATCAACTAAATCTTTTCAAGGTGGTAACCCAGCTTGGCCACAGTCTAATGATTGAAACCAGTAAAAAAATAAATGAATGCCATTTGTATTTATCTAGAATTACAAATTCCCCAATGAATTTCCATGTATGGATTGTCATGTAGCCACTAAACAGACTAAAACAGTGCTTAGCCACCTGCAACACATGGAATTCAATCTCATCAAGCTTTAGGAATTGCATATTATCTTAATTAGAAATATATGATACATTAAATTTTTACGACTGTCTGATATATTTTGATTGAGTGTCTGACAATAGTGTCAATGTTTAAGACACCTGAAACTAGCCAAGAAATAATTGATGTTTAATGAAATGTCCTTTTGATAAGTGTTAAAATTGAATCAACATTAAGTCAGTCATTATCACCTTCCTACAATGAAGGATCTTGCTTGAAACCTAAGACTTTCTGTTTCCTTCTTTCATGACAGAATAATTTATTGTAGTTTATCAACATTTTCTACTTACTGATTCAGATCATCGCTAATTTTCTCAGATTCTACCCATTCGTATTCTTATCTACAACCATTTTGGTAAGATAACTCATGGTGAAGATGTACCAGGAGTTCCATCCAAGCAGAAGCTGTGGAAAAGGAAGACCAAGAAAGATCTAGGCAGATTTAGTGAAAGCTGATCTTGGGATGGTAAAAAAGTGGGTGGAACAGGAAGACCAGGGAAAACTTGAGCAGAGGTAGTGAAAGCAGATCTTGGGATCTTGAAACTTACAAAGGAGATGACAAAGGAAAAAAAAAACAAGTGGAGAGATGCTGTACTGGAGAGGACTTGTCTTGCCGATGCAAGTATAGAAAAAATGGATGTAAAAACAATGATGATGATAATGAGTCTGCTAACATCTCAGCTAGCATCTGGTCTTAATTCTCTTAAATTTCTGTTTTTAGAATAGGTACACATAAAATGATGATGGTCATGATGATGACGATTTGTTTAAATTGGATTTATCTGTGTTCTAAGATAATTGAATACAGCTATTTTGGACTTAACAGGATGCTGAGGACATAAGAATTGGGGTGTAGAGACCGCATTTTTGGGCCTCTTCCCTCAAATGCCATCTTCTGTTAGACACCTCTTTACAATTACTTTCAAAGATGTCATGCTCAATATGACATTTTCTTTTCCTCCTCAGTAGATGGTCAGATACCATAAACTATCCACAAGGAAACATCAATATTATCATTTTCATGACTTTCTTTCTAATGAAAGACATTGCCTCTAATTTTCAAATAATTTTGAAAATAATCAAAAATTTGGAAGGATTTAGTAATATAATATTCTCATTATTAAGTTGGTGTTTAGGGCGGTAGATTGGCTGTATCGTTAGAGCATCAGACAACATGCTTTGGTATGGCCCTTTACGCTCTGAGTTCAAATCCCGCCGAGGTTAGCTTTGCCTTTTATCCTAAAATAAAGCACTGGGTAATTGCTGGCCTTGTGCCAAAAGTAGAAACAATTGTTAAGTTGTTTTTTTTAATATTACCTAAGAAAGATTCTTATATAAAATTATGATAAAGGATTTTAGATAAATACTAGCAGAATGGCCTGGCGTTGCTCGGGATTCTAAACATAGATTGGCATGTTTATCCCTTTTTCTGAAACAGTACAGAGAAGTGCGAAATACCTTGGCCTTGCGACAGTTGAATAGCAGATTTCACTGACGATTCGTTTGCCTGCCTTGTTCTTTTTCTTGCCGCTTTCGCAGTATTTCGGCCAATGGAGTATCTCTTCCTTCGAGGCATGACCTAAAAGCAGGATGAAGTACACTAAGACTAACTGGTAGAGTAAGGAGTAAACACGTCAGTGATGCCTGTGATTCTATGTAATTGCTGGCCTTGTGCCAAAAGTAGTGGGACTTTTTGGGTGGCATATGAGTAACAAGGACAAGCTGTCTGTTCTTTCGTGAAATAAATACGTTTGTTTATATTTTGTTTTTGTGTATGAAAAAATATCTGTACACAAATATATAATTATATATATATATTAAAATAACAGACTAAAGTTTAAGCAAAGAATCACTGCTTTCACCCTTAACAGGATCTTCTGAAACTAAATAAATCAATCTATGAACGCAGAAGTAAATATTTCGAAAAACGTGGCAACCGAAGGAAAACAGGAAGATGATACTTTGGTTCGTGAAGATGTTTTTATAATGTCATAATGCAGACAGCCAGACATACAGACAGATATTATAAGGGCACGACGTTATAGCTATGTATCTATCTAAAAAGACAGACTAAGAAAGAGAGAGAGAGATCACTAACCTGCGCCTAATGCGGTCCCTAGGGCATTGAAAATTTGAAATATATTTTGCTCAAAACACTCACAGGACCATAAGTATTACATGTGTAAAAAAAAAAAAATCGGTTGGGTGGTTCTCGAGTTTTAGGGAGACAGACAGACGTTCTCTGTTTTAGATATATAAATAAATATTTTAAAGCAAGCAGTTTAAATTGTAGAAACATGGCCTATTTCAAGGCAATCAACTATAAAACGTGTTAAAGATGGCAGGAGAATTCAGCTTGTCATCAGTGCCACACTCTATTTCTTTTCTTTGGTAAAAGAAATAGTGTTAAATAGTATGAAATCAATTATATTAAAGTTGTGTATTTTATGTAAAACATCAATCATGCTGTAAAAGAGAGAGGGAGAGAGAACAGTGGTGGTAGTGGCCCCAAAAAATGTTTTTCTTTAATCCAAGACGATTATTATTTGCGTATATATCATTATCATCATTAACATCATCATTTAATATCTGATTTTCCTGCTAGCGAGGGTTAGATGGATCTTCACAGACTGAGTCAGTACACAAGTGTGGCTCCTGACCCCTCAGATGGTTTGGGGGCCTGCATCTTACTTTCATATGATTCTGTGCTCTACTGGGTGCAATTTATTGTGATACCAGCACTAGGGAGGCTGTCATATATTTAACACAACAGGGTCCTCCCAAACCTTTGTTTGGCAAGTTTCTGTACTGTGTATTAGGTGGGTTTATCATGTAGATAACCAACACTAGAGAAGCTGTCATATTCTTGACAACTAAGGGGTACTCTCAACTCTTTTTGGCATGGTTTCTAGAGTGGGTTGCCTTTCCTATCACTTACCACATTACAGGGTATACTGGGTGCATTTTCATGGCACTAGAACTAAAGAGGTTGACAGTTATTGTCCCAATTGAAAAGCCCTTTCCGCTCTAGGTGAGGGGGAAGAAAGAGAAGAAATATGTGTATGATTTTATGCATTTATGGCTGATCACATAGTGGATGGGTAGTCAAAGGGGTCAGGATTTTTGAGAGGGATGTAATGATGGTGAGAATAACTAAGGTATGGTAGTGGGACAGTGCACAGGGATGGAAAGAGTAGCTACACTCTACACACTTGTGCATCCATAGAGTGCACTAAATGCACCTCATGGAATTTCTGCCCACCCCTTTCTGACATACTGAATAAGGCCACTTTCCTGATAGTGTCATCCTTCTGATTGCTTTCCTACTTATTAAGATTTCTGTCTTTGTTAAGTTTACCTTTAGGCCTTTCAACTCTATGTTTTTCTTCCAAGCTTGAAATTTTGCTTCAAACTCACCTGTGTATTCAGATTTGAAGACTAGGTCATCAGCAAATAGGAGTTCCCATGGTGCACCAAATTTAAACTCCTCAACTTAAGTAGATTGAGGAATGTGCCATGGTGGACCCCAACCTGCACTTCCAATTCATCCCTGTATTCATTACTAACTCTCATCTTTGTTGGTTGCACCTTTATGAATGGCTTGCATGTCACTCACAAGCTATATGTTTGCACCTAGTGTCCATCAGATTACAGAGCAAGGAACTCTATCAAAGGCCTTCCCCAGATCTACAAATGCCAGGTTCAGTAGCTTACTCTTTACTAAGTACTTCTCCTAAAGTTGTCTCACTAGAAAGAAGGCATTGATATTACCCGTACTTGAGATAAAGCCATTCTGCCCTTAATTAATTGTGCTATAACCCTTTCAGCAACTTTCATGACTTGGTCCATGAACTTGACACCTCTATAGTTATTTCTTTTTAATGCATCTCCTTTGTTCTTGTAGCAATATACAATGATATTGCTACACCAGTCATTGGGTATGACACCATCCTGCACTACTCATAACAGATGCTTTTAGCATCTCAGCCACTATACTGGATGTTCACTACTTCATGTCGTTAATTGGTTTATCTACCACACTGCTATATACTTTTATGGTTGGTCTCTGTTGGGTCTACATGGGGTATGCCATCAATGTCCCATTTATTCTCTTTGTTCAGCAGTCTCTTGTAGTAAGTCTTCCATGCCTCTTTCTTTTCAGTATTGGACAGGGCTAATACTCCACTAAATTTTTGGAAACACTTTTCAGCAACCACATCACAATTTTTGTTAACATACTATCTTGCAATCCAAAACACTTCACACCTCTAATCTTTATCTCACAGGATATGTCTAAACTCCTTTTCTACCTCTCTCCTTGTCAGGTATATCCACCACCTGGCCTTTCTTCTAGCTATCTGCCATTGCTTTTTGTTTCCCCCTTTGCTCCAGTCTATCCAGGTTTATATATATAACTTATAAATAAAACATTTAAAATGGCATACTGATGTTTAATATTTGGTGATTGTTTCTAATTTAACCATGAAATGTCCCCAGGGTCAGCTAACATATGGTAAATTATAAACTTGTTTTGTTTTGTCATACTTTCTCTCATTTTCACTCTTGTACTTGCATTGTACTGGCTCCCTTAAAACAAGCCTAACCATATATTTCACAATGTTCTTGAACATACACAAAGATATGTACATATTCTACATACAACTTGCATTATCAAACATTCCCTTTATCAGCTATTGGCTAGAGATCTCAATGATTTCAGTGCCACCCAAAAGTATTGCACCCTCCAGCAGTGCCAAGCAGCATTGATGTTACCAAGTTTTATGGTTCACTCTGTAGCATCATTTTCCTCATTATCCATGTTGCTATCACCAGAGACAAGATGATGTTGTAACCTTTTTTATAATTCAGGTATTATAGTGTTTACCCCGTGCTGAGGGTTTGCACGCTGCTCGCAACATTGGTCTTTCACTTAAATATATATGTACCATCATCATTACTGTTTAATGTCTATTTTCCATGCTTGCATGAATTAGACAGGTTGTCACATTCAGAGGTTAGATTAGTCAAGATCATATCTTACTTGTATGCTCCATTTTTGGCTTGGTTTCTAGGGTTGGATACCCTTTCTAATGTCAACCACTTTACAGCATCCACTAAGAGCATTTTATCAAGATTCTGGCACTACCACTTTGCAATGTGGACTGGGTGTTGTATATTGTGGTATAAGCACTACTACCTCTAATGAGTCTTTTTTGTGGGACCCACACTACTGCCTTACAGTGCAGACTTGATGATTATATCATCATCATCATCACCGTTTTATATCCGTTCTTCCATGCTAGCATGGGTTAGACGGGTTGTCCTGTTGTGTTGTAGGCAGTGTCCAATTGGCTGACCTTGTCTTGCTCATACAGGAACTGATTCTGGTTTGATTTCTACAGCTGGATGGCCTTCCTAACACCAACCTCATTTACAGTGAGTGCTGGGTGCTCTTTTTCCGTGGCGCGTACATGTCCACTTTACAGTGTGGGCTGGGTGCTTTTTTGCCGTGCAGCTCCACGACCACTTTGCAGTAGGAGGGGGTGGGGGCATATTTTCTATATACTTCAGCTTCGGCTTGTTCCCGTGGGAAGTCGAGTCTTCTATATTACTGCGTGATGCCAGAGGTCACGGTCGTGTATTATCGCCCTTGAGAGGAGCAATTGGGTAAGGTCGGCTTTTATCACCTCATCCCAGGTTTTCTTGGGTCTCCCCACTCCGCGACTTCCATGGACTTCTAGTGCTCTGCACCTTTTTATGCAGCTGTCATCATTCATATGCATCACATGTCCATACCAACGTAATCTCCTCCTGCACACAGCATTTGATTCCTCTTATACTCCGTCTCTCTCTCAGTTTGTTTATGCTTTGCCGTTTGCGTATATAACTATTACACATCCATCGGAGCATGCAAGCTTTGTTTCTTTCTAATCTGCACAAGTCTTCTACAGACAGCGTCCAGGTCTCACTACCATGTAACATTGCTGTTTGTATACACGCATCATACAGTCTGCCTTTCTTTTTGAGAGAAAGCTTTTTGCAGCTAGCAGTGGCTGTATCTCCCTGAACTTCTTCCATCCCATTCTTACCCTGGTTATTGTACTTTCCTAACACCCACTTCCACTGCTAATTCGATCACCTAGGTAGCAGAAGCTGTCTACTGTTTCTACAGAGCCCTCCCAGAGTTTGGTGGGGCTTGTTTCCTGAGGCCGTTTGCTGCTTCCTGTCCCAGCACAGCTGCTACATATGAAGCCTGCATTCTTAGTTAAGCTTCCTGAGATCCCACTACATCTCTTGTGTACCCATTGTTTGCATTTGGGGCAGAGGATGGAGTTCCTACCCACACCTTTCCTACATACTGAGCAAGGCTATTTCCTAGTGGGGATCTGGGTTCTGTTTTCTCGTCTACTTACAAGAACCTTAGTCTTTGTCAGGTTGACTTTGAGACCCTTTCTTTCTAGTCCCTGCTTCCATGTTTGGAATTTCTTCTCTAGTTCCACCATAGATTCAGCTATAAGTGCAAGATCATCCGCATATAGGAGTTCCCATGGGCATCCGGTCTTAAACTCCTCTGTTATTGCCTGCAAAACTATAATGAACAGGAGAGGGCTGTATGCTAAATTCCTCCCTATAGTCATTGCTAACCCTAACTTTGCTGACTGCTCCTCTATACATGGCTTGTACAGCTTTCACAAGCCATTCATCTACTTCTAATTTTCTAAGAGCCCACCAGATTATAGCATGGAGGACTCTGTCAAAGGCTTTTTCCAGATTGATGAATGCCAGGTAGAGCGGCTTACTTTTAGCTAGGTACTTTTCCTGTAACTGCCTCACAAGGAAGAGGGCATCAGTGGTGCTTTTTCCTGGTAGAAACCCAAATTGCATCTCATTTAGTTTTACCTGGACCCTAATCAACTGTGCTATAACTCTTTCTGTTACTTTCATGACCTGATCCATCAGCTTTATACCTCTATAGTTTCCTCTATCTAGTGCATCACCTTTACCCTTGTAGCTGCTGATTTGTACTGCTGGCCCCTCTATAGGGTCCACTTGGAGTAGGGTCTCTTTTTCCCATGCATTCTCCTCATTTTGTAATCTTGCATAATGGCTCTTCCACGCAGCTTTCTTCTCGGCACTTGTGAGGGCAAGCTCACCTTTATCATTCTGGATACACTTCTCTCCAATGACATTACAATTCTCTCTGACACACTGCCTCACAATCTTGAACACCTCATGTTTCTGGTCCTCAGGTTGCAAAATATGCTTGAATTTTCTATCCTCTGCTTCTCTTCTAGCTAAGTCTACTTGTCGCCTAGCTTCTCTCCTGGTCTCTATGTAATGTACCCTGCTTCCCCCATTCTTCCATTCTTTCCATGCCTGTCGCTTAGCCCTTAACTGCCTCATCTACCTTATTGTTCCACCACCAAGTCACTCTCTTCCTCCCTGTGGACTTGCTCCAACCACAGATCTTGTCCGTCGCCTTTAGTAAATTATTTTTAGGACTCCCAGTGCTCTTCTACATTGAATGTCTCTATCTGTTCTTCATTACTGTCATAGGCGTCGAGTAGAATATCTTTAAATCTGTTACTGGCTGAGGGGTCTTTCAGCTTCCAGATCTTTCTTCTCCAGGTTGCCTTCTGTTTCCAAGTTTGTCTAGTTTTGACAGTGAGATCACTGACAACTAAGTTATGTTGGGAGGTACATTCCTCACCAGGGAAGGCTTTTGTGTTTACAACCATCCATCTATCATGCCCTCTGATGAGGATAAAATCTATCTGACTAGATTGCTCCCCTGATCTATAGGTGATCAGATGGTTGTCAGGTTTTTTAAAGTTTGTGTTACATATCGACATGTCATTGGCGCCGCAGAATTCCAGAAGCCTGAAGCCTTCTTCATTTCTTGTGCCAAACCCGTGGCCTCCATGGACTCTATAGAAGCCGTTACGGTGTTTACCAACGTGTTCGTTAAAATCTCCTGCAATGATTAGGAAGTCATTGTCGTTTGTTAGGGCAGTGGTGTGCATTAGGGACTCATAAAACCTATCCTTAAGTTCGTCTGGCAACCCCGATTATGGTGCGTAAGCTGATATTATTGTGGCAATTGTTTTATTCAGGACTAGTTTAATGATTCTTGCATTCAGCCTGTTCACTGAGATTACCTTTTCAACCCATTTGTCAGGCTAATAGTATACCTACACCGCCCATCCCGTTGTCATTTCCCACCCAGAAAAATTTGTAACATTGACTTTTGCCTATGAGGAATCTAGCGGACTCTCCTCTCCATCTAGTCTCTTGCACACAGCATACATCAATTTCCTTTCGCTCTAGCATCTCTACAATTTCTCCTGCTCTTCTTTTCATTGTGCTTACATTGATGGTTCCAACTCGGGTTTCGGACATTTGCCATCACTCGTATGATGGGGTGAATTTTTGCAGAAGGGTGTGTATGTTTCCTGTCTCTGGATTAAAGCTTTGCATGGGTGTTTGGTAGCTCGTGGATTTATATTCATTTATTAATTCAGGGTTTTTCCATTTATCCTCAGCTCATTCATAGATATCAGTAAAAGAATTATTATTTAGTGCAGGGCTAGAAGGACAGTAGTAGTAATGGCAGAGTTTGTTGGGGCAGGTAAGGGCTAGGAGTGCAGTAGGTAGTAGTAGTAGTAATGGCAGTGTTTGTTGGGGCTGATAATGGGTTGAGGTTTGATTGGTCGAATAGCTTATGGTGGCGAGTGGGGGCAGGTGGGAGGGAAATTGTGAGATTGGCAGCCAGCACGCGTATATCATCATAGGAGATTTAGGCAGCTTGAGGGAAATAAGCTGGTGCAAGTAGGCATATTGGACAAGGCAAATATGCCTAACCTAGCTTCATAAACATCGAAATGAATGTATGAGAGTAGAGAGAGGTGATGACAGGGGTTAGGGATGACTTTCGTAGAGAGAAACATAATGACCAGCGTGGTGTAATTCGAAAAACAATGTCGAAGTATACAAGTTGTGGCACAGCCAATGATAATAACAACAATAAAAATAAACGATGTGAACAGGACATTTTGAAATTGAGGAAGGCAGATACCTGCAAGAGAGGAGAAATAATATCTATGAATGACTGGGATAGGTTGAAAATATTTAGGAATCCATGTAGCCTTTGAGAAATCAGAAATCTGTCTGTCTAGCTTCGTACCACCGGAATGAATGAGAGAGAGAGAGAGAACGGGATGTGATGGATTAAGGGAAAAGCATAATGACCAGCGTGGTGTAATTTGAAAATAGATATATATTAATTTAGCTTTCACTCCTTTATTTCTCACTTGCATTCTACTGACTTTCACAAAATACTCATATCACCAACATTGGAGTTTTCTCAATATTTTTGTTTTACTTGATCTCAGAACCACCATCTCCAATCCTTCCTGCAATTTTTCATATATAAGCATCTTCGTCAGTGAACCAATTAATCTAAAACTAATTAACCAACATTATATTTCTGGTTTTCCCCTCACTTCAGATGTTGACATTTCATTGCAGTAATATTTGACATCAACTTATCATCGTTGTCTATGACAAAATTAGTTCAAAAAGTATTTCTAAAGAAAATATCATTTCGCAGCTAGTAATAAGTTCTAGTGTAAAGTCAGTCAATCATGAAACAAAAATGTTTTATGCTTAGTTTAATAAAATAATTGTTTCTACTTTTGGCACAGGGCCAGCAATTATCCCAGTGCATTACTGGTACTTTATTTTATTGACCCTGCAAGGATGAAAGGCAAAGTTAACCTCAGCAGGATTTGACTTTCATCCTTATGGGGTCTATAAAATAAAGTACCACTAATACACTGGGATAACTGCTGGCCTTGTGCCAAAAGTAGAAACAATTATTTTATTAAACTAATAAAATTAGTTTAATATAATAATGAGATTTGACAAAGAGCATTCAGATTCTTGTATTCTTTTCTTTTTTTTTTTTTTTTACTGGTTTCAATTATTAGACTGTGGCCATGCTGGGGCACCAGCTAGATAGGATTTAGTTGATTATATCAACCCCAGTACTTTTTTTCAAGATATCCATTTATTTCATTGATCTCTTTTTTTATTGCAGCACTAAGCTACAAGTCATAAACACAGTCAGGAAAACATGAACACATGAACACATGAACACACACACACACACACACACACACACACACACACACACACACACACACACACACACACACACATCATTATCATCATAATTTTTACATCTGTTTTTCTATGCTTGCATGGGTTGGTAAGGCCTTTTCCAGCACAGCTTCCCTCCATTTGTTGTATTCTCTTGTCATTTCCTCTGGGTGGTTCAGCATTTTGAGATTTCACACCATCTCTGCTGAGGTTATCATTGGTTTTCATCTACTGCAAATACCTTCATCAACTTCAGCTACCATATACACACATACATGCATACACACACACATACATACATAAATAATGTAGGCCACAAATACCATCAGATGCTTAACTGCAACACAGTGAAAATCAACTATTCTTGCACCAAAAACATAAAATCCTGCATCAAAAATAAACACAAAAACCTCTAAAGCCCAGATGCTCTTGGAGAAAGCCAGAAATATTCCTGCTTGACCAACAATGTATAAGTGACTTCCACCAAATAGAAACCTGGGCATGCATACATGTGTTGAAAAGCTGCTTCAAAAGTTGTTTCCTTAACAACAAATTGACCCTTGGGTACCTAGATAAGAGGTTTATCATGAAGTTCACAAGCCCCATTTGGAATCTCGAGGAGAATGGCACAGATTTCTCCATAAAATGGTGGATCCTAGAAAAATTCAGACCGTATATTAACCAATGGAAGAAGTTCCTTTTATGCACAGACAAAAAATTGAGTATTCTTAGGAATCTTTTTTCTAACAAAATTCTTTTTGAAGAGATGGATGGGGCCAAACTGACGTTTTTCCTTCTATGTTAATTGTCTGTTCTATGAACATAAACTAACCCTCTCCAACACATAACTTTCAGACTTACTAATTACCTTCTCTTAGCTTTAGAACTCTTATATGTAAGGAAATTTTCCACGAGTTAATCCATCATAACATGGCGAATTGAAAAGTTGGTATTATCTAAAGCACTAACAAAACACATTCGCATTATGCAATTGTTATAGTAATCTAATTGAATTGTATATCACAACTCGTCCCACAGACTGAGAGCTCTGACCCTTTGCATATTTGTTAGCAAGTTTTTACAACAATATATTATAATATATATACACATGTGTGTGTGTATATGTGTATGTATATGTATTTATGTATGTATGTATTATGTCAGGTCACCAGTTGCTGCTACTGGTAACATGTATCCCAGTACAACCTGTCTCATGGTCGGGTCGTTGGCAACTAAACTGGCAACTCCACCAAGGTTTCTTGGTGAGGAGGGTGACTTTGGACATCCTGCAGAACTAAAAACAAAACCTGTCAAAGGGCAAAGGAGCTCTTAAGAGTCAATGGCCATCCCAAATCACCGGGAGAGATGACCCCTTAGCCTTTGTCAAGGCAGAATTCTAGGAGAAGGAAAACTCTGATATAACACCTGCAACCCTGATGGTATCCAATGATGTTGACTTGTTCTTGTTTTTGGTAAATATCATCTTGGTTAAGAGAGTGGGACTGGCTTTGTGCAGTGCCTTTGCTCACTATAAAAGCTTCACGGCACAGGCATTGCTTTATATCTGGAGATCTCTCTGCACTTGTCGTCACATGGTACCATGGGCCCAGCACTATGTGTCAATAATTGTCACAGCTGTAGTGTTTGTACCAGTCGCTGGCTGGACTAAAAAGTCACACTCGTTCAGCGCATCGGTAGGAGTTCTCCTACATGGATATAAAGTAGTGGCCGTACTCGAAAACGAGTTGGCAGCCACCATGTATGTATGTATATATGTATGTATGTATATAATGGGCTTCTTGCAGTGAGATTGCTTGTACTAGTGGGCAGCTCTTCTCTAGCACAGATAAACTGCTGATGATGATGGAGGATGTATGAAACCGTAAATAAATGAATCGTTTGAGATGGAATAAACCTCGTCAATTATATTCTAATTACATTAGGGAGTGTTTTGTTTTTTTATTGTTGTTGTTGTTGTTGTTTATACAGTTTGTTAATAGAATCGGATGTTAAATCCTGATGATGATGATGAATCTAATGTTGATCAAAAGATGAGCTAATCACCTGCAATTAGTGGGTCTCTAGCAAGCATTGTAAACAAAACATTAACAATTTAACTAGAAATGTGAAAATAATAAAAACAAAAGATAAAGATATTTTTTGTAATTATCTATTTAAAAAAACAACAAAAATATACTTTTTCCTAAATTTTTTTTTTTTTTATTTTCACCATATTTAAAAAAAAAACTTTTTATAATTTTTTAAATAATTTTTCTTCAAACTGAAAGCTTTTTATTTTCAATCAAATTTAATTTCCCCTAATAACATTTGGAAAAATCATTGATAATCAATGTAAATGAATAAAAAACAAAAAATATATTAGATTTAGAATAACAAGAAATTTCTGTCTCGTTTCCTTTCAAGTTAAAATATTCTGGTAAGGAATGTCAGCAAAATCACATGAAAGGATTTATAAATTTCTGCTTTAAATATTATCAGTTATCTTCTTCTTTTACTAATTTTTATTACTAGTTTTGTATCATCATCATTATATCATTATTGTCATTATTGTTTTTACATGTTTTCTTTTCCTTCCATTCTTGCATGGGTTGCACATGTCCTCTCCAGTACAGCATCTATCCACTTGTTTCTCTCCTTTATCATCTCCTGCTGATATCTTCTTCAGGTTTCCTCTGCTATGGCTTCTTATATACACACACAAATATATACATACACACACACACACACACACACACACACACACACACACACACACACACACATATATATATATATATATACACACATACACATACACACACACACACATACACACATATATATACTGTATATACATATTTGGAATGTGTGTGTCTTAATGCAAAAAAAATAAAATAATAAAAAGATGTTGAAAAGAAAAATCAAATCAAACAGTGACATTATATCGCATACGTTTTAATATATATGTAAGAAATCAATCAATTATATATATTACAAATTTATTATCACAAATTGCAGAGAAAACGTTTGTACAAATAATTCTCTGCCTGTGTGTCTGAGATAAGTTATCATTTAATGCTTAGCATCTTGTACAAATTTAGCAGAAAATATCTAAAAACAAGTTTGTTAATTCAAATGATTGCAGTATTGTTACTAGTGGACAGACTGTTGTGGAATTTACAGTATTAGATAGAATAAAGCCTTTATATTTGTATGTGATGACCATAGTGCTGTTTGGCAGTTTTCAAGAATGTCTTGCTAATATGGCTTCATGTTATTTGTTAATTCAAATGTTTATAATATCTTTACTAGTGGACAGACTGTTGTGGAATTTACAGAATTAGAATAAAGCCTTTACATTTTTATGTGATGGTCATAGTACTGTCTAGTAGTTTTCAAGAATGTCTTGCTAATGTGTATTCAAGTGTTGCAGGGTGTTAAGAGTTAATAAATAGATCTCATAAATCAAAGAATTATATTTATTACAGATTTATTAGCAAAAATTATATAGAAACTTGGTTTGTAGGCATAATTCTCCATCTCTCAGTGTATCTGGGATAAGTTATTGTTTAATAACCGTATGCAGTTTATCAGATAATTAACATCGTAAATCGTTTATAACTTCTCTAGTCCTGAAAAACTGAATGATATGGTGGAGGGGGAAAATGTGGCTGCGTGGTTAACAAGTTAATTTCACACTCAAGTAGGCTGTGGTTCACTTCCACTATATGGCATTTAGAGCCAGTAACTTCTACCTTCTACTGAAGCATCAGAGAAAATTTTCCAGGTGGAAACTATTCAGAAGCATTTTATCTCTCTGCTTGTATATCCATCTATTTGTCTATCTGTTTATCCATTCATTCCTCCATCCCCATATCCAATCCCATCAGAGATACAAATGAAAGAAAAGAGCTATCAACATATTTTGGACCTTGAGAGTTCTTATACTAAGAGTTTGACTCATTTTTGCATTACTAGTGGTTTCAAGATACAAACACATCTACAAACTGCTTCTAATAAGTCAAACTCTTAAAGTAAAATGTCTTAAATGTTCATCCCTTATTGTTTATGAGCTCTGAACATCTACATTCATCCAACACACTAGATTTGTTTTGTTCAAAGTTTGAACCCTAATACTGTATGAATTACACATGTGGTGAATTTATTTTATTCTATTCATATATTTATTTTTACTGATTGTGGAACTGCATTGAACTTGAAACTTTGTTAGCACAACCTTCTTCATTTGAAACATCACCACGCCCCTACATCACCCTCCCACTTCTGTCTACACCTCCTTTACACTGTAAAGTTATGTTGGTATCACAAAAACATCCAGCCCTCACTGTAAACTGGTCATGTAGAGGACACAACAAAAAGCACCCAGCACACACTATAAATGAAGGACATCCAGCCATAGAAATCTAGCCAGAATTAGTCTTATATGAGCAAGACATAGTCACCTGACCCAACTTGCCTCGAATGGGGCAACCTGTCTAACCCATGCTAGCATGGAAAATGGATGTTAAACGATGATGATGATATATATATATATATAAAAGACGTTTTTACCAATTCCAACCTGCCTGTCCCCTCAATCTATCTTATTTCTCATTCTTTCTTCTGATGAAGGACTAGCATCTGAAACGTTAAGACCCTCTTCCTGCTATTCCTGCTATATCAAGCGTTAACCTAATATATCCCTTCCATATACTGTACCAATTGTGTTGTTATTTCTGTTTACCTTTTACATACACACACACACACACACACACACACACACGTATATATATATATATATATATATACAGCAGCACAGACTCCACTACAGCAATGAAGAGGCGGACTTTCAGGTCTCTACGAAGGTCCGACTTCCACACCGATCTCAAGCTGTGGCACGCCGCCCAGGCCTTGCTCTTCCTCTCAACCACATCATCCTCCGTATTCCCAATCTTTGCTCCCAAATACAGGAAGTCCTCAACCAATTCCAGCGGCTTCCCGCCTACATTAGTGATCCCCTCTGGCTTCTCAACATTCTCTACCAGAGTCTGTGCTGCTGTATGGGTCTGAGACTTGGACACTGACCAAGAAACTCACTCAGATGGTGGATGGGTGCTACACGAGAATGCTGAGGATGGCTCTGAACATTAATCAGTATACACTGAGGATGAAAAACTCAGAGCTGTATGGGAGCATCCCAAAAGTCAGCTCAAAAGTGACACAGAGGAGACTGAGGTTGGCTGGACATGCCCACCGACATCCAGAGTTGACATTGCACTCAGTGCTCCTTTGGGAGCCCCTACATGGACACACTAGAAGAGGAAGACCAAGGTTAACATATGTTGATGCCCTAAGGACAGATACTGGTCTGTTGGAGATGCAGGATATGGTAGCGATAATGAGGGACAGAGACCGCTGGAGAGAACTCGTCCATGGATCTCTGGAATTTTACCCACCTTAGATAGATATATATATATATTGCAAGGCCAATGCTCTAACCACTAAGCCATGTGCCTCCATAATTTTATTTATTTATATATATATATATATATATATATATATATATATATATATATATATATATATATATATATATATATATATATATATATATATATATATATATATATATATATATATATATATATATATATATATATATATATATATATATATATATATATATATATATATATATATATATATATATATATATATATATATATATATATATATATATATATATATATATATATATATATATATATATATATATATATATATATATATATATATATATATATATATATATATATATATATATATATATATATATATATATATATATATATATTTTATTATTATTATGGAGGCACATGGCTTAGTGGTTAGAGCATTGGCCTTGCAATAGAAAGGT
>OZ024741.1:155036696-155039196 GCA_964016885.1 Eledone cirrhosa
AGTCAACCTGTTGTTGCTACCTAGATGAAAACTGCTATGAAATCCCACAATGAATTTTATACTTGAATTTTCAAATCTCAAGTTTTAACTCTTTGTATTATTAATTTTTCTTAATATTAATCAACATTTGAAAAGATGGCTTTTGCAGACCCATCGAAACCGGTCATTTTTTATACCCTTTATTATTTCCTTACCTTATAAAATTATGTTTTTTCACAAAAAAGTATTCTGTCTCTTATATATTCCATGTGCCATTACCAACCTCAATTTTCTCTATAACCTTCGTTTTGTGTAGAAAATTACACTTTTCATATATATATATATATATATATATATATATATTGAAATTTCCGTTGAAAACAGAAAAGGTCATAGAAGTGAAGAGTGCTCTATGTAAGTACCAGAGCAAAATTTAATGTATAAAAATCAATACAATATAATTACCTCATTACCAGAGGTTTCCCGAATGAGGCGAATACGAAAGAAACGTCTTCATTCGTTCGTCAGACGAGGCAATATAAAACATGACTAAATACTTGGAAAGTCTCATCAAGAAAAGCAAAAAAATTATATAAATATAGACAAAGGAATTACAATAGCCATATGAAATATATAAAAATCTTTCAAGAAATATAGTTAGGTGTGTGTATATGTATGTATATACGCTCACGGATGTACATATGTGTGTATGTACAAATGTGTACGTATAGTGAAAAAGTGTACGTAAATATATATGTTAGGGCAAGTGTATCTGTATATCTGTAACTACAGACAGACATGATGTGATTGTGTGTTTGGCAGGTACACAGAAAAAACAGGGTATTAGATACATTATAAGAATATGAAGGCACGCGTATAAACACACACACACGCACGTACACTTATATGCGGAAGTAAAAGAGGTAAGGGAGTGTAATAATTAAAAGAAAGTATCATTCTCGATATAATTATAAAAATGGAACAATAATTAAGAAAGAAAAAATTAAAGAAAAGGAGACAAACAAGGTACACGCGTACACACACATATATCTACAAGAAACGTATATCTATAAGAAATATATATATATATATATACACGCAAAAACGTGCAGACAAAAGCGTATGCAAGCACACATACACACATAGGATGCACATATATGCTCATATACGCCTCGCCCCATGTATATCTAATCACGCGCACGCACGCGACTGTATACACACTCGCACACACACACACACACAAATATATACATGCTTATATACATACGTACACTTACACATCCATACATTCGGTACGTACATACACACACACACACACATACATACACTCACGCATATAGACCTGTATACATGCACACACATAAAAATAAGGATGTAAAAAATGAAAAAAAGGGAAAAAGCAAAACAAAAAACATAGATGTAAAAACAGATATAAAGACACATAAAAATACACATATATATATATATACACGCACGCGCGCGCACATATGGAGGCGTTCGTGTACATATATAGAAAGTATACACACATTAAGGCGCTCAGACACATAGATACAGGGTGTAAAAAGCCTTGTGGATAAGTAAGTACAAATATAAAATTATAAGATTGGCTGAGAAATAACAAAAAATATCTGGAGTGGAAAACGCAAGTGACCTGTTTAATCAATTAGTGAAGAAAATAGGGAAGTAAAAAGTGGAAAGTGAAGATATTAGGTAAGTGAATCGGAGAATAGTGGGGGGGTTATTGGTGGATGTGAAGTAAAAATCAAAAAAAAATAAATAAATAAAATAAAAAAAATAAAAATAAAAAAAAATAAAAAATAAAAATAAAAAAAAAATAAAAATAAAAATAAAAAAGTATAAAAAAAAAATAAAATAAATAAAAAATAAAAAATAAATAAAAAAAATAAAAATGAAATTAATAATGAGGATAAAAATGAAAGTAAATCAGAAAGGGTAGTCATAAAGAGAATAATAAGAGTTTATGGAGGATAAGTATCTGAAAGTGTGTTAAGTTTATATGAGCTGGAAAGCAGGTGTGATTTCATGTGTGGGCAACTGGTGAACATTTCTGTCTTTGTGTTCAGGCAGGTCTTTGGTGATTTAAGATTTTGCAAGATCCAATATTTTTCATTTATGCAGAGCGTGCATTTTCTTGTTCCTCTTGCATATTATTTAGATTGGTTCAAAAGTGAGACCTGGGCATTGTGTGCAGAGTATATATGCAGACTGGAGAGGAACGAAGCTTGCATGCTCCGCTGGATGTGTAATAGTAATATACATGAACGGCAAAGCATAAACGAACTAAGGGAGAAATTAGGAATAAGAGGGATCAGGTGTTGTTCACTCGAGAGAAGACTACGTTGGTACGGTCACGTGATGCGCATGAAAGACGACAGCTGTATAAAAAAGTGCAGAGCGATAAAAATAGACGGTAGCCACGGAGTAGTCAGACCCAGAAAAACCTGGGACGACTTGATAAATTCCGACCTCACACACTTACACCTCTCCAAGACAATGTCAC
>OZ024741.1:155046696-155066696 GCA_964016885.1 Eledone cirrhosa
CTGGCGTGCCACAACAACGTAGAAGTTGAGAGGAGCGCTACAGCGAAATTAACATAAATTGATAACACAAACACCACCACAAACAATGTAAACAAAGACACCAATGATACCAATGAGAACTCTAATTTTGAAAAAAATGACAGTAACAGCGACAACGAAAATACAGATAAAAAAAAAATAACAAATACAACAATATCAACACCACTAACATGAAAACAAATAGCAACAACACCAACAGCAACAATACCAACTGCACCGAGAACAACAGTGGCAACAAAGACAACAGTGATAACAGCAACAGTGATAACAACAACACCAACAAGAACAACGACAACGACAACAACACCCCCAACGAAAACAAAAAGAACACTTTCACTGCGGCAGCAGCAAAGAAGAGGCCATGCTTCAACATGGACCTCTCAAACAAAGATGAAAAGTTGGCCCAGGCATGGAAGCTCATCAAGCAAGAGCAAACCTGGGCCAACTTAACTGTCCCGGTAGAAGCTATTGGGGCAGTGGAGTGCAGAACGGTGCATTATAGATGCATCTCAGCACAAACCAAAAGGGCAGCTTTAATCCCACAAGAAGATGTTGAAGTCACGCTGAGGTGCATCAGAGAAGACACCGAATACATAGAGAGGGGCAGACAGTACGGCACCATTTCGGTGTTGTTCAAGTCAGAAGCCCTCGCTATGAAACACGCTATGACTCCTTGCAAAACCAGCAAGGTCATAATGTACCCCTCCCACATGGGAAAAAGAACGGCCCGTCTCCGCATTCCCAGAATGCCACCAGGACTTGACATGTGGTGGCTTCTGGGAGATCCTTCTCCAGATCAGGCCCGAGAATGTGAAGACAATCCCGGACCACATCCGCCTTCAGAATGGGACGGTCATTCACATTATGACCGAAGGCAAAAGGCCGCAGTGTTTTGTTTGTGGGAAAAAAACCCATTTGCGAGCCTTCTGCCCTCAACTGCTGAAAGAGGCAAGGGGTCGAAAGGCTCCACTGCTGCCGACGCCGGGGTGAGGACCACAACCAACACCAGCACTGGCAAAACCACCAACAACAACACCAAACACCAATAGAAAGACCACCACCAACATTGACCACCCAGGGGGGAAACGAGGAAAGCTGTCAAATCCCCCCCCCCCAAAAAAAAATACACACACCAATAAAACCATAAACACACATACAGACACACTTACAGACACAGACCCCTCATTTACCAGTAGTGAAGATGAGGGAAAACCAAAATCCCCTAAAATAGAAAATAGGAAACACAAAAAGAAAAAAAAAACTCAACAAAGCACAAAATCACCCACAATAAAAAACGCAGACACCACCCACGCAAACATCGTTCCAATAACACCAACATCAACACCACCATCACCATCACCAGAATCCCCAAAACGCAAACAACCTAAACAGATGCAGGAACAAATACACACACAAACATCTGAAACCACAGACACCGCACTCACAACAAACACAGACACAACCGAAACCATACCACCAAAACCATCACCACCACAGCCACACAAACAAATAAAATCACACCAACATAACATACAAAACTTCGTGCTCATCAGGAGAGCCAACAAGGAACTGATGACCCTCGTAGCATGAAGTGAAAATATACAAAAAGAGGGGGAAATTTTTAAATCAACCACATTTCGCGTGCCGGAAGATTTGGTTCTGGTGCGAATGTCAATCGATTTATACAAAGAAATACGAGACAGCTTTCCTCGGGACATGGGAACCACGAACGAAAAACCCACTTCAAGACTTTTAAAGGGAGAGCCCGGAAGGTAAGTAAACCTTTCCTCTCTCTCTTTTTAACCTGCCAACAGAGCCGTATTAAGAGTAGGATGTTTAAATGTTCGAGGCCTGGGAATGTCCTGGAAGCAGGGTCACCGCTCAACGACCTCAGGTCTCTAGAAATGGATGTAATTGCCGTCAGCGAGACCAGGATTTCCGACACGCACACATAGCCCCCATTTTCGACGGCTATCAGATCTTTGCATCTATTAGCCGGCCGGGAATGGGAGGCAGGGTGGCAGTGCTGTTTAGGAAAGGCCTGGATCTCGAGGTAAGGTCGATCTTCCGGGACCCAGACAGGAAGTTGGTGGTCCTGGAGGTGAACAATAACGAAGGTGGTGCCTTTAGACTGGTGGCCGTCTATGCTCCTACTGGACAGGACGGCCGGACTTCTTTAGACACCTGGAAGCCTTCCTGGGTACGTCTGGCTCTTTACTGTTAGCGGGGGACTGGAACGGCATCTTAGACGCACGCTGGGACTGTGTGGGAGTATCCTATAGGAGCGGGGGGTGCAAAAGCCTCAAGAACCTGATCAGCCAGTTCCAACTGTCTGACAGGTACCAACTAGATTTCCCTAATGCGCCAGTGTGGACCTCGGCTAACCGCATAGGGTCATCTAGATCGTATATAGACAGGATATTCATTAGGAAAATAGCCAGAAATAGTGTAAGCTGTCCACGTTTTGAAACGGTCGCCTATTCAGATCACAAGTTTGTGATCTGTATGGTCGACCTAGATAAGACACGTAGGTTAGGACCTGGTTACTGGAAGCTAAACATGTCATTTCCGGCACGTAAGGCTTACAGGGACCAGGTCAACAATTTAGTTAAGAAAAAGTTGACAGGGGGAGTCGTCAACAATAGATGGTGGGGGGCTCTCAAAAGAGAGATTAGAGTAATGTCGATAGAGTTTAGCAAAGAAGTAGCGTTAGAGAAAAATAGAAAGGAGGGGGAGTTGGTAGATAAGTTAGACGAGGCTATTGGTAGTGGCATTGCAACTGACGTGCTAGCGGCGAGAATGGCATTAGACCATTTCTTCAATGCGAAACACGAAGGTTGCATTGTCAGAGCTAAGGCGCGTGCTCTGAGAAACAAGGGAACCAAAGCTGTTCAATGGGCCCACGTGGCAGAGGCGCAGCGTGGTAAGAAAACCACGATTCGGTCTTTGATGGACCGAGACGGGCACGAGCTGAGCGATTCCAAGCGGATGTGTGAGGCCTTTCGCCAACATTTTGCTCGGACTGGCAGACTTCAGTCCCTACCTCGATGGCTTGCCGCAACTCTCGACGGCTGACGTGGGTGCTGCGAAAGGCCAATTACTTCAGCCAAGATTCAGGATGCCCTTGTCGGCTGCGTGAGGCGCAAGTCACCCTGTTTGGATGGTCTGTCCTACGAGCTTTACGTAAATATGCCAGACTTGTTCTCCAATTTCCTCAAAGCCCTCTACTGCAACTGGCAGCAAAGCCGGGGCGTAGTAACGCTGATAAGGAAAGACGAGAACAAAAGGGACACATTAGACAATTTCAGGCCCATAACTCTGCTCAACACAGAGTTTAAGATTTTGGCCAGGGTGTTAGCGAAGAGGTTGCCGCTTGTCGTCGGGGATTTGGTTGGGGAGGCGCAAACTTGCGCAAACCCAACCAGGTCCATACACGACAACCTCCACCTAATGCAATACATCATAGAGAGGGTAGGGTGTAAACCTGGCTTCGATGGGGCTCTGATCAATTTAGATCAATCGAAAGCATTCGATAGGGTTGACCATCGGTACCTGGAGGCTGTCCTCAAGGCAGCTGGCTTCGGCTCTGTCTTCAGAAGCTGGATCGCTGCAATTCACAACGGCACCTGCTCGATGGTAAAAATTAATGGCCACCTCTCGGAACCGTTTCAGGTCTCCCGATCGGTCCGTCAAGGGTGCCCTCTCTCCTCCCTTCTGTACGTATTGACTCTCGAGCCTTTACTGAGATAAGAATTGGGATGAGGTGACAGGCAGGGTAGCCAGTCTCATCCAGAATGGGCTGGGATGAAGCTATCACTGAAAGGTCAGGCAGAGGTGGCGAATGCGTACATCGCGTCCGTCATCTACTAATATCTGACCATCGTCCCTTGCCCCCGTTCGCACCTCGCCATCTTGGAACGGCTCTTCTTCAAATTCTTGTGGAGGGGTCAGGTTCCGCTGGTGAGGCGGTCCATCTGCTGCCAGCACCCTCTACGTGGAGGGCTGGGCATGCCGTGGCTAATGATGCACAGGAACGCGCTGAGACTGCGGCATCTCCAGATATTCTGCCTAAACGGTGAACAGGTGTGGTCGCCGTTTGTCAGATGAGCCTTTCCGCAGCTCGTTTCTTTGACTGAGCTGCAGTCCTGGGTCAAGAAGAGACCGAGACTGGGTGACTGGCATCTGGAATGTTGCCAGGCACTCACTGCCCTCTACCAGGTGGGCAATGCGATCAGTGGAACTTCCACTCTCGAGTTCTATAGAGGATTAGCACTCAGAGAGGCTCTGGGAGTCAACGAAGTCGAACTAACCAGTCTGTACCAGAGGACTTTTGAGCCGGGGACGATGCATAATCTCCAAAAATCCCTCACTTGGCAGTCCTACCGGGGGGCACTGCCGGTTCGAGATAAACTCTACAGGCACGGAAGTGCTGTCAGACGGACCTGCCCGCGATGCGCGCAGAGCGACAAAACCATTCTGCACGCACTCGTCCAATGTTCGTGCATTACTGACTTGTGGAGTTATGTTGAACAGCTGTTGTCGCGTGTAGAACGGATCCGGCTATCGGCCGAGTCCATAGTGAAGATCGACCCGCCGCCTTCCTTAGGTCAGGAAGGGCAGGCAATTTTCCTCTGTCTGGTGGCAGTAGCGAAAGAGGTTATATGGTGGATGAGGTTGAAAGGACTGAAGACAGACACTTTTCTCTTCGGCCAATCCCTCATCAACTTTTTCAAGTTTCACTTGGAAAGGAAGGTGAGGGGGGAGAGAGAAGTGCTGCCCCCCAGTACATTTGCTGAAAGGTGGGTGAATGTGGCGAGAATGGCCCGTGTGAGTGGGCCTACTCTGGTCATGCGGCTGTAGGTAGGTAAATTTGAGGAGGAGAGGGGGTGCCCTTCCAGGGTGCTCTTGAAGCGTCGGGTCGTTCAGGATTGGTGGGGTACCTGAGCGAACTCTGGGTGGTCATCCCCCCTATTGGGGAATTTTTTCTTCTTGTAATTTTATTGTTACTTTGTTATTGTGATTCATATTGTTTACTCGATTTTTTCTGCAAAACCCCACTGTCCCAGTCTTTTGTATTGTCCCCTATATGTCGGCCCCTGTGGCCAATATATGAAATCATTATTATTATTATTATTATTATTATTATTATTATTATTATTATTATTTTGTTTATTCCAGCCAAGAAGAGGCCATTAAGATTGAAGATGAATTGTTAACAGAATATGCTTTCAGTGTTCCGCAACTGATAGAACTGGCAGGATATAGCTGTGCTGTGGCCATCACAATGGTGAGAACCTCTCTATTACTAATTGTATGTGTCATTGCATGCATGTGTGTCTGTCTGTGCTTATGTGATGTAATTTTGACAAAAATAGATCATTCATAAAATATATACAGTCTTGAAATGTTCTGTATGAGCAAGACATGGTGATCTAACTCATGCTAGCATGGGAAAATGGAGGTTAAACGGTGATTATGATGATATATATATATATATATATATATATATATATATATATATATATATATAAAGAAATAAATATTTTTCTTTATTTGCCACAGGGGCGTACAAAAATGGAACATTACAAGACGTGACGGCGGGGGTTTTACATAAAAATAACTTTAACATTAATAAATAACAATAAACTATATATAATAAAATAACAATTGAAATCCCCAGTAGGGGGGAACGTTACTGCAGGGTTGTTTTACACCCCATGGATAGAACAACCCTCAACACCAGGAACACGTTTTGTAGGTGTTCCTGTCTTCCCTCTGTTTATCTTCCTCAACCTACAGGTTTATATACAGAGAAGGCCCATTCACTCAGGCCATTTTTGCCACATTCACCCACCTTTCAGCGAATTTACTCTCACCTTCCTTCTGAAGTGGTACTTAAAGAAGGGGATAAGTTGTTGTCCGGAGAGAAAGGTGTTTGCCCTCAGTCCTTTTAACCTCGTCCACCATATTACCTCTTTTGCCATAGCCACCAGACAGAGGAAAACCGCCTCTCCTTCATTCTTAAATGAAGGCGGCGGGGTGATCCTTTCGATGGACTCGGCTGACAACTGGATACGTCCCAAATGTGACAGCAGTTGTTCGACATAATTCCACAGGTCAGTCACCCCTGGGCACTGAACAATTGCATGCAGAACGGTTTTGATGTTCTGCTCGCATCTTGGACAGGTCCTTTTGGCAGGATCTTTGCCAGGGCGTCCGTGCCTGTAGATTTTGTCTCGAACTGGTAGAGCTCCTCGGTAGCACTGCCAGGCCAGAGACCTCTGGAAGTTGTCCATAGGCCCTGGATGGAAAGTCCTCCCGAACAGACTGGTCAGCTCGTCCTCCTCGATGCCTAGAGTTTCCCCGAGAATGTCGTCACACTTATCCTCCATTAATCCCCTATAGTATGTCGAAGTGGAGTTTCCGCTGATTGCTGTTTCCGCTTGGTAGAGGGCTGTGAGCGCCTGTAGGCACGCGAGGTGCCAGGCACCCATTTTCAGTCTTCGCTTGACCGAGGACTGCAGCTCTGTTAGTGAGACGAGTTGTGGAAGAGCTTGTCTCACAAACGACAGCCACACCGGTTCACCGGTCAGGAATACCTGGAGATGGCGTAGCCTCAGCGCATGTTTACGCATCATCAGCCACGGAATGCCCAGCCCTCCGTTAGAAGGGTGTTGAGAGCAGATGGATCTCCTCACCAATGGAGCCAGTTTCTTCCAGAGGAACTTGAAGTGTAGGAGTTCCATTTTGGTAAGGTATTCGTGGGGGCAAGGCATGACTGTCAAGCGGTAGTAGATGACGGACGCTATGTAAGTGTTCACCACCTCCGCTCGACCTTTCAAGGAGAGTTTGCACTCAGCCCACTTCTGGGTGAGTGCAAACACCTTCGCCGTGATATAGAGAGCTCTTTTGGCTGTTTAGAATTGGTACACCATATACTTGCACATCATAAGTAATGACTAGAAAGCTAGGTACCAGGCAGGGCATCCGGCTGTAAATCATTGCTTTGAAAAGAACCCCATGAGGGGGTATTAAATCCTTCCTTTAGCAGAGAAAATGGTTTTAAATGCTTGCATATATATGTATATAGCCCACATCAACACTCCAGCAGTGATATATCAAGCAGAAATGAGCTCCACCAACAAGAGCCATCAAATTGAAGCTTGGACTTATGTTGGAATGTCTGAGAGCCGGTTTAAAAGCTGGTACCTGAACCACAAAACAACCTTCAGACATCCTGACTAAAACAAGCCACCCAGCTCGTGAACCATGCATAGAACCTCAAAAATAACAGCACAGCATTTTCTATTAAATGGAGTATCTATAAATAAATGTCTATGATTTTCTCACAACACGTAAAAAGAGTGGAGTAGTTTGACTACCTCATACGCAGCGCTCCTACCACCCCTGAAAAGGTAACAGCTCTACCCTCACACATTACCCTTAAAGCCAGGAACTTTTCAGCAGCCCCTCATATATATATATATATGGTGATGGTAATATATAAATACATGTATCAACATCTGATATATTTATATATATCATCATCATTATCCTTATCCCTGTTTAACATCCATTTTTCCACACTAGCATGGGTTAAACGAGTTGTCTCATTTTGAGATAAGCCAGCTCGTATCTTACTCATACAGAACTGATTACTGATTTTGGCTTTGTTTCTATGGCTGGATACCCTTCCTTATGCCAGCCACATTTACAGTGTGGGCTGGGTGCTTTTTGTCATGACACCTACATGACCACCTTACAGTGTGGGTGGTGGGGGAATTTTTGTCATGACACCTACATAACCACTTTACAGTGAGGGCTGGGCGCTTTTTAATATGTCACCATCACGACCACTTTACAGTTTGGGCTGGAGACTTTGGTAGAGGAGGTGTGTAAAAGTATGTATATATATTGACAGATATCTATATATATTTTCCATTTTATGTCCCAAATGCAAAGTATGGGTGTATAAAAGAATGTAGATTTTATATGTGGCCGGTGCACAGGTGCAATAAGTAGCAAGTGCCCACAGGATACTAGCTCCTTCTATTGCCCAGATGGCTCTATAGAAATAGTGGACACCTTCCGTTACCTGGGTGACAAAATCAGCAGTAGTGGAGGGTGCTCAGAAAGTACAGTAGCCAGAGTCAGAACGGGATGGAAAAAGTTCAGAGAGCTTATACCACTATTGGCTGCTAAAGGTTTCTTTCTAAAAATGAAAGGCAGGTTGTATGAGGCCTGCATACGAACAGCTATGTTACATGGCAGTGAGACATGGGCATTGTGTGCAGAGGATCTGCGCAAACTGGAGCATAAATGAACTAAGTGAGAAATTAGGTATAAGATGCTGTTTACTTGAGAGAAGACTAAGTTGGTATGGTCACGTGATGCGCATGAAAGACGACAGCTGTATAAAAAAGTGCAGGGCGATCAAAATTGACGGAAGTTATGGAGTAGGCAGACCAAGAAAAACCTGGAACGATTTGATAAATTCTGACCTTACACACTTACACCTCTCTAAGACAATGTCACTGGACCGAGATCTTTGGCACTATGCAGTAATACAGAAAACCCGCCTTGCCTAAGTACAAAGCAAAACCTACAGTCAGTAGGCACCCCCATCCCACTAACCCAACTCCCCTACCCCCATCAACACCACCCTTTCTCTGTAAAGTTATGTTGGTACCACAACATCCAGTCCTAAATAAATGAGGTCGTGTAGGTGTCACGAAAAAAAAAAACACACAGTCCATGCTGTAATGTGGCCATGTAGGAAACATGGTCAAAACCTCCCAGTCCACACTGTGGTTGGTGTTAGGAAGGGCATCCAGCCATAGAAAACCTGCCAGACAGTCCTATATGAGCGAGACGACCAATCTTGTGTCAAGTGGGACAATTCCCCTCTAAACCCATGCTAGCGTGGAAGATAGATGTTAAACGATGTTGATGATGATGATGATTTTTATATATATGTATATATGAAATAATATTGAGACAAATATTGTTTACATAATTGTATTTATTACATTATGCTTATTTCAATATGTCTATATATGTATTTAAGTTTTAAAAAGTGGCCAGACCAGGTTTCTCTGTCCACTTTTCTCCTTCTCTAGAGGTACATTATTCAATTTATTCAACTATTATTATAGTTATCTGTATTGTGGTAATTGTTTTTGCTTGAATTTTAAGGTGTATCCTTTGGATAAAATGAGCCGAGACAATGGAGCCATTCTTGTCTGCTGTGGTCCAGACAGCAATGGGGCACATGGACTTGTCTGTGCACGACATCTCAAACACTTTGTAAGTAAATCTATTAACTCATAACATCCTCAACTGCATAAAATGATGTTCTGTACTGCATGAAACCACATGAGCATGATATTCAAAAACAAACAACCCTATGACTACATCACATTAAAAATTAAAGCCTTTACTTTTGTCTACTACTGCAAATTTTCACAATGAAACTAGAAAAGACACTATAAGTAATTTAATTAACAAACCATATGAAACCACATTGGCAATACATTTTTGAAAAAATACAAAGCAGCACTAAAATTATACCACATTGAAAAATTTATGTCTTTAGTTTACGGCAAATTTTCACAATGATTTGTCCACTAGTAATGATACTAAATCCATTTTTTAGATATTTTCTGCTAAATCATTACAAGTCATTAAAAGTTAGGAAAGAGAGAATTTAACATAGCTTTACAGGTTTTTTTGTTCTTGTTTGTTACTTAAATGACCCATGGCATACCACCAGTTATGAATTTGGAGAAATTTATTGAAATAACTAACTTCTTGTTATTAAGTTGGTGTTTATAAAATAATTTAACAAAAGTTCTTACATAAAATTATCACGGAAAATTTTTAGATAAAACAAACAACCCTATGACTACATCACATTAAAAATTAAAGCCTTTACTTTTGTCTACTACTGCAAATTTTCACAATGAAACTAAAAAAGACACTATAAGTAATTTAATTAACAAACCATATGAAACCACATTGGCAATACATTTTTGAAAAAATACAAAGCAGCACTAAAATTATACCACATTGAAAAATTAATGTCTTTAGTTTACGGCAAGACAACCACTCTTGCCTCAAGTGAGAAAAACTCCCGTCCAAACCCATGCAAGCGTGGAACATGGACGTTAAATGATGATGATGATGATGATGATGATGATGATGATGATGATGATGATGATAGACACTTTAAACCTTTTGTTACCATTTAAACTATAATAAAGTAAGAAGCGCGGCACTGTGTACGGTTTATAATTTTTTATCCCCTTAGTAAAATAAGTTGGACTACTTTGAATAAATAATGAATGAATATTACATAATTTATCTACTAAATTTCGTGGCTGTTCATTAAATATATTTTATTACTTATTTAAAGATTCACTTCTTTAAAATTTCAAATGTTAACACTTCCGGTAAGTGAACATTTAAATAAATCTTCATATATTTCTGTCACTAATTTTCTCCTAATGCAGTTTATATATAATATCGTCTTTTTTTAATGTATCATGGATTACGTTACTGATTACATAAGAGAGTGTAACACAGTCTTCATTCAATTTCTGTGTATATTGTCAATTACGATTTTATTTGATGTATCATATCTACATGCATATATACTTGCATATAATAACAATGTACACACTACACATGCTAGCAGAAAACCACCCGAAGGGTGGTTTATCTGCTAGTATTTCTAATGAAAGACACTGCCTATGGTTTTCAAATAATTTTGAAAATAATGAAACATTTTAGAGAGATTTATTAAAATAACTAATTTCCTCATTATTAAGCTTGTGTTTGTAAAGTAACTTAAAATTATGCTGGAACTTCTAAATATAAAAATAACATTTTAACTCTTTTGTTACCGTATTTCTAAAGAATGACTGCCCATGGTTTTCAAATAATTCTAAAAATATATAATATAACTAACTTTCCCATAATTAAATCAGTGTTTGGGACATAGCTTAACAAATCTTCTTACATAGAATTATGAAGAATATTTTAAAATAAACATAAACACTTTAAAACAAACAGTTTCATATCACTGGACCTGGGATTAAGCAATTGAATATCGACTCTCCTTGCTTGACTTGATAATCAACATCATTCAGTAGATTGGCAGTATCAGAAGAGCATCAGATAATATGCTTTATGGCATAGAGTTACAGTTCTTTACATTTTGAGTTTAAATCTCGCTGAGGTTAGCTTTGCCTTTCATCCTTACAGGGTTGATAAAATAAAGTACCAGTAACACACTCAGGTCAATTTAATCGATTTTCCCTTCCCTTTCAACTTGTTGGCCTTGTGCCAAATGTAGAAACAATTATTTTACGGTACATTTTCCATGCCAACATGAATTGGAGGGGTTGTCACTGTTTAAAATTAGAAGGGTCATATGTTCCATATTTGGTACTGTTCTAAGGCTGGAAGTACTTTGTAATGCCAACCACTTTACAGAGTGCACTGGGTGCATTTATTTTGTGGTGCCAGCACTACCATTTTACAGAGTGTACTACCTATTTTATTTCAGTACCAGCACTGCCACCTTACAATGTGTACTAGGTTTATTTCATTGTTATACCAGCACTACCATTTTACAGAATGTACTGGGTATATTATATTGTGATATCAACACTAGCACTTTACAAAGAGTACCAGGTGTATTATATCATGGCACCCGCACTACCTCTTTAAAGAGTGTACTGGATGTATTGTATTGTGAAACTTTATGTATATTCTCTTTACCTGTGTTGGATTTTCTTTGTTGCAGGGATACAAACCGTCCATATTCTACCCAAAAACCTCCAATAAAAAAATCTTTGAAAATCTGAGGCTGCAGTGTGAAAGAATGGACATGCCGTTTTTGTCATTCTTTCCCAGTGAACCACACCTCATAGACTCTGCATATAATCTGGTTGTTGATGCCATCTATGGTAGCTGCCACAGGGCGCCAATCATTGGAGACTTTGCTTTGGTCCTGGAGACGTTGAAGAAAATTGAAAACCCTCTCGTCAGTCTTGATATTCCATCAGGTAAGGATATTCAATCAGTTTCATCACTGATACAGTGTTACACAAATAAAAACTTTGCTGCTGCTGCAGCTGCTACTACTACTACTACTACAAATACGTCATCACTTTTGCTCACTACTAGTCCTCTGTAGAACTCAAACGTGGAATTTCTACTGACCACATTGCCCAACTGACAACATTCCAGCTGCAAAGTGCCTTGGCTTGATCCATGACTACAGCTTGATCAAAGAGATGAGCTGTGGAAAAACATGCCTGATAAAGGACGACAATTGTTTTAGGAACATTTGTAAATGCTGTGGTTTCAACATATACTTGCCATGTCATGTTGAGCATTCCATGCAAAAAGAAGATACTCCAATCTGGTGAGACACAAACTAGGGCAAAGGACAACAACAGCTAGGAGTTAATATAAACACACATAAAGAGTTTAGCGTAAAAGTTGGTGTTCATCAGGGCTCTGTTCTTAGCCTCCTACTATTTATTATTGCCCTTCAGGCTATAACAGTGGAGTTCAAGACCGGCTGCCCATGGGATCTCCTATACGCAGATGATCTAACGCTCATAGCTGAATCAATGGCCGAGCTAGAGAAGAAATTCCAAACATGGAAGAACGGCCTAGAATCAAAAGGCCTTAAAATTAACCTGGCTAAGACTAAAGTTCTAGTTTGTAGGAAAGAAAATAAGGCGCCGGTCCCTTCCGGGAAATGGCCATGCTCAGTGTGTAGGAAAGGCGTAGGTAGAAACTCCATTTTATGTCCCAAATGCAAAGTATGGGTGCATAAAAGATGTAGTGGGATCACAGGTAAGCTAACTAAGAACATAGATTTTACATGTGGCCAGTGCTCTGGTGCAATAAGTAGCAGCAAGTGCCCACAAAATACTAGCTCTTTCAATTGGGCAGAGGGTTCTATAGAAATAGTGGACAGCTTCCGTTACCTGGGTGACAAAATCAGCAGTGGGGGAGGGTGCTCTGAAAGTACAGTAGCTAGAGTCAGAACTGGATGGAAAAAGTTCAGAGAGCTTATACCACTATTAGCCGCTAAAGGGTTCTCCCTAAAAATGAAAGGCAGGTTGTATGAGGCCTGCATACGAACAGCAATGTTGCATGGCAGTGAGACCTGGCCATTGTGTGCAGATGATATACGCAGACTAGAGAGGAACGAAGCTTGCATGCTCCGCTGGATGTGTAATAGTAATATACGTGAACGGCAAAGCATAAACGAACTAAGGGAAAAATTAGAAATAAGAGGGATCAGATGTTATTTACTCGAGAGAAGGCTACGTTGGTATGGTCACGTGATGCGCATGAAAGACGACAGCTGTATAAAAAAGTGCAGGGCAATAAAGATAGACGGTAGCCACGGAGTAGGCAGACCTAGAAAAACCTGGGACAACCTAATAAATTCTGACCTTACACACTTACACCTCTCCAAGACAATGTCACTGGACCGAGATCTTTGGTGGTACTCAGTAATAGAGAAGACCCGCCTTGCCTAAATACAAAGTAAACCTACTACAGTCAGTAGGCATCTCGAGCAAAATATGCCCCCGTCACACCACACCCACCCCATCCACACCGCCCCTTTCAATGTAAAGTTATGTTGGTGCCACAACATCCAGGCCGAAACAAATGAGATCGTGTAGGTGTCACGACAAAAAAACACACAGTCCACGCTGTAATGTGGTCGTGTAGGCAACACGGTAAAAACCTCCCAGTCCCACACTGTAAATGTGGTTGGTGTTAGGAAGGGCATCCAGTTGTAGAAAACCCGCCAGACAGTCCTATGCGAGCAAGACAACCACTCTTGCCTCAAGTGGAAAAACTCCCGTCCAAACCCATGCAAGCGTGGAACATGGACATTAAACGATGATGATGATGATGATGATGACACAAATAATAAAAATGCTACACTAAAACAATGACAAGAAAAAAACCTACATGACCAATATTTGAAAAAAAAGCTTAATAAGGAGGAAGTGGACAAACAAAATTCATAGCACTGGACTAAAAGCTATAATTGAAGGATTTCTAATTGCAGCATAAGATCAAAGCTTTCTCATCAGAAATCACCAAAACTACATAATGAAGCAGAACACTGTAACTGCAGAATATGTGGTGATTGGAAAGAAACAATTAACATTATTTCTGACTGCCAAGTCTTAACCAAAAAAAGAATATCTTCACAGACATGATAGAGTTGGGATTTACATACAGAGGAAGTTATGCCAACACTACAAAATACCTTCTTTTTCTTCACCCACTTGTCTTCACCCACTTATTCCTGAGAGGATCGTTGGGACAGAGTCCTTAAACATTCCTTCCAGCGGGTCCTGTTAGAAGCAACCATCTCCAACTGATCTGGCTGGATCCCCAAGCACGACCAGACAAACTCATGGATGTTATCTAACCATTTTGCTTAGGGTCTACCTCTGGGTCTCTTGCCAGCTGGTTTTGCCCTTAAAATCTGTCCAGCGATTCTTTCCTGGGACATTCTAACCACATGCCTTTAGTATTGGAGCTGAGATCTCTTAATTCAGAGAAGTAGTGACTCTATCTGGAGTGACTCTTTGATCTCTGAGCTACACACTTTATCGAGTAATGTTACTTCAAAAACCCTGTGGAGGAATCCCATTTTGGCCACTTGTATATGTGATCGTATTCTTTCGGCCATTACCCAAGATTCATTATTCATGGCACAAATATCAACAGAAAAAAGAGATGAGAGGTGGTACAAATGGATTGCACATAGAAATACAGTAAATGTTACAAACATAAGGGTTACAATACATGCAGGCTTGACAAACAAAGTTATATAAAATGAGAATACGGGCAAGCATGTTATACAATAGACAGATCAATTTGATAAAACATAAAATAAGTATACAATGTATTGTAAAATACCCCATAATTAACACAAGATAGAACATAAAACATTCAGGTTTACCCACTGAAACACAGGTGGGAACGTACAAATTAAATCAAATCATAACACCCCACATTTCTGCTTTCTCATAAAGCTTTATATACTTCTTGAGGCTCATTGAAATCCTTCATAAGCATTTCTTCAGTGGATACATCCACAAAAGCACTCATATCTTCTGGACAGAAGTACTTTATCTCTTCATATAATTCTTTTGAAAGAATCATCTGAGAGCTCTTCATAGTATTTGATTTATTTTGTTGTGTTGTATATATGTAATTAACTACTGTATATATTGTTTGTGTTTACACATCCACACACACACACACACATATATATATATATATGTATATATATATATATATGTATATATATATATATATATATATATATATATATATATATATATATATATATATATATATATATATATATATATATAAGTAGTTCAACAACATTTAGTTCACCATACTGAGAACAAAGGTTTCACCTTATCGTGAAACATTTGGTCTTGGTATGGTGAACTACCAAATTCGTCCCATGGACTGAGTGCTCTACTACTACAGATATAACCCTCCAGTGTTATATACTATTATATATATTAGAATTGGTGCTCTGAAATAGCGATATATATATGAATGTATATATAGTGTATTTTGCAATACAGTGTATGCTTAATTAAAAGCATTTTGAAGACCATACGCTATTGTTTTAAAATAGTGACAATGTCACTTATTTAAATTTTCAGCAAACAGAGGAGATAAACTGACAGAGCTCTGTTTCGTACTTTTTGGTACTTATCAAAGCTCACTACTCCAACACACATAAGAATCCAACACACATAATTTTCAGCAAACAGGAGGAGTAGTGAGCTTTGGTAAGTACCAAAAAGTACGAAACAGAGCTCTGTCAGTTTATCTCCCTTGTTTGCTGAAAATTTAATAAGTGACATTGTCACTATTTTAAAATAATAGCGTATGCTCTTCAAAATGCTTTTAATTAAGCATACAGTGTATTGCAAAATACACTGTATATACATTTATTATATATATATACATATACATACCGACAGAATTAAGGTGTTTGCTCCAACATAGCTGTATACATATATCTATGTGTATTTTGTATATCGAATAATATATGATATGTTTACGAATAAACATTTATTATTATCATCATTATTATTATTATTCAGGTTGGGACATTGAAAAGGGTGATCCTGATGGACTACAGCCGGCCATGCTGATATCATTGACCTGTCCAAAGTTGTGTGCTCGCCACTTCCAAGGACAACACCACTATCTGGGTGGACGGTATATACCACGTACTTTGGAACTTCGTTACGAGCTCAACCTTCCCAACTATCCCGGTGTTGATTGTGCAGTGGAGCTGAAGACACAACAGCACCATCCATCAGCCAGCCATAATACTAGCTCCACTATTTCTAATGTTACTACTACTACTAATGTTACTTCTAATGTTACTCACACTACCATTACTAATGCTAATACTAGTGCCTCATCCGCCTTATAGAAGCACGTCCACATATTTAATTCTATCTGTCTATTTATATATCTATCTATTTATTTATTTGTCTGTCTGTCTATTTATCTATCTATCTATTAATTTATCTATTTATCTATCTAAATATCTACCTCTCTCTCTCTCTCTATATATATATATATATATATATATATATATATATATATATATATTTCTCTCTCTCTCCTTTTATATATATATATATATATATATATATATATATATATATATATATATATTAGCAATAGCACTAACATAGTGTGGTTCATAATAGAGATGTATATAAAGGCATATATGATATGTATATGTATAATAAACACCCAAGAGACTCACTATGGATATTTTAAGATGTGATCATATCACAGCCATCTCAGTAACCATGTATAAATACCAGACAGCTGTTTTGGGAATTGATCAGACATCAGTGACATTTACTCACCCCGTACTGAGACAAAAATACGCTTATAGCTTATATGCTTTTTGTGAGACATTTGTGTGTTTATTGTACATAAACATATAGTACATTCTTTCATATTAACCCTATTATTAACCACACCACATTAGCGCTACTGATAATAAATCCTAGCTGGTTAAGTTCACAATATATGCAAATGAGCATCTCTAAGTGATGTTAGGTTGGCTCTATATGCAAACGAGTATTTTCAGCTAATATCTCATATGCAAAAATGCATATAAACTATAAACATATTCTTGATTCAGTACCAAGTGAGTACATGTCACTGATGACAGAAGAAAATCCAGAAACACGTGTCTGACAGCTTCATATGGTTATTGAGATATCTGTGACATGACCACAGCTTAAAATATCCATAGCATGACTCTTCTGTGGTTATTATACATAAACATATAGTATATATATACACACTTACAAAGATAAATGAATAGATGTATATATCATGCATTTTTAACTACATATATACATTTACATATATTCATATATATACATATATATATTCCTTCATCTCTATCAATGTTCTTGATATTTTAATTCTTATCAACTAAAATCTAAACCAAAATTAAGAAAATATGATGATGATGATGGTGGTGATGATGATGATTATGATGGTCTTGGTGGTGACACTGATAATGTTGATGATGATGATTATGTGTTAACATAAATGTAAATCTCATCAGCAACACAGTTTCAGTCCCCCACACCTACTAAAATATACATTGCTAACATCTCCACCAACCCCCAAAGGAAAAGGCAAATACACCTTCAACACACAATCACTATATTCTTATTTTAACAATATCATACTTTATTATTTATTTTTATGTTGTTAACTTTCCAGTTCAGCTTTGCCTTTCATCCTTTCAGGGTCCATAAAAAAGTTTCAGTTACAAACTAAGGTGGATATAATTGACTTTCCTGCTCCTTCAAAAATTGCAGGCCTTGTGCCTAAATTGGAAACCATTATTATTATTTTGATTGGCAGATCATTAGAGTGTTGGACAAAATGTATTTAGTTATGGTCCTTAATATTTATAGTTCAATCCTGCACTGCTCAACTCTTTCTTTCATCCTTCTGGTTTCGGTAAAATAAAACCCAGTCAAGTGCTGGGATCTATATAATCAACTTTTCTCTCCCCTCCAAATTTGCTGGACTCATCATTATGATTATTATTGTCATCATCATCATCATCATAAAGGGGATTAAAATTTGAATTCTATCTTTGTTTTCCTGCTTACCAAATATATCAGCAAAGCTTGCCACTTCATTATATATGTGTACACACACATATATATCATCATTTTATGCCTGCTTTCCATGCTGGCATGGGTTGGTTGCATGTATATATATATATATATATATACACACACACCTATATATATATATACACACACACCTATATATATATATATATATATATATATATACACAATATATATATACATATATATACATATATAATATCATCACTATACTCCTCACACAAAATATGTGAGGTCTTATGAATATGTTAAAAATCATTATTTAATTGCATACCTTTACATTCTGAATTCAGATCTGACTGAGATTAATTTTGTCTTTAACCCATCTGTTGACCAATAAAATATCACCCGACTAAATGCTGGTGTCACTAAAATGTATTATAATGTAATAAATATATATACTTTGAGCTTAATGTAGGATAAATAGTAATTTATTAGCCCCTTTGGTACCACTCTGCCTGAAATGCCCTTGTTTGTTCTAAAGTGTTTATATTATGCTCCAAACACCAGCTTAATAATGAGTAAACTATTATTTGTATTACTAATCCCTGCGAATTCTTCAAAATGATTTGAAAACCATAGGCAGTGTCTTTCATTAGACATATGGTAACAAAAGGGCTTAAGTGATTATATTTATTGAAAAACTTTCATCATAATTTTATGTAAGGACATTGTTTAGTTATATTCCAAACACCAGCTGAATAATGAGAAAGTTAGCTATATTACTAAATCCCTCCAAATTTGTTAATATTTTCAAATTAATTAGAGAATCATAGGCTTCATTATAAATTTCGTAATAAAAGGCTTAAAGATATAACATAGTAGTGGGGCTGAGCACAATGGATACAGTGCTAAGTAGCCCTGTTTGGGATCTCATATTTCTCTGAATTCAAATGATAACTGCCTGGGTTGATATGGCTTTTATGATTGCTTTTTATATAGAAGAAATACCAGTAACAAAATGGGATTTAAATTGAATCCAGAGCTAGCTTTATCATAAAGCTGCTGTAAATGTATATTGTGATGTTGTTAATGTGTTAACACTTTCTAGTGTAAATCTGCTGGCAGTATATTGTAGATAAACATTATAGGTGGATTGGCAGTATCGGTAGAGGGTCGGACGCCATGCTTTGATGCATAGAGTTACGGCCCTTGCTATTCTGAGTTCAAATCCCGCCGAGGTTAACTTTGCCTTTCATCCTTACGGGGTCGATAAAATAAAGTACCAGTAATGTACTGGGTAATTTCTGGCCTTGTGCCAATAGTAGAAACAATTATATACATATATTTATACATACATAATATATATATATATATATATATATATATATATATTCATATAAATTGGGAACAACCTTTATTTCAGATATGTGTTATTAAAGATATGACTATGTTTGAGCTTTCACTTTTGTTTATCAGAGTTTTTCATATTTCTTGAGGATGAGACTAAGATGATGAGACTTGATGATGAGACTAAGATAGTCAATTGATTTAGAAACTTTGTTGTTCCACATGAGCTGCAAATGACTCATAGGAAAATATGAGAAAAATCTCATTAAAAAAGTGAAAACTCAAACATATTTGTCTTCAATAACACACATCTGCATATATATATATATATATGTGTGTGTGTGTGTTCAGTGAAAATATCAACAAAAAAGAGCACTCTATAGACAAACAGAACTAATA
>OZ024741.1:155071696-155159196 GCA_964016885.1 Eledone cirrhosa
TACCTCTAATTAAAATTCAAGTTACAAAATAATACATATAATATGATAAAAAATAAAGATAGTTTGCAAAAAGGAATATAAACTATAAACCATTAGAATATGAAAAACAATTAATGAAATGGGGTAATTAGGGAGGTCTGAGTGTAAAATTTATTCACTGTTAAAAATTCAGAGTTAGGAAAGAAAAGACATCTTAAAAGAGTAAAATTACAAAAGTAATGGGAAGAAAAATAAAAATATAATTAAGGTTGGAACTAATCACCTATAGTAGAAAAAGGAATTTGGGCTATGTTGGGACATAGATCTTATTAAAGAGTGAGCATGGTAATTTATGCAAGCAAGATAAATAATTTCATTTTTTTAATTCAATAATCTGGATCTTGACAATAATTTCAAAAGCTTCAGTTAAAGGTATGTTACATTCAACTCTGCCACCTTTGTATGGTTTTGCTTTGTTAATGATAGATAATTGAAGAGTATGTTAGGTTTCAGACCTCATTTACAGTGAGTGCTGGGTGCTTTTTTTCCATGGCACCTCCATGACCACTTTGCAGTGGGAAGATGTGGGGGCATATTGTCTATATGCTTCAGCTTCGGCTTGTGCCCGTGTGTGTGTGTGTGTGGGGGGGTCTTCTGTATTTCTGCATGATACCAGAGGTCACGGTCGTGTGTCATCGCCTTTGAGAGGTGTAATTGGGTAAGGTCGACTTTTATCACCTCATCCCAGGTCTTCTTGGGTCTCCCACTCCACGGTTTCCATCGACTTCTAGTGCTCTGCACCTTTTTATGCAGCTGTCATCCTTCATACGCATCACATGTCCATACCAACGCAACCGCCTCTCCTGCACACAGCATTTGATTCCTCTTATGCTCAGTCTCTCTCTCAATTCGTTTATGCTTTGCTGTTCGTATATATTACTATTACACATCCATCGAAGCATGCAGGCTTCGTTTCTTTCTAATCTGCACAAGTCTTCTACAGACAACACCCAGGTCTTACTACCATGTAACATTGCTGTTCGTATACACGCATCATACAGTCGGCCTTTCATTTTGAGGGAAAAGCCTTTTGCAGCTAGCAGTGGCAGTAGTTCCCTGAACTTCTTCCATCCCGTTCTTAACCTAGTTATTGAACTTTCCAAACACCCACCTCTACTGCTAATTTGGTCACCTAGGTAGCAGAAGCTGTCTACTGTTTCTACAGAGCCCTCCCTGAGTTTGGTGGTGCTTGTTTCCTGTGGCTGTTTGCTGCTTGCTGTCCAAGCGCAGCTGCTACATGTGAAGCCTACATTCTTAGTTAAGCTTCCTGAGATCCCACTACATCTCTTGTGTACCCATTTGGGGCAGAGGATGGAGTTCCTACCTACAGCTTTCCTACATACTGAGCAAGGCCATTTCCCTGTGGGGATCTGGGTTCTGTTTTCTCGTCTACTTACAAGGAACTTAGTCTTTGTCAGGTTGACTTTGAGACCCTTTCTTTCTAGTCCCTGCTATATATATATATATATATATATATATATATATATATATATAACTACATCATTGTCTATGGAGTGTCAGAGGTATATCACTGAAAACAAAAGCTGCAGTTTATCATGCAGTGGTACTGACAGCACTCTTATACAGCTTGGTGTCATGGACCCTTTATTGCACCCACATTTATTAGCTTGATGTCTTCCACAAATATTGTCTTTGCTCTTTATCTGTGGTTATGCAGTTTCTGACAGAATCTCCAATGCCGATCTCTTCACAAGGTGCAGCATCAGTGGGATTGAGTCATTTCTGATACAATCCTCACTCAGATAAGCTGGTCATGTCCTATGGATGACTGTTATACAGTCAACTTTATAATGGTGCATATAATGTAGACAAACTATTACTCAGTTATAAAATAAAGACAAACTGAAGTACTATCTTAAATCTGTGAACATACCTCTTACTTTTTTTGAAACCAATCCTAGCTCGGGTATGGGCAACCTTTTTCGAGCAGTGGGCGACATAGGATGTGGCTCCTCATAAGGTAGGCTGCACTACTAAAATCTTCAAGGCAATTTTGAGATTAGACATGCTATTCAGAAAGCCAAACAGGCTGCTGCAGCTCATGGGCCACAGTTTGGCCATGACTGCCTTAACTGATAACCATGGAAAATGGAGAACTGTTGGCCATGAAGACATAAAGAACTTTGAAAAATCTTGTTTGGTTCATCTTCATGATCTAAGATTTAACATTAAGAACCAATCAAACATTTCATCCTGCCCCGCTCAAAATCCTGTCATCCACACTAAATGTGACTTGATGTGCAAATCAGCTGCTGGATTGAAGTGCTATTTAGGGCACAACCATAAAAAAATGATCTGAGAGGCAGTTGTATCTTCAAACATCAAAATATAATGGCAGAATCCATCATATATATATATATGTGTATCATCATCTTCGTTTAACGTCCATTTTCCACACTAGCATGTATGTGTGTGTATATATCTATCTATCTATCTATCCCCCCTCTCTCTCTCTATATATATATATATATATATATATATATATATTTATATATATATATATATATATATATACACATAATAATTTCAATGGAATACATTTTTTAACACAATATTTTACTTTCTTCTTGCTTTTTTCCTTCCTGTTTCTTTTTCTCTCTTTACCTCCTTTTTCACAAGACTATGTTTCTATAAATATCCCAACTCCATGGACAGTTCTTTGGCTTGTGTCAGACACCCGGCTGGACCAGCAGTATCATTTATAGGAGTTAAACTGCCTGAAAGTTCATCTCGACAGATGAAGACCTTGGAGTGTTGCACCTTTTGTTTGTCTTTTTATATTCAAAATTTTTTTTCATTTTGCATTGTTTTCATTGATTGTCCACTCTTTGTTTATTTTCCTAATTTTATATATATATATATATATATATATATACTATGCTTTCATTTGAGTTAGTATCTTAAGGATACTAGCTTAATTAAAACATCGAGTGGGAAAACAACAGATCTATGGTTCTGTTCGATGACTTCTTCTCTGTATCATTATTATTATTATTATTATTATTATATACATATAATGTGTGGTTAAAGACAGAACTGTTTTAACTTATAATTATATACTGTATTTACTCACATATAATACAAGAAACGTTAAACTAAAATTAATAGCAAAATGTGATGGGTGGGGGATTATACATTTGTTTGAACATTTCAAGGTAGCTGCTCCTCCTCGTATACATTTTTTCCTTCAACAGTTTCTCATAATGGCACATCTATGCCTCTTTCATTTTAGTGTCCATTAGTGCAATCTTGCCAGTGTCATTCTATATACACTTTTAACCAACAATATCATGATTTTCTCTAGTACATTGCCTTGCAATTCAGAATACCTCAAACTTTGATCAGCAATGTTTGATATTTTGGAATCAACATGATTGAACAGTTTTTTGTCTCAAAGACAGGAAATTATTGAAATAACCCATAAAAGGACTATATAAGATCTATTGGTATGTTATTGTTACTAGAGAAACTGAATATTCTAATGAAATATTTGTGTAAGATTAAGATTTTGATAGACAACATGATACAAGTTTCCAAAAGCATTTACATAGACATGGTTGTACTCTGAGCAGGGCCTCCAAGACAAATTTTGCAAAGTGGTACAAGACCCCTTTGGTGCCCGAAGCAGGCAAAGAATTTTCTCAAATAGATGTTGCATGGTTGCTGTGGGTCTTCTTAGCTCTTAGGCCCAGAAACAAAGTACTGGCTGGACCCCCCCCCCCCCCCCCTCTCATAGGCTCTGACACTGGGGTCATATTATATACACAGATATAATTTATTCCCGATTTTTTAGCTTTAGAAACAGGGTTGTATTATACACAAAGAAATACAGTAGATTTTTATCATATATTAGAAGTCATTTGCAGCTTGTCTGGAACAATAGTAATGCTAGTAAAGAAAAAAGAACTGCATAAAATTCCATAAAGCAGTACATCTACCTACAATAAAAAAAAAAACATTAAAAATAACCCATCAACACTCCACAACCTGATAATGAAACTGTGAAAGTCTAGAAACATTGGGAAACTTACTTGATAAAGATTTAGGAACTTACTTGATAAAGTGCGTAGCTCGGAGATCAGAGAGTCTCCGAATTGAGAGATCACAGCTCTGATACTATGGGCATGTGGTTAGAATATCTCAGAAAAGAATTGTTGGACAAATTTTACAGGCAAAATCAACTGGCAAGAGACCCAGGTGTAGACCCCGAACCAGATGGTTGGATAACATCCATGAGATCGGCTGGTCTTGCTTAGGAATCCAGCCAGATCAGTTGTTTCTGACAGGACGCACTAGAAGGAGTGTTTGAGGACTCTGCTCCCATGACCCCCTCAGGAATAATTGGGCAAAGAAGAAGAAGGAACTTGGTCATTCCAAATGAGCAGCAAAGGACTTATGAAACAGCACGAGAAAGTTAATAAAACTCGAACATTGTCATGATTTTAGAAGCACACAGACACATACATATATATATATAGGGACTGGGGGACCCTATCATTCCATTGCAAAGTGGTCGTGGCGGTAGCATGGCAAAAAAGCACCCACCCCACACTGTAAAAGTGGACGTGTAGGCGCCACGGAAAAAAGCACCCAGCACTCACTGTAAATGAGGTTGGTGTTAGGAAGGGCATCCAGCTGTAGAAATCAAGCCAGAATCAGTTCCCGTATGAGCAAGACAAGGTCAGCCGACCGGACACTGCCCACAACAGGACAACTCGTCTAACCCATGCTAGCATGGAAAAACGGACGTAAAACGGTGATGATACACATATATATATATATAGATACACATAAATGTGTATATATACAGATACATGCACTCATATGTATAAATATTCAGATACATACTCACATCCACACATATGTATACACATACACATATACACACATCAAAAAAACATTATTAAGGTGACTCTCAAAATATCTTTTACAAAATTAGTTGCTTATTTCTGGCAATGAGCCTGAAGCTTTTTAAATATTTATAATAAAATCTCATATTAAAATTATTGTATCGTATTTACTGAGTTTAAATGGATGTATTATTATCATCATCATCTTCATCATCACAATCATATCATGTCTATCAGTGTTGTCATTGCCACTTCTCTTTCTCTTTCTCTCTCTATATATAAATATATATGTGTGTGGATGTATGTATGTGATCTTTGGCTGCTGCTATCTCAGTCATCATCCTCTCTTGTATTCTATCAAGCCTTCTTATTATTTCTTTTCCTATATTGTCAACCACCTTCACATACCATCACGGTAGTCTCCATTCTCACATATCTGACTGTGTGGTTCAGAATTCTATACATCTGAATTTCAAGATGACAAATGTGATAGTGATGATGATGATAGCATTAGTGATGATGATGATGATATAGCATTTGCCTGGGAACGGAAGGATCAGAAGCAATTAATCTATCAAAGTTATATAGAGTAGACATTAATATTAAATTAGTCTGATTTCCTGTTGGTCATAAATTTGTCTTTATAACCCATCCCCACTTATCTCCCTTCCAAGCTAATGTATCTCTTCCAGCATTGTGTTTCAAGTAGTGTTATTTTGCTTTTAAAAACTAGATCTATATCATATAACGTATATACTAAGGTATATGTGTATATTGTACAGTCACGCTTGTAAAAATAATTTATCTGGCCACCTACATACATAGCTATCATCCTATCTGCCTATTGTTTAAATTTCAATGAAATTTTTTTGTTGTCTTTTTTGAAAATTTGTTCCATCATTCCATTTTAGGTTTGCTGACATTTCTTTTTTATTATATGTCACCTTAATTTAACAATAGCATCGTTGGTTATAGGTTTCCAATGGGCCAGTCACTTGTTCATCAACATTTCCAATGCCAAGAGTGATAAGGGAATGTCTTTAACATGTGCTGGAGCAAATGTCACATGATACTTTTCTTCATAAGCATAAGCTTGTTGAGTTTCTTGGTGAAAAATACACACATAGACAAGGGCCTTGTTTCAGTGGGGGTACCAGGGGACAATTCCCCCCCCCCCACTTTTTCAAACGTCTATATTTATTTTTTTGTTTATTTGATATAATAAATTCTTTTCAAGCTCATTTTTTTATATCTGAACTTTCATTTGAATATATAAAATTTTACTCATGTGATAGGGTCTGGGAAAGGCACCATAAGCAATTTATGCTCCTTTAAGAATCAACAAATGTTGGTTTGTCCCCCTCACATTTTTAAGGCAAACGAGGCCCCTGCACATAGATATACATACGTACATATATACATTGTGTGTTTGTAGTGGTAGTGCTGAATCCACCAAAAATATGCCCAGTCCAAACTGTGATGTGCCACTGCTGACGGTATGATAAACTGATCCCAGTACACAGAGTGGTGGTTGGTTTTAGGAATGATATTAAGCTGTAGAAACTAAAAACATAGAATATGAGCAAGACGTTGTCAGTTGAACACTCTAGCCTCAATATACAACAACTCATTTAACCCATGCAAGTATGGAAAATAGACAATAAACAGTGATGGTAATACATACATACTTATATATGTTGGACCCATAAATAAATGAATAACTCAAGAAAATAAAGGGAATATGGTCATCAGAATTCTCACTGTACAACAAGCACATTGCCCATACTTTTGCTGTGCCCATCTTAACGCCAACATTTGGCCAGTTGAAATGGTCATTGCAAGAACTGAACAAGACGGATGTAAGGGCTCAGAAGCTGCCCTGTGTTACTGGAAACTTTAACATCAATGGTGATGTAGATAGGCTATATTTCACATGCAAAGGAGAGTGGCCAAGGCTTAAAATCCATATTAATATCATATAAGACCTGGATAATAAAACTGAAGCAACATCTTAACAGAAAAAAAGGGTCAGCAGCCATCTTGCCCAGGTTTATGAACATGAAAATAATAACAATGTTAGTACCGCCATTAATCTAGAGGAGTGACATGAAATAAAAGGTGATAAAAATCTCTCTACCAGGAACATTGGAAGACTCTACACAATGACTGAACAACATATAAAATGAATCAATCAACTGAAGAGTACATAGGTGCATAAGATGAAAACACAGGCCATAGAGGAGATAAATCATATTAAAAGCCTGACATGGAATTTGACAAGTTTATAACTTCCCACCTTAAAAGATACCTTCATGCAATCCAGGAACAAGAAATCTCCACCAAGTACCTACTGCACAAAAGAGGAAGGTCATCAACTGACAATAAATGTAGGCTGTGCAAAACAAAGACTGAAGATGTTAGCCACATTATTGGCAACTGTGAAAGAATGTTTTCTCATTATTACCTCCCCATAGGGCGGTGGATTGGCAGTATCGGTAGAGGGTCGGACGCCATGCTTTGACGCATAGAGTTACGGCCCTTTCCATTCTGAGTTCAAATCCCGCCGAGGTCAACTTTGCCTTTCATCCTTACGGGGTCGATAAAATAAAGTACCAGTAATGTACTGGGTAATTGCTGGCCTTGTGCCACACGTAGAAACAATTATTACCTCCCCATGAGGCATGATGTGATAGCTAGAATGACCTGGAATGCATTATGGAAGATGAAAATCAAATTAAATAGGCAGGAATGTGTTGGAATACTGGTGGAACTTAAAAATAAAAACTGCTCCCAAATTAAAGCATGCTGGCCTGATATTGTTGTTTGGGACAACACATTAAAAACATGTTCTGTTGTAGAAGTCAGCTGCCCACTTGATGTCAATGTGGGAAGAAAAATGCAAGAGAAGAACTATTGATGAGGAGTTTGCAGATCCAGGTTCAGCTTCATACGCATCATTATTGGTGCTACAGGTTATATTACAACCTGCTGGACCAAAGTATAACTGAATTTGGATTTGTAGAGAAAGAACAAATGGCTGCGATATGTGGAACCTTCAAAATTTGTAAAACAATTTTACAGTTCAAAGGATGAAGGCTTACACATAAGATGTTAATTTTCACCGGGAAGTTGGCTGGTCAAAAATAAACTCAAAATTAAGAGAAAGAGAGTACATACATACATGTGTGAGTGTGGGTGGGGTTGTATAAGTATATATATATCTAATTTCTTTTATTAAGGTGACAATTACTTAAAGTATGTACAACTGCATGAACAGATAATTGTGTGAGTAGGATTGCACTGTGTGTTGAAGTGCAGAATATATCACTTATGCTAGCATGAAAACTATATATATATATATATACATAAATATATATATCTATATCATCATCATCATTTAACATACATTTTCCTCACTTGCATGGGTTAGACGGTATATATATATATATATAAAAATATATAAACTTATGTATATATATATATATATGAAATTAACCACATCTCCAGATGCCTATGATATTTGGCTAGTTCTAATTGGTATCAGCTAATTCTGTGCTTTTGAGCAGCATATTTTCATAGCTGTGCTGTACCATATCAGCCCGTATTTATATATATATATATATATACATATACACACACACATATATTTAATATAGAAATGGCTTCTACAGGACTAGAACCGTTTCATTCGAAGGAAATCATATATATACACACGCATATATTTTGCTTCTTGTAGGGTAACCATGTGATGCCTTAAGTTGTATTTTGCAGCCAAGTCCATTTCTGTCTGTGAATTTTTTGTTACCAATATATTTCAGACAATTTCTAAGTTGTGTTGTCCATATCTAGATCAGTTTGTGATTTTATTACCAAATATTTGACAATATCAATGTTTGCTGTCTATATCTCCACAGATCTGCCTGTATATTTGAGTTCTTTATCTTCAACCTTTTAGTATTTACTATATTTACTATTGTATTTTCACGGTAAACACTTTATATCACATGATATCAAAGCTATGTAATTTTGATGTTATTTAGTTTGAGAACAATACCTAAACATCGGTATGAGTGGCAATTTAGTCAGTTTGAACAGAAAGGGATGAGAGAATTCTGGCTGGATACAGCTGGTTTAAATGCTAAAGGGTTAATAAATATCTTTAATACAGAGGTTCATAGATCTTTGCGTCTGTGAACCTTTCTCTTACCAATATATTTAACACAATACCTGATCCATAGGTTTACATATGTCTATAACTGTATGTCCTTTATTATTAAAATATTTGACAATACCAATGTCTGCTATCCATAGGTACACAGATATGTCTGTCAGTTCTTATGTTAGCAATATATTTCCCAATTTCAGTGTTTGCTATCCAAAGAGTCAATACAAATCATGATTTTGGGAGTTTAAGATGCCTCTTTATTAAGAATGTGTAGAGAAAAAAGTCAACATAGATACTTATACATGGCTTTTGTATATTATATTCATACCTTTGATGCATAAGACAGGCAGATTTTGATACCAAATTTATTTGTAAAAAAGTGCTTCTAGACTGTAAAATCCAATAGGTTCATAGATTTCTGTCAGTGTCTGAGAGTCCTGTTATTGATATATATTTCACAATTCCAATGTTGGCTGTCTATACCCTCAATATGTGTTACTAATATTTTTGGGAGGATTCAAATATCAGCTGCCTATCTCTTTGATACTTAGATTCACAGTTGTCTGTTACAAATATATTAGACATCAATATTTGCTATCTATATCTTCAAAGGATATATTGACACATCTGGTACTAATATATTTGGCTCAGTTTCAATGTTAGCTGATCCGGAGATTCACAGTTCTGTCTCTATCTGTATGTCCTTTCTTGACTTTCCATATCTCCGCAGGTCAATGTTATTAATAATATCAATATTCTCCATGTTTCTATTGCTTTTTTCCAGGGTCACCTCCACCCCACCCCAAACTGGAGATAGTGGGTGACATAGGAGGGGTATGTTTAATACACTGCAGTCCAATAGCAAATACAAATATTTCTCTTATTTATTAATTCTGCTGGAATATATATATAACATAGCATTTTGTCAATCATGTTGGTATTTTCATGCTTAAAGATATACATTTTGTTTTTGTTATTTATCATATATATATATAATAATAATAATAAACAAAATACAGTTATATATATATATACATACATACAGGGTGCATCAACTATTTGAAAAAAAAAATGTAATTTAAGGAAAACAAGTATTTATGAAAAACACCAATATGCTATTATAGAATTTGATAACCAAATTATCACATACACAGAGCTAAAGGCCATTCAATAAAACGCCATCAGCCTCAATGTGGCTTCTGAAACAAGTACATGTGTTTATCAGGTGATCTTTATTCATGTTGGCCATAATGTCTCCGGTAGCGAACATCAAGTCTTAGTATTGTGGGTCTTCTTCACAATGGCATCCCAGAGGGTTTAAATCAGAAGAACCAGGTCAAATATAACAGGATCATGAACATTTTCGGCCATCAATTCCTGTGTGAAAGAGAGCAGAATTGTGCTAGGATAAGTAAGAACTTCCTTGAGCAACTCTCTCTCGATCCAGAGCTTGACAACTGTCTCCAATATATCAATGTAAGTTGCTGTACTGATCCTAAGACTTTGGCCCTCAATCTTCATGATCCCAAAGATCATCGCAGACAATGGAAACTTGCAGTGCATAACAGTGGGGATAGTGTAGAGCCATCTGTCATACTTCCTGTTTACCTTTTGATCTTGGACAAAGTCTTTCTCATCTGAGAAGAACCTGAGTATGTCAAACTCCTGAAGTTTGTTCAGCAAGTGCTTCACCTAGATCACATGGTTCTTATTGGATATAAACTGCCTTTTTTTCTTAACATAGGATTTGTACCTGATGTCTTTGGGCATTATGTCTGATGGTTGAATCCAAAACTTTGAGATGATTGACAATGGCGCTTATTGATTTTCTGGAATTTTAACTGTTGATGCCTGACAAACTGACTTGTCAAAAATGTATTTTTCTTTTTGCTATGGAGGAAACATTTCCATCCAATGGCCAGCTCTTTTAAACACAAAGGACCTGGTGAGATTTCAGAAGGATGCTATCTCACAATCTTTTCCTTGTCTGTGTCAGCTTCAAAGCTTCCGTGTTGGGAATGAAAAACAGAGAGGATATTTAGTTAGTTTCCTAAAAAATTTGCTCTCAAATAACTGACTCACCCTGTATATGTAAGCACATATAAGGCAGCGAATTGATAAAGTTGTGAGATTGTTGAATTAAAAATGCCTTCTTGGCATTTGTTCCAGCTCACTTTGCTCTGTGTTCAAATCCCATCAAGGTCAACTTTGTCTTTCATCCTTTCGCAATTGGTAAAATACCAATGAAGTATGGGGTTGATTCTCTAGAAGAATTTGGCTGTTCAGCAGGTTTGAAAAAGCCCTTTATGACTCCAAGGATTAAAGGCTTTATATATATATATATATATATATACATATCATCTGATGGTCCTGTGAGTGTGCAGGTGAAACTCCAGAGTAACAAGGTTCATTGCTTAGCCATAATAAATAGATATTTAAACATTACTTTGGTATTGGATACTTTTTCCCACATCTGTCAACAACACATGGATATATATATATACATCGTCATTTGTCCATGTGTGTGTGTGTATATATATATATACATCGTCATTTGTCCATGTCTGTGTGTGTGTATATATATACACACACACAGCTGGATGAAGAGAGGGCTTTACCAGCACTTGATTGTTACTCTATTTGTTGATTGTAAAAAGATAAACAGCAAAGTTGACCTTGGCTGGATTTGAACTCAGAATGCAAAGTGAAATAAATACTGCATGAGAGTATTTTACAATCATAATTGGTGGTGGTGTTAAACTGGGTGAAGGATTAAGTCTACCAACTAAGGGAAAAGTGGTGGTGTTAAACTGGGTGAAGGATTAAGTCTACCAACTAAGGGAAAAGTGGTGGTGTTAAACTGGGTGAAGGATTAAGTCTACCAACTAAGGGAAAAGTGGTGGTGTTAAACTGGGTGAAGGATTAAGTCTACCAACTAAGGGAAAAGTGGTGGTGTTAAACTGGGTGAAGGATTAAGTCTACCAACTAAGGGAAAAGTGGTGGTGTTAAACTGGGTGAAGGATTAAGTCTACCAACTAAGGGAAAAGTGGTGGTGTTAAACTGGGTGAAGGATTAAGTCTACCAACTAAGGGAAAAGTGGTGGTGTTAAACTGGGTGAAGGATTAAGTCTACCAACTAAGGGAAAAGTGGTGGTGTTAAACTGGGTGAAGGATTAAGTCTACCAACTAAGGGAAAAGTGGTGGTGTTAAACTGGGTGAAGGATTAAGTCTACCAACTAAGGGAAAAGTGGTGGTGTTAAACTGGGTGAAGGATTAAGTCTACCAACTAAGGGAAAAGTGGTGGTGTTAAACTGGATGAGGAATTAAGTCTACCAACTAAGAAATTCTAGAGAATGTTGCTATAAGTTGCCAGACAATAAAAATATGATTAATGAAATAGAAGGGTTAATCAATTTTTTAGAAATGTAAAATTAGAAGGCATTAAAAAATGTAATAGTAATTATATATATATATATATATATATATATAGTAGTTTCTAATTTATACATAAGGCTAGTGATTTAAGGGAAGGAAAGTCAATTAAATAAACCTCAGTATATGACTGGTACTAATATTTATAATAAAGGTTTCTAATTAAGTCACAAAGTCAACAATTTAAGAGGATTAAATCAATACCAGTATTTACTCTGCTGTAATTATATTTAAAATGAAAATAATTTCGTTTTTGTTTTAGATAATTAAAAAAAAGATTTTCTTGTCTTTGCATCTTGTAATATATATATATACATATATCTGCATTTTGTACACATACACACATATCTATACATATAATGTACTTTTAATTTATCATGCCTATATATATATATATATATTTACATAATTTCTATATTTGCAAATATTTCTGTATTCCAAAGCTTGCCTTGCAGTTATCATTGTGCTTTTTGTTGTTTTAAACTTTTTTTTTTTTTCCCAGGTTATAGATTTTAATATGTTCATGTAGAGCCCAATATAACACACACACCTTAGCAACCAATTACAATGAATACCCAGAAGTTTAAAATTTGTTGCCCCATGGTCATGTCTGAAGTTATCACAGAAAAATGTTTATTTTATTTTCTTATATTATTTCAGACCTTAATTCCATTTGTTTGGAGTAGTGTGATCATAATCTCTGTAAGCAGAACAAAATCTATACCATTGCTTATTCCTTAGTTAAAAGGTATCTATTTAAATTTATAGTTCCCAACATATATAAAAACTGTTGTATTACAAAGACTAAATAGCTAAATAATAATTTTACTCAACTAGGATTTTTTCACACATGCTGATGCATACATTTATATGCACGAGTATGTAAATATAAACACGCAAACACAGACACACAAAAATACACTCACAGACATTCATTCACACAGGCAGTAGATGTAAAGAGAGAGTAGTGTGAGGTAGTCAAACTACACCCCTCTCTTTATGTGATGTGACAGAATCGCAGAAATTTATATATAGATTCCTTCAAATTCTCCATTAATTAATTGAAATACAAAAACAACAAATTCAAAACTAAGGTAATGAAATGTTGCTTGGGCTCTCTCACAAAATTTATTTGTATATATGTTGAATTATTTGTGTATCAAATAAGATAAACTGGAAGTAAATTTTTTTCTTGTTTGTTTATTCTTGCAATGTATAATTTTATTGCACAATTATTATAGTTTTGATATGATGTGTTTGCAGTATGGAGACCACAGATGAGGGTAGTACTTGATCAAAGTTTAGGTAGAGTTGGTATAGCAATTGGTAAAATACCAACCGAGGGCCCATTCTAGTTTAGCTGGCCTGCAAGCATTGAACTATTCATTCCTAAGGCTAGCTGAAACAGCGATTCATCAATATTTTAATTGGATACTTTGCATGTACACTTTTGGTATTGATAGAGGGTTTGGAATAAATTGTTCTTAAATACATATATTTTCATTGACGAGGTAACAAATGAGGATCTGGAATGGATTATATTTGTTGCTAAAAGGTTGACTGTGTAATATCTCACAGTACTTAAGTATTTGGTGGTCGGTATTGATCACAGAATATACACACACACATTTGATGGTATAAAGTGGTCATTACATGTGTGTATGTATACATAATGTTTGGTAGTCAGTAGTCACACACACATATATACACGCATAATATATATATATATATATACATACATTCAGCAGCATCCAAACGAATTATTAAAAAACAAACAAAGAAAAATCTATGAACAGTTTATCAATCCAACATAGAAACTCACCAAAAATAAATATATTTGTTTGTCATTTTCTACCTATCCTAGATTGTTTCTCATACTTGGAGACTGTATTTCCAAATATATTTCGATGTACTGTATCATTGTTGAACATTAAACCTGTTGAGAATATTTACTATTATATAAACAAACCTTTGTCTTTTCTTAGTGCTCACTCTTTTATTTTATGATGTTGCTTGGAAGTGAGACTTGAGCTTTGAATGCAAATGATCTGTGATGAATGGAAAGACAAACATGCTCAAGCAGATGTGTAGTTGTGTACATATGAACAGCAAACTAAGAGCAAAGCTATGCATATGAGAGATTAGATGCAGTGTACAATAGAGAAGATTGCAATGGGATGTATGAAGAGGTGCAGGGTTAGGCTGCCTTCACAAAGGAGATGAAAGAAAACTTGGCCTCCATACTTATTGGATGCAGAAGGCAGAGTTGAAATGACATTTAGATTCTAGCCTGTCAACATGCTTCCCACTGCGAATATGGAAAGACAGTACATCAGACAAAACTCACTTTCTTCAATGCCACCTCTAAACGCTTGCTCCCCTGCCGTATACAGCTCACTATCATCACTGCCTCACCTCCTGGACCAAGGGTACATTACATCGAGAAGTTTAGTGTCACAATAAAATGCACCCAGCACACACTAAAGTGGTTGGTGTTAAGAAGGGCATCCTCAGAGTATATATATACACACGCATTTCTTTTAAGTAAAACATAATACGCTTGAATGAATTTGTTGAGGGTTTCGAGCCCCCATCAGGACCTAGAAAATCCACTGGTATATATGTATATTTCCTTTTTGCCAACAATCATTTTATAGAGATAGCAACCGTCACTATACCACTGTACCAACAACTTATAGAAAATATGTTATGTATATACTTCGTTTTTGTAGGACAGAACAAAGGAGACACACAAAATAACAAATTAGTGACTGAGGACGTCAAATGTGACAGTAAATAAACAACCATCCAGTTATTAAATTAACCAACTTGAAATTTATAAACTGAAGTGAAAACCAACAGGTGCATTGTTTTCATTGGCAGCATGACCCACCCAAAGTATAACAGTATATAACACAATCATTTTGTTCTACTCATCTATTTTCAGACTGCTTTTTGGATTTGGGCTATGTTATTGTCCTTAGATGATATATTGGTAGGCAGATATCATCATTTCACATCCGCTTTTCCCTGCAAGGGTGGGACGGGTTTTATTCAGCACAGCATCTCTCCACTTGTCACGGTCCTTTGTCATCTCCACCGTGAGCTTCAGCGATCTGAGGTCTGTTCTCACCACCTCCGCCCATGTTTTTCATGGTCTACCTTTACCACATCTTTCTTCACCCATCGGTCATCCTCCATGCGCATCACATCTCCATACCACCTGTCTCCTCTCTCACACATTACATTCTATCCCTCTCAACACACTCATGCTGGGTCATTCACACACACTGAGATTGCACATCCAACGGAGCATGCTTGTCTCATTTCTCTCCAGTTGTTGCCCATGTCTCATCACTACCATGCAGCATCGCGCTCCTCACACATCAATCATATAACCTGCCTTTCATACGCAGGGAGAAACCCTTCATCAGCAGCTCCCTAAACTTCTTCCAACCATCCTTATTCTAGATACTATGGCCTCGGAACACCCCCCCCCCTCCCATGCTAATCTGATCTCTTAGGTACCGGAAGCTATCCACCACTTCTATAGCACCAGCCTGCATTTGAAAAATGTGTCTATCAATGCGACTTCTACTGTCTATTTCCCTGTACATCTACTGCATACGTATTTCTCCCTACCTGTTAGTTTGCCTGCTATCCCGCTACATCTCCTGTGTACCTAGGATCTGCATTGTGTGCATTTTATAGAATTTATGCCAGTTCCTTTTCTGCATATCGAACATGGCCATTTCCCTGACGGAATCAGAGTTTTGTCCTCTTTTCTACTCATCAACACTTTTGTCTTAGCTAGGTTCACTCTCAGTCCTCTTGCTTCCAACTGCTGTTTCCATAGCCAGAATTTATTCTCTAGCTCCTCTACTGATTCTGCTATAAGAACCAGATCGTCAGCATAGAGAGGTTCCCATGGACAGCCAGTCTTAAACTCTCTGTTATCGCTTGGATGACTATAATGAACAAGAGCAGGCTGAGGACCGAACCTTGATGTACACCTACTTGTATCTAGAATTCCTCACTAAACTCCATTCCTACGCTGACTTTACTGACAGCACCTCTGTACAAAGTTTGCACTGTCCTCACAAGCCATTCCTCAACACTTAGTTTCCTTAGGGACCACCAGATGACAGATCGGAGAACCCTATCAAAGGCCTTCTCTAGGTCAACAAAGGCTAAGTATAGTGGCTTATTTTTCTCTAAGAACCTCTCTTGCAATTGTCTCACCAAGAAGAGGGCATCTGTTGTACTCTTCCCAGGCACAAAACCAAACTGCATCTCATCTAGTTTGACCCTTTCTCTAATTAGTTGTGCTAATATCCTTTCTGCCACTTTCATAACCTGGACCATCAATTTTATACCCCTATAATTGCTCCTCTCCAGAACATCCCCTTCACCTTTGTAGCAATTTATGAGAATACTGCTGCACCAGTCTTTGGGTATGTCACCACCATATATAGCCTGATTGATGATGCGTGCAACCAGTTTAGTGCCTACGTTCCCTGATGCCTTCAGCATCTCAGCAACTATCCCCGATGGTCCAGCAGCCTTACCATTTTTCATTTCCTTAATCGCCTCTTGGACCCTATATTTGTCAATCTCAATAGCTGGTCCCTCTGTCGGATCTACTGAGGGTAATTTCTCTCTCTCCCATTCGTTCTCCACATTCATCAGTCTCTCATAATGACATTTCCAGGCCTCCTTATATATATATTTTTTTCGTTTTTTAGCACTAGACCCTATCCACCTCTATATACCATGTTATCAGACCTCAACCACCTGTATAAATTTTACCTCTTGATCCCATTGGTAAGAATATATAGAAATCTTTCTTTATACTTCTCCTTCAGCCACATATTCCTGAGGGTCGTTGGGGCAACAGTCTCCAACTGTATCCCAAGTATGACCAGCCAAGCTCATGGATGTTATCCAACCATCTTGCTCGGGGTAAATCCCTGGGACTCTTGCTGGTTGGTTTTGCCCATAAAATCTATCCAGCAATTCTTTCCTGAGACATTCCTACCACATGCCCATAGTATTAGAGCTGTGATCTCTCATTTCGGAGAAGTAACAGCTCTATCTGGAGTGCCTCTGATCTCCGAGCTAAGCCATTTATCAAGTAACGTTACTCCAAAGAGCCTTCAGAGGAATCCCATTTTGGCCGCTTGTATTCACAATCGTATTCTTTTGGTCATTACCCAAGATTTATTAATCGATAAAATTTGGCTGACATTTTGAGGTACTTTCTTGGCATGAGAGTGTGTGCTTTATTTTGACAATTTAATTTATATATTTATTACAGATTAATCAGCATTGCCCTATATATATTTATTTGGTTAATTTAAGAAGCATTGGCAACATTTGAAATGATGTGAGCTTTTGGGAAAGTTGCCACCATGCAGATAACTATAAATAATAGTTAAATAATTTGGGTAAAGTAGCTTTGGAGCAGGAAGAATGTGGACAGAAATGCCTGTGAGGAAATGAACTATGTAAATGTACTCATCTCCAAGGGCACATTACCTGATTTATACAACTGCTGTTATTTAGTTATCTGCATTTTGGTTGCTTCACCAGTATATATATATATATATATATATATATATATATATATATATGCACACACATATAAATATAGAGAATTGCAAGTAAAATGAATTCACTATAACTGTGGCGATATAAAAATTAACACGATCGACAAAAGCACTTTATACAATTCTTCAAGATTAACATGTCATATAAAAATATTGTAAATTTGAGTATATGTCCATATCTTAGTGTATGTGAGTATGCATGCATACAAACAAATTTATGTGTCTATGGTCCATGTGTAATGTATACAAACAGATATGCAGTGCTGGGTAGAAAACCCATAAATTATGCATAAGTGTTCAGTGTTGTCCAAGGTGTAATTACTGGTATAACTCCCCATTGATTCCCTCATGTTACAGACATGAGTCTGTGAAAAGCGTAGTGATAATGATAACTATTTTTATCATTATTATCATTGTTAAGGGCTCACACATATAAACATAAATAGGCCTTACAATACATGTGAGGGCTGGACAAAGTTATATAAAACGAGGGTAAGAGAAACGTTTTGTCTGTTGTTACTGTTCACACCTATGCAGGTATGACTAGCCCCCCCTACAAGGTTGCATCTTAACGGTTTCTGGAGTATTTTAATGCTTGGGGCTCCACCAGTCTTACTATGAAAAAAAATCACCCCTTGATCATATGCCTATTATGAGGCCCACATGGCCCAACCCTGCTTTAGCAAAGAAAATGGCTTTATACAGTAGTTGTTGTGTTGTATTATTATTACAACAAGCCTTTGAGGGAACTTATATTTGGTCATCCACAACAGCCAATGATACCAAAGGAGTTCGAATTTCTTTTGAAGCATTAATAAAGATGGCTGGTTTAGCTTTAGTCATGTGCCTTCCTGTATCCAGCACAATATATTCTTTGTTATCAGCAATCTGCAAGTAAATAAATGGTTAAAATCAATGAAAGAAGCAAGCAAACACTATTTTAGAGGAATATCGTCAAAATGCACCTAGTCCACTCTGTAAAGTGGTAATACTGGTGCCTCAATAAAATGCACCCAGTGCACTCTGTAAAGTAGCAGTGAGTTTCTTTCTTTTCATGATAATGCGTGGTCAGAAAATGAAGACACTAAAAGAGATAAATAAGAAGAAACCTACCTCTAATGATGTCTTTAAGATTTCATTGATGAAAGAGGTTTACTATTAACAGGGTTGTTGTGTTCCTATTCATCCTTCATAGGAGATGTTACTGCTGTCGGGGCTGAAATTATTGCAACAAAGTTTTAAACTACCATGAAGTTATAATCATCTCTTAACATCTTATAGTAATTCAGCAGAAAATATCCAAAAACAGGTTTGATAAGTCAAATAGTTATAGTATCTTTACTAGCAAACAGAATTTGCAGTGTTAGAGTCATCATCATGTTTTACGTCTGTTCTTCCACGCTAGCATGGGTTAGACGGGTTGTCCTGTTGTGGGCAGTGTCTGGTCGGCTGACCATGCCTTGCTCATACAGGAACTGATTTGGCTTGATTTCTACAGCTGGATGCCCTTCCTAACACCAACCTCATTTACAGTGAGTGCTGGGTGCTTTTTCATGGCACCTACAGAGTAAAGATATTAATTTCTAATGTGACACACAGTGCTGTTTTATACTTTTTGGAACTTCTATGTTTTTGGGCTTTCATGTGGTTTATTAATTCAAATGTTTACAGTATATTTCCTATTGAACAGCTTGTGAAAATTCGCAGTAAACTAAAGGTGCAGTTTGCAGCAGTTTCAGGTGGTTTAGTAAGAAAAGTGATAAAGGCTAGATAGAATTCTAAAGACTGTTACATACCTATAGTCATCTCACTGAGGTAGGGGTGCCGTAGAAGCTCTTCAATACTTGATCTCTTCTCAGGATCCCTGCATAGACAACACTGCAGAAGAAACAGAGCAAAATATATATATATGTGTATATGTGTGTGTATACACACACACACACACATCCACAAACAATGGATTGTTCAATGTAATGTAATGAAACAAACCTTCATTGTGTCCAAGAGTTCTTTATTTCGGACATAAGAGAATTTGATAGTAAACTTCTCACTCCGTATTGCTGACATCTTCTCTGATGTTTTCCGAATCTCCTGGAATGGTGTTTTACCGTACACCATACAGTAGAGGATGCAGCCAAGAGACCAGACATCACTCTTTAACCCTATCTGAAATACAATATATATATATATACATATAATAATTGTTTCTACTTTTGGCACAAGGCCGGCAATTACCCAGTGGATTACTGGTACTTTATTTTATCAACCCCGTAAGGATGAAAGGCAAAGTTAACTTCGGCGGGATTTGAACTCAGAATGGCAAGGGCCGTAACTATGCGTCAAAGCATGGCGTCCGATCCTATACCGATACTGCCAATCCAATAAAAGCTAAAAACAGATTATATGACCAAGATGTGGTCACTCAACCTATCTAGCCTCATAATGTGACAGCATGGAAATAAATGTTAAACAGTGAATAATAATTGTTTCTACTTTAGGCACAAGGCCAGCAATTACCCAGTGCATTACTGGTACTTTATTTTCTCGACCCCGTAAGGATGAAAGGCAAAGTAAACCTCGGAGGGATTTGAACTAAGACCGTAAAGGGACGTAACTATGCTGGAAAGCATGGCGTCCGACTCTCTACCGATACTGCCAAAATAATATATATTTACTGTCGTGTATCACATTAGCAAGACACTCAACAATATTTAACCCTTTAGCATTTACATTACTCTATATATATACTATTATATTTTCATGGTAAAGGCTTTACCTCGCATAATTATCTCACATATCGAATCGATGAGATTTTGAAAGTATTTATTTTGAGAACAATACCTTAACATCAGTTTGAGCAACCGGTTACAGCCAGTTTCAGCAGAAAGAAGTAGGGAATTCTGGCCGGTTTGAACATTAAAGGGTTAACGTCTCTTTTCCCTGCTTGTCACAGGTTAAATCAGAACTATAGTTAGGTAGTTTGGTATTTCATTTGATATTACACAATATACATTATAGTTGGGTATATTGATATTTCATGTGTTATATCAAAGATATGAAGACGGGTAAGGCGGCTGGGCCTTCGGAAATAGTTGCTGAAATGCTGAAAGCTTCTGGAACGGTGGGACACACCATGGTCACCCGGATAGTAAACCAAGTCGTACAGAATGAGGTTGTTCTGAAGGACTGGCGTAGCAGCATCATCATCATTAACTGCTACGAGGGTAAAGGAGATGCCCTAGATAGGGGTAACTATAGAGGCATTAAATTAATCGACCAGGTCATGAAGGTCACAGAAAAAGTAATAGCGCAACTAATCAGAGAGCGAATTGATCTAGATGAAATGCAGTTCGGGTCTGTGTCAGGTAAAAGTACCACAGACGCTCTTTTCATTGTACGACAACTACAGGAGAAGTACCTAGCTAAAAGTAAACACCTATACTTAGCTTTTGTCGACTTGGAGAAAGCCTTTGACAGAGTCCCCCGTTCCATTATCTGGTGGGCCCTTAGAAAACTAGGTGTTGATGAATGGCTTGTGAGAGCTATACAAGCCATGTATAAAGAAACAGTCAGCAAGGTTAGAATTAACAACGAATATAGTGAAGAGTTTAGCGTAAAAGCTGGTGTTCATCAGGGCTCCGTTCTTAGCCCCCTACTATTTATTATTGCCCTTCAGGCTATAACAGTGGAGTTCAAGACCGGCTGCCCATGGGAACTCCTATACGCAGATGATCTAACGCTCATAGCTGAATCAATGGCTGAACTAGAGAAGAAATTCCAAACATGGAAGCATGGCCTAGAATCAAAAGGCCTTAAAATTAACCTGGCTAAGACTAAAGTTCTAGTTTGTAGGAAAGAAAATAGGGCACCGGATCCATCTGGGAAATGGCCATGCTCAGTGTGTAGGAAAGGAGTAAGTAGAAACTCAATTTTATGTCCCAAATGCAAAGTATGGATGCATAAAAGATGTAGTGGGATCACAGGTAAGCTAACTAAGAACATAGATTTTATATGTGGCCGGTGTTCTGGTGCAATAAGTAGCAGCAAGTGCCCACAGAATACTAGCTCATTCCATTGTACAGATGGTTCTATAGAAATAGTGGACACCTTCAGTTACTTGGGTGACAAAATCAGCAGTGGTGGAGGGTGCTCTGAAAGTACAGTAGCTAGAGTCAGAACCGGATGGAAAAAGTTCAGAGAGCTTATACCACTATTAGCCGCTAAAGGGTTCTCTCTAAAAATGAAAGGCAGGCTGTATGATGCCTGCATACGAACAGCAATGTTACATGGCAGTGAGACCTAGGCATTGTGTGCAGAGGATATATGCAGACTGGAGAGGAACGAAGCTTGCATGCTCCGCTGGATGTGTAATAGTAATATACGTGAACGGCAAAGCATAAATGAACTAAGTGAGAAATTAGGAATAAGAGGGATCAGCTGCTGTTTATTCGAGAGAAGACTACGTTGGTATGGTCACGTGATGCACATGAAAGACAGCTGTATAAAAAAGTGCAGGGCAATAAAAATAGACGGTAGCCACGGAGTAGGCAGACCCAGAAAAACCTGGGACGACTTGATAAATTCCGACCTCACACACTTACACCTCTCCAAGACAATATCACTGGACCGTGATCTTTGGCGCTACACAGTAATACAGAAGACCCGCCTTACCTAAGTACAAAGTGAAACCTACTACAGTCAGTAGGCACCTCTAACAAAAATACACCTCCTTCCCACTACCCCCACCCCTTTCAATGTAAAGTTATGTTGGTACCACAACATCCAGTCCGAAATAAATGAGGTCGTGTAGGTGTCACGACAAAAAAACACAGTCCACGCTGTAATGTGGCCGTGTAGGTAACACGGTAAAAACCTCCCAGTCCACACTGTAAACGTGGTTGGTGTGAGGAAGGGCATCCAGCCGTAGAAAACCCGCCAGACAGTCCTATACGAGCAGGACAACAAATCTTGCCTCAAGAGGGAAAACTCCCGTCCAAACCCATGCAAGCGTGGAAGATGGACATTAAACGATAATGATGATGATGATATATACACAATATACACTATAGTTGGGTAGTTTTGTATTTCATTTGATATATATACACAAAGTAGATTATAGTGGGGTATATTGGCTTTTCCTTTGACATTACACAATATACACTATAGTTGGGTATATTGGTATTTCATGTGATATATATACACAATATACACTATAGTTGGGTATATTGGTATTTCATGTAATATATAAACACAATATACACTATAGTTGGGTATATTGGTATTTCATTTGATATATATATACAATATACACTATAGTTGGGTATATTGGTATTTCATGTCATATATATACACAATATACACTATATTTGGGTATATTGGTATTTCATGTGATATATATATACACAATATACACTATATTTGGGTATATTGGTATTTCATGTGATATATATACACAATATACACTATATTTGGGTATATTGGTATTTCATGTGATATATATATACACAATATACACTATATTTGGGTATATTGGTATTTCATGTGATATATATACACAATATACACTATAGTTGGGTATATTGGTATTTCATGTAATATATATACAATATACACTATAGTTGGGTATATTGGTATTTCATGTGATATATATATAATATACACTATAGTGGGGTATATTGGTATTTCATGTGATATATATACACAATATACACTATAGTTGGGTATATTGGTATTTCATGTAATATATATACACAATATACACTATAGTTGGGTATATTGGTATTTCATGTAATATATATACAATATACACTATAGTTGGGTATATTGGTATTTCATGTGATATATATATAATATACACTATAGTTGGGTATATTGGTATTTCATGTGATATATATACACAATGTACACTACAGTTGGGTATATTGGTATTTCATGTGATATATATACACAATATACACTATAGTTGGGTATATTGGCATTTCATGTGATATATACACAATATACACTATAGTTGGGTATATTGGTATTTCATTTGATATATATATACAATATACACTATAGTTGGGTATATTGGTATTTCATGTGATATATACACAATATACACTATAGTTGGGTATATTAGTATTTCATGTGATATATACACAATATACACTATAGTTGGGTATATTGGTATTTCATGTGATATATATACAATATAATTATAGTGGGGTATATTGGTATTTCATGTAATATATATATACAATATACACTATAGTTGGGTATATTGGTATTTCATGTCATATATATACACAATATACACTATAGTTGGGTATATTGGTATTTCATGTGATATATACACAATATACACTATAGTTGGGTATATTGGTATTTCATGTGATATATACACAATATACACTATAGTTAGGTATATTAGTATTTCATGTGATATATATACACAATATACACTATAGTTAGGTATATTGGTATTTCATGTGATATATACACAATATACACTATAGTTAGGTAGTTTGGTATTTCATGTGATATATACACAATATACACTATAGTTGGGTATATTGGTATTTAATTTGATATATATACTATAGTGGGGTATATTTGATATATAACCTGTCTAACCCACGATAGTGTGGAAGGTGGACGTTAAGCAACGATGATAATTAAACACAATGTACACTAGGGTAGACTGGCATTTTATTTGATATATATACAATGTACAACTACAGTGAGGTATATTGATATTTGATTTGATATCTATACACAATGTACACTATAGTTGGATATACCAGTATTCAATTTGATATGTATATATATTACATATACACATAATATACTCTATAGTTGGGTATATTGGTATAACACCCAGCCCACATTGTAAAGTGGACGTGTAAAAGACACGGCAAAAAGCATCCATCACACAGTCAAAACCAGCAAGAAACTCTCCTATATAAGCAAAACACTATCACCTGACCCAATTTGCCTCTAAATGGGACACACTCATGCTAGCCTGGAAGATAGACATTAACCGATGATGATGATATATACGCACAATGTTCACTATACTTTCCCCGATTTGAATTCCTCCCCTGGGAACCAAGCACCTCCTGTTTGAGAATCAGGCATACCCATTAGTATCTCATACCTGTTTTACTCAATTTCACATTAAGGATCTTGCAAAACAAACACAAAATTGAAATAAAAGAACAGATATTTACAAAAACAACAACAAAAGTCTTACTTTGTGTTTACTTGAGTTAACCATGAAGACAGAAATTGCTTCTGGACTCATATAGTCAGGTGTCCCCATTAGTATTTCCCGATTTATACCTGTTTTACCTGTCTGTATTACATCAGCAATACCAAAGTCAATTAACTTCAAACAACCTCCGACAACCATGAAGTTGGCTGGTTTCAAGTCAGAATGGACAATACCTATAAATAAGGGAAATAAAGATTTTAAAATAATTTAGCAGATGACTTAAGAAACAGGAAGAATTTGAAATGTATGAATCAATGCAAATAACTATAGTGGTCGATTATTATTATAATCATTTGCTTTAGGACACACACATTTCAACTTAAAAAATAAAATAAAAAAAACATTGTTTTTAATTGGTCATTAAAAACGTTTTATTACAAGAGAGAGAAATCTAGCTGGAAATGTACTTTTTCTTATATAAAGGTGTAATTACAATAGTCCTTTATTCTTTTACTCATTTCAATTATTAAACTGCAGCCATGCTGGGACACTGACATCATGTGCTTGATCATATTGACCCCACTATTTATTTTATCAAGTCTGGTACTTGTCTCATCAATCCATTTAAAAAAAAATCAAACTGATAAGTTATGGGACGTAAGAAACAGACAAACCGATGTAAACAGTCACACACACATACAATGGACCTATGTAGTTTCTGTCTCCCAAATTCTACTCACAATGCATTGGTAAACCCAAGGCTATAGTAGAAGACACTTGCTTTTAATGTGATGCATAGGGAGTGAACCACCAACCACCCCTCACTCTCTGACTAAATTGCAAGAAATAGAAAAAAACACAACACCGAAATATGTAAAAGTTGTGAGGCCATGAAATATTTTAACTACAATACACCCCCGTCCCACTACCCCCCCCTTTCAATGTAAAGTTATGTTGGTACCACAACATCCAGTCCTAAACAAATGAGGTCGTGTAGGTGTCACAACAAAAAAACACAGTCCACGCTGTAATGTGGCTGTGTAGGTAACACGGTAAAAACCTCCCAGTCCACACTGTAAACGTGGTTGGTGTTAGGAAGGGCATCCAGCCGTAGAAAACCCGCCGGACAGTCCTATGCGAGCAAGACAACCAATCTTGCCTCAAGTGGGAAAATTCCCGTCCAAACCCATGCAAGCGTGGAAGATGGACGTTAAACAATGATGATGATGATGAATCCCAACCAAAATGTCAGTGTAACACAAATCTTAACAGTTTTATTGAATGATGAAATTATTAAGTACTAGTGACTCCTTCAGTAATGACTGACCATGGGTTTGCATCTGGAAACTTACTCTCCTAGAGGCAAGCTTGGGAAGGGTGTTTTGTGGAAGACCACTAGTTACCCATACATGCAAGTCTCCCATTTCCACGTCACCGATATCTAAAGGAAAAGCAAAGTCCAATACAGCTTAAAACCAATGCTATTGCAACTCGTACACTATAAATGCACTAAATATATACAATATATACTAGTATATGATGTTCAAAAAAAAGGAAAAGGCAAAACCCGATATAACCTGGTACCAATGTCACAACTACTCATTTTTGCCAACTGAGTGGACTGAAGTAACATGAAATAAAGTGTCTTGCTCAAGGACATAATGAGCTGCCCAGTCTGGGAATCAAACTCATGACTTTATAATCATGAGCCCAACACCTTAATCATTAAAACATGTACCATCAAAGTTTACCCTAACACCCCAATAAACATACTTGAATGACACAGTACCTTCTTTATGAAGTACCAAAACAGCTTCCAACATCTGTGCCCAATAACACATAACTATCATCTGTGTAATCTTCTCGGTCTTGTACTGGCTACGGAACAGACTAGCCAGGTCGATGGAACCAAACTCCAACACCAAGTTTAAACAGTTATTCCGATCATCAAGTTCACTAGAAAATATGGACATACAACATTAATCTCCCTTACAATATTCATGTAACAGACCTAAAGGAGTCATTGTCGTCATTATTTAACATGGCGGTGGATTGGCAGTATCGGTAGAGGGTCGGACGCCATGCTTTCCAGCATAGTTACGTCCCTTTACGATCTGAGTTCAAATCCCGCCGAGGTTGACTTTGCCTTTCATCCTTACGGGGTCGATAAAATAAAGTACCAGTAATGCACTGGGTGATTGCTGGCCTTGTGCCTAAAGTAGAAACAATTATTTAACATGTTTTCCTTGCTAGCAAGGACTAAACATATAACATTAATCTCATATAATCAGATTATCATTATCATTTCGCATCTGTTTGCCCTAGTAGCAAATGTTGGAAACGGACAGTAAACAATATGATGTTGATAGAGTGGATGCATGCTGTGTACAAGAGATGAAATGGAGGGGGTGCCTCATTGAGACTACTGACAGATAAAAACAGATGCAAGCTTTTCTGGGTAGGAAATGACAATGGGTTAGGTGGTGTAGGCATTCTACTAGCTGAGAAATGGATAGATAAGTTAATAGAGGTAGTTAGAGTAAGTGACAGAATTATCAAGCTTAGAATAGTTGTAGGAAATAGAATGGTGACAATTACATCTACCTATGTTCCACAGGCAGGACTGAGTAAAGAACAAAAGGACAGGTTCTATGAGGAACTTTTACAGACAACCTCAGTTGTTAATGACAGAGACCTCAACATCTTGGCAGGTGACTTCAATGGACATGTGGGGCAGTACCAGGATGGATTCAGTGGAGTTCTTGGTGGCTATGGTTATGGCTCAAGAAATGAAGAGAGAGTGAGGCATATAGAATTCTGTGATGCAAATGAACTAACCATTTGCAACACTAACTTCAGAAAACCAGATAGCCACCTAATCACCAACCAATCAGGCAAACACACAAGTCAGATTGATTTCTTACTTATAAGATGAATTAGACAGATGGTAATAAATATTAAGACTTTCCTTGGTGAAGAATGTGCTGCCCAACACAAGTTAGTTATTAATAACATCTGAATAAACACAAGATAAGCAGGAAAATATGGAGACAGAGAATATAGAAGGTAAAGGTCCTTTATAGAATATAAGTTTAGAAAAGCTCTACAGGATGCATATGATGAGAGGGGAAACGAGTTAGATAAATATGACAGAGGACAATTGGAAATTCTTATGTGACAACCTATTGTGAAGTGCTGATGAGATGTGGTTGAAGTTAAGCACCAACCAAACAGAGGGTGACCTGGTGGTGAAACAGTACTGTGGATAGAGCCATTAGGGCCGAGACAAGTACCAAGTAGACGACAGGAATATATAGCATAGAAAGAGGCTGAAAGAAGGTTTGCCAATGTCTTGTGTTATGCATTGCAAGTCAGTGTGAATCGGGAAGTTGTTGGGGAAAAGTGTGTTCAAAATGACAGCGGTGCACCTAGCACCACTGGTGCTTAAATGAAACAGGCCTAGAAATGTTACTATGAGAGGCTTATGAATGAGAGACCAGCAATTGAAATTGACAGTTATAGAGTCAAAGAAGCAATCAAGGAGATGAAGAATGGTAAAGCTGTAGTAGGGTAGTCAGATGCTAAAAGCATCTGGAGATGTAGAAGTGGAACTAGTAACACACACAGTCAATCAGGTAACACAGGTTGGTGTCATACCCAATGACTGGTGCAGCAATACAATTTTAAATTGCTACAAGGGCAAAGGTGATGCTTTAGAAAGAATCAAATTAGATGAAATGCAGTTCGGTTTTGGGCCTGTGAGAAGTACTACAGATACCCTCTTCCTAGTGAGACAACTACTAGAGAAGAATAAGCCACTATATTTAGCTTTTATTGATCTAAAAAAGGCCATTGACAGAGATACTTGAGCTGTCATCTGGTGGTCCTGAAGGAAATTAGATGTAGATGAATGGCTTGTAAGAGCAGTGCAAGCCATGTACAGAGGAGCTGTAGGTAAAGTGAGAGTAAGAAGTGAGTTTAGTGAAGAATTCAAGGTACAGGTAGGCATTCATTAGGGTTCAGTTGTCAGCTCACTTCTATTCATTATAGTTCTCCAGGCAATAACAAAGGAGTTTATGGCTTAGTGGTTAGAGCACATGGCTTAGTGGTTAGAGCATTGGCCTTGCAATCGAAAGGTTGCGAGTTCAATTCTCAGACCGGGTGATGTGTTGTTTCCTTGAGCAAGACACTTTATTTCACATTGCTCCAGTTTACTCAGCTGTAGAAATGAGATGATAGGGTCTGGGGTGCCTATCATTCCACTGCAAAGTGGTCGTGGAGGTGCCACGGCAAAGAAGCACCCAGCACTCACTGAAAATGAGGTTGGTGTTAGGAAGGGCATCCAGCTGTAGAAATCAAGCCAGAATCAGTTCCCGTCCCACCCTTGCAAGCAGGGAAAAGGGGACGTAAAATGATAATGATAATAATAATGATGTCCATAGAAACTTCTGAATGTGGATGATCTGGTTCTTATAGCTAAATACATAGAACTAGAAAATAAGTTCCATCTGTGGAAACAACTTAGAATCAAAAAAGCTCAGAGTAAACTTAGAAAAAACTAAAATGTTAGTAAGTTGGAAAGAAGACAGGACCAGATCCCATCAGAGAAGAGGCCCAGATCGATATGTAGAAAATGAATAGGAAGAAACTTTATACTATGTACACAAATCTTGCATACACAAAGTGTAGTGGGACAGCATTCAGACTATAACAGGAAAGGAAGACTTTCTAAGTAATAGATGTTCAGGAGTAATCGACAGTAAGAGCATCATTAATATAAACCTTTTCCAATGACATGAAGGAGCCATAGAAGTAGTTGATAGCTTCAGCCACCAAAAGTGATCTAATTAACAGTGGAGGAGGGTGCTCTTAGAGCAAAGTAGCTAGAATAAGGATAGGATGAAAGAAGTTTAGAGAGCTACTCTCTCTGTTGACAACAAAAGGTTTTTTCCTACAAATGAAAGTACGGCTACACGATGTCTGTGTGTGAAGTGAAATATTGCATGGTAAGGTAACATGGGCAGTCACTGCAGAAGATATGTGTAGGCTGGAAAGAAATGAAGCAAGCATGTTACATCAATGAAAATACTACAATATTGATAGCAGCAGTGCACAACAATACAACACTGCAAAAGGCTACTTACTAGTCATAGAGTTTAATGATTCGATCACTGTACTGCAGCCTCTTCAGAAGAGTCACCTCATTTTTGTAGGTTTGTACGGTGGCCTCGTTATTGTCACCAAAAGCAATGTGCTTAAGGGCCATTCTGCTACCCCTCTTGTCAAATACTTCGTACACCTGTAGGAGACAACGTCAATCACATTACAATTACTTACAGAAATAAATAAATAAAAAAAAAAGGAAATTTACAGCATTTTACTAATGGAGGTTCAGCTGGCCTCATACAAGATTGTATCTCATAGGTTTTTAGTCCTCTCATACACACATGTATCATCATCATCATTTCATTTTACGTCCGCTTTTCCCTGCTTGCAAGGGTGGGACGGGAACTGATTCTGGCTTGATTTCTACAGCTGGATGCCCTTCCTAAAACCAACCTCATTTACAGTGAGTGCTGGGTGCTTTTTTGCTGTGGCACCTCCACGACCACTTTGCAGTGGAATGATAGGGACCCCAGTCCTTATCATCTCATTTCTACAGCTGAGTAAACTGGAGCAATGTGAAATAAAGTGCCTTGCTCAAGGAAACAACACATCAGCCGGTCTGAGAATTGAACTCACAACCTTTCGATTGCAAGGCCAATGCTCTAACCACTAAGCCATGTGCCTCCATATATGTATGTTGTTACAGCTCACAACATACCCAAGTTAGCTGGCAACTTATGGAATTGCATCTGATAGGAGACCAGCTAAACTTACATAAATGTAAGCTGTAACATTTCATGTCATTATTCTTTATGACAGGATAAACGACTTTATGTAATAGTTGTATACACCATCATTACTATCACTTCTAATTGGTATTTGAAAATATCCATGATCACATTTCAGGCCAATTACTTCTCATGAATGGCAAACCAATTTCCTGATGGCAATAGGGAGAATTTGTACTTAGAACATACAGAGGCAGAACAGATATTACAGAAAATCTTGTTCAACTTTTTTAAACAATTCTACCAATCCACCATCCTTGCTGGACTGATACAATATTTATTGACCCTGAAAGGCTGAAAGGCAAAGTTGACTTTGGCGGGATTAGAACTTGGAATGCAGAGAGCCGGGTCAAGTACCACAAGGTATTTTTCTTTTAACATCCTGTACTACATAAAACCACATTAGAAAGACATTCCTGGAGAGTACAATAAAGCACTGCATCACATAAACAATTATAGTCTTTATTCTAATAATACACATTTTCACAATCTATTCTTAAGTACTGATACTATAAACATTTGAATTAAACCTGTTTTTAGATATTTTCTGTTAAATCATTACTGGACGTTAAGAGATAGTACTCCTAGTGTCCACTAGTAAGATACTATATACATTTAAATTAATAAACCTGCTTTTAACCCTTTAGCATTTAAACCAGTCATATTTGGCCAGAATTCCCTCACCTCTTTCTATTATATGTATATATACTGATGTTAAGGTATTGTTTTCAAAATAAATATCAAAATCTCATAGATTCAATGTTATATGAAATAAAGTGTTTATCCCAAAAATACAATAGTAAATATAGAGTAATGTAAATGTTAAAGGGTTAAATATTCTCTGCTAAATTACTACAGGATATTCCATATACCACCTCTGTCAAATCATCAGCTAACAAAAATAACATCACATATAGATAATATATAAAACAAAAAGTACTTACACTGCTACTTCCACCCTTGCCAATCACCTTTACAACGGTATACACCTTGCTGTTGACAACTAAAGAATGAAGTTTCTGAAATAATAAGTATAGTTTATATGGTAGGGTACCAAGTGGACAGACACAATCACAAAAACAATAATTTCTTTTATTGGTCACAAGGGCCCCAAGACATTATGGACACTACATTGATGAAAACACAGTGTGGGATTTACATCAAGTAAAGGGACAACAATAGATATAACAATAACAGGAATTATAATAAATAGTCATAATAATACAAAACAATGATGTCGACTAGGAACAATTTCCTAATAGGAGAGGACTGCATTTTAGGATAATTCTAGGGAAACCACACACAAAACCCAAGATTACTCTGTCACCTCAGAGTTTGAAAAGTGCCCTCTCTCAGTTTCTTTCCTCCTACTAAGATAAACATAATCAGAGTAGGCCCGTTCAGCCTAGCCAATCTCAGCGCTCTCATCCACTAGAAGGCATCAGCTCCTTCTCTACTTTCATTTTCCACCTCAAGTGGTACCTAAATTTAAAGAGGGCCTTGCCAAGTGCATTGTAAAGTGATTGGTGATTGAATGGTAACAATATAGGGTAGAAAGGACCCTTTCATCTTGCCAAGCACATGACAACCTTTTTGGTACTGGTGACACAATAAAGTGCACCCAGTCCATTCTATAAGGTGGTAGCGTTGGTTCTACAATTCAATGCATCCAGTTTACTTTGTAAAATGGTTTGGGTTAGGAAAAACATCTAGCCAGAGAAATCATGCCAAAATATGATTCATATAAGCAAGACACAGTTCCCTGATCTGTCTGATCTCAGACCATGACAATCTGTCCAAGCCATGTTAGCAAGCAAAATAGAGTAAAATGATATGCACATATATGGCACCATAAATCCATTTAGTGTTCATAATGGTCCTTCTTTTAGACAATAACTCTTTTGCCCATAGATATAGGTAAAGATACTTTTTGGGGATTCCAAATGCCTATGATTCATTTACAGATATATAGATAGGTATTTGAAAAATGTATTTACTGTATTTTTTTTTAAAGATATATCTTTAGCGTGGAAGATAGACATTAAACAATGATGATGATGATGCATGTACACACACACACACACACACATATATTGACATATGTGCATACACACACATTGACACATGACCATACACAACAGAGAAAGAAGAAGTATGACAAGATGAAAGCTAGAAAGACCACCTACCTTCTCTGGTTGTACATGATTCTCTGTAGAGGGATCAGGAGTTTTGATCTGTAAACTGGTAGAGATAGGTTTAACATCACTGGAACTGAAACATATGGAAATACCAATAAGACAAACAACTTCCTCAAAATATTTCAGAGGAAGAGACAGGATGACAAGTATGATGACTGGCATGATAAAATGAAATGAAATTTGCAGATCACACTTTTGTAAGAAGTTTAGTTGGTCTCCTACAATATTGTATCCCATAGGAGATCTCTTAATAATAGGGGTCATATAATGTTAATGTTACAGTGTACCCCTCTTAAGTTTCAGCTGGCCTCCTATGAGTTGCATACCACAAAAAGTTTCCTGGGTGTTTTAATGATAGGAACCCTAGTCCTATCATATTGTTGTTACAACTCAGCTCCCCTATATGGGTTTAGCTGGCTCCCTACGAGGTTGTCACTCCTATGATGTTTCAATAACAGGAGGCACCAGTCTTATGTTAATGTTGCTACAGCTTACATCTATGTAGGTTTAGCTGGCTGCTTTTCATAGGAGGTTTCTCGGGTGTTTTAGTGATAGCAGTCCTAGTCGTATCAGGTTATTGTTGTTACGACTCACCACATCTATGAAGGTTTAGCTAGCCTCTTTCATAGGTTTTGGGGGTGTTTTATTGAGAGGGACCCCAATCCCATCGTGAAAAGCAACATAAAGTGAAGTGTTTTGCTTAACAACACAATGTGCTGCCCAATCCAGGAATCAAACCCAACACCTTATGATTGTGAGACACATAGTAACCACTGGCCCATGTGCCTTCACCAAAGCATTGTGTGGTTTCAATAGGATGATGTGAGGGAGAAAAGAGTACAAGAGTGATTTTGGACAGAGTGGTGTACAGCTTATTCATAAACCATTGCTTTAAAAAGGACCTTGTGATGAATTCAAAACAGCACAATGACTGCCTCATGTTAAAAATTGAAGTCTTTAATACTGAAAATGTTCACAACAAACTGTCCACTAGTAAAGATATAATAAACATTCGAGTTAACAAGCCTGTTTTTAGGTATTTACTGCTAAATTATACAGGATATTAAGACTTAAGACAGTGCCCTAGTGTAACTACAGTCTAATAACAAACTGATAAAAGAATGTATATAGAGACACAGCATGATAGCAGTCTCATGACTGAAACCAGTCATAAAAGAATACTTACAGGTTCTGTTTCGTTGAATTGGGTCCTTCTTTTCCAGATGTGAGACTTTTATTATCAGAATGTTTTGGGATGTGTATATCTCTTTCGTTTAAATTTAATGTCTTCTCTGTTAATGGTTGACGAGGAGGAGGAGGACATTGTTCCGGTAACTTTGGTGTGTCTTTGAGAACATTTACATGGTGCTGAACTGGAAGATGGACATTTTCAGGTGGCCTAGGAAGATCTTGATGGCGTCCAAGTGACATTTGGTTTTCAAAGCACTGCTGGAGGGGTTTATTACATTTATCTCTTTGTAGTGAAGGTTCAGGTGGTACATCTGGAGGCATAGCTGCTACTGACGTGGTTGTGGTCTTACTTTGACAAGGGGGTACTTGATCTTTCGGTAAATTATGATAGTCCTGAATTTGATTTTCTTTGTTACTTTCATCCTCAAAACTCAAGACAGGTTTGTATTTTATTTGTGATGACAGCACCATACCACAGTTCTCTTTGTTATAAAAGTCACTACTAGAAGCTACAAACTTCGAACAGTCATCTTTGGAAAGCAAGGATTCCTGTAAACCTTTCGGTTTCAGTGAACAATGTTTATTTCCTTCTTTCTTTAATCTAAGAACCGAGAAAGTGTCCAAGACATTGAAACGATTATCAACATTTGTTAAGAAAGTGTCTACTGTTAATTCGCCATTATCAGTAGAGCTAGGGATAAGGTTAGGATTATTGTTACATCTATTATCACAGTTGGAAGGAAGGATTTGATTATTGGTAGTGTCCAATGTACAATCGGAATGTTCCCTTGAAGTAGTAGAAATATTTGCTTGACCATACAGATGAAGACAAGAGTTGTTAGACAAGCCAGGCCTTGGTGTGTCAGATTGTGCCTTGTTACAGTCTACACCAGGACAACATAGTTGAGAGCTGAAAGTGTTCTTTGCTGTTTTTCCAGCTCCTAAGATAGCACTGCTATTTGGAACAACAAATTTATTATCATTATCATTCTTAGTAACAACTGATTCTTGATTGCTTCTTTTAATGGATTCATTTCCATTGACCAAATGTGAAGAATAGTTGTCACAGGTCTTTGTCAATTTCATATTGGCAGAACCAGAGCTAGGCTTATCTTCATTGTGACCAGATGGAAGCAAATCTAATTTTGGTAACAAGAGAGAAATACTGTCTCTGTCCTTGGGTGATTCAGACAATTCTGGTGTTGTTTTCTCCAAACTAGGGTCATGATCTTTGGTTACTCCAACCTCTTCTTCAACAATGGTAGGAGTTAACTTTTGAAATTGAAGGCTCTTTCCAGAGAAACCTATAGACAATAACAAAACATCTCAGTTAAAAAAAAAAAGGAACAAAAAAACAAATACAGACAACAAACATTTCAACCTTTTTGATTCCAAACAGAAATCAGACCTGATTTTGCAATATTAAGCTGTTTATTAAAAACCTTCCATCATAAGCTGGTGTTTGGAATATAACCTAACAAAGGTTCTTACATAAAATCATAATGGAAGCCTTTTATATATATATACTTTAAAACAAACGGTTTCTTATCCCAGAACCAGAGGCAGTTTTAGGAGGTTTGGCTTCAGGGTGTGAGAGCGTTGGATTAAATGTTATTTGTCCTAGTTCTCTGCACTTTGTGGTCAAATTCTGCTGAGATCAACTTTGCCTTTCATCCTTTTAAGGCAGTGGATTGGAGTTGTTAGAAATTTGGATGGTATGCTTTGCAGTATCTAGCTTAGTATGTTCTGAGTTCAAATACTGCCTCCCTCTACCAGGTGTTGAAACCAGCAGACAATATCTGCAATGGAATGACATATGGGAACAATCAGCTACTTATATATCTCTTCTGTCAGGAGTTGTAATGGAAACAGTTTTCCTGCTCTAATCTGACAATTGGTTCCTTTCCTTTTAGGTATCAAGAGTTAACCAACCAACAAATACGAGATATTAAAAAAATTAAGTTTACAGCTCACACCTATCTAGATTTAGCTGGCCTTTTATGAAGATGTGCATCAGGCATTTTAATGATAGGGGCCTATCATACACACAACTAAATATATATGTTATTGTTACAGCTTATAAATATGCAGGTTTAGCTTGCTTCTTATCCAGTTGCATTTCATAGGCAGCTTGAGTGTTTCGATTCGATGATAGGGGTCTCAGTCCTACCATGAAAAGCAACGTGAAATGAATCATCTTACTGAAGAACATGATGTGCCGCATGGTCCCAGAATCAAACCCACAACTACCAAACCAATCAATCTATATATTAAGGTGTTACTAATGTTACCCGACAGTGATTTTGGTGTAAATTTGTTCACAGGCGAAGAATCTTCATCATCAGAGTTGTCATACAGTTTGAACTCTTCTACTTTCACCCTACTTGGCATTTTCTTCAGCCTAAAATAGAACAAATATATTTAAAAAAATTGATCAACTCTTAACATCCTGCATTGATTTAGCTGCAGATATCGAAAAACAGGTTTGTTAATTCAACTGTTTAGAGTATCTGCGCTAGTGGACAGATCATTATTAAAATATGTAGTATTAGAGTAAAGACTAATTTTTAATGTGATGGAGTTATATTGCTGCTTTTTTTACTATTCAAAAATGTTTATAGTATCTTTACAAGTGGACAGGTTACTGTGAAAATGTACAATATTAAAAATGTCAATTTTTAATGCGATGCAGTCATAGTACTGTTTTGTACTTTTCAAGAATGTCTTGTTAATTCAAATGCACATCCATTGATGCATGCTTGCTTCATTTCTCTCCAACTTTTGCATATGCACAGCATTTGGTGCCTATGTCTCACTACCATGCAGCATCACACAAAGGTGTTGTAGAGAAAAGCCTTTTGCTCTTATTGTAGCTACTATGTTCCCAGAGCACCCTCCTCCATTGCTAATTTGAGCACCTAGGTAGCAAATGCTATCAACCACTTCTATGGGTTCTTCCTGCGATTGGAAAATGTTTATTTCATTGATGCTCTTACTATCAACTATCCCTGTACATCTACTACATACAAAGTTTGTCATTTCTGTTAGTCTGCCTGCCATCCCACTACACCACTTGTATATATCATATAGGAGTTTCTGCTTACTCCATTTCTAAATATCAAACAAGACCCTGAGAAGATCAGAGTCCAGTCTTCTTTCCTACTTACTAAAATTTTGTTTTTTGAGCTCTTTTGATTCTAAGTTGTTTCCACAGAAAAACCATATATAAAATAAAATGCCAATATACCCAACTATAGTGCATATTGTGTATATATATCAAATGAAATACCAATATGCCCAACTATAATAGGAATCACAAATCAGTAGTTCACTAAAAAAACTGCTGCTTCAGACTTAATCCATAATACAATTATTGAGATTTCAAAAACTTACTCATGTCAAAATGGTTCAGAGGTGAAAAAGTATTAGGTAACAATTCAAAATAGAGAAGGAATGTGACATGGGTCTCTCAGAAGTACTGATATAGACAATTATTAAGGTTTATAAAGCTTGTTCATGTTAATATGATACTGCAGTGAAAAATTACTTGATGGTAATTAAAAATAGGGTAGGAATTGTGGAAACCTGGGATTGTAACAGGAGGAATATGACCTGGGTTCAAGGATCACTGGATAATACAATTATTGAAGTTTGAAAAGTTTGCTCGTGTTAATATGGTGCTGAGAGAAAAGTTGCTAGATGACAAATTAAAATGAGGAGGTATCTGAGGAAAACTGGGGATGCAAGGAATGTGACCTGGGTCTCTAGGAACCACTGATTTATAAGGACAAATTAAAAGAACTTTGGTGATTACATACTTGAGAAATTTTGTAGAGGAGCAATTGTCATTGGCTCCTGCAACACGCACTGAAGATTTCTGACAGTCGGGGGTAATTTGGGAACCCAGAGAAGAGCTGCCACCAAAAATGGTAAACTGAGTCGCGAGACTTGACTCTGTAGAACCCTGAATGCTAGAGAGACGCCTGTCTAACGGAGCGTGCATGTTAGACACACGCCTTTCGTATATAGATGAAAATCGCTTTGCAAGGGGGCCTGAGTGATTCAGAGAAGCCCATTTTTCTGAAAGTGCGAAAATGCTGCCACATATAAATTCCTCAGGGGATGTGCTCGAGTCTTTCTTCACAGCTACATCAGGTGTGTCTACCTGTTTTGGTTTCGATTCACTTAAGACAGTCCTACAAAATATGACAAGAACATAAAAAGAAACTCATTAGACCGAGAAATTAATCACACACACACATACAAAACAGTATATAAAGAGATGCCAAATTTAACCCTTTTGTGATGTATGGAATTATATCTTGTTCAATAACAGTTCAAGAAAAGTTTCTTATATATAATTCCTGGTTTTTATAATTATATCAAATATTTCTGGCATTCGTCGATCTTGAGAAAGCCTTTGACAGAGTTCCACGTGTTGTAATCTGGTGGGCTCTTAGAAAACTAGGAGTAGATGAATGGCTTGTGAAAGCTGTACAAGCCATGTATAGGGGAGCAGTCAGCAAAGTTAGGATTAGCAATGAGTATAGCGAGGAATTTAGCGTACAGGTTGGGGTCCACCAGGGCTCTGTTCTTAGCCCCCTCCTGTTCATCATAGTCCTGCAGGCAATAACGGAGGAGTTTAAGACCGGATGCCCATGGGAACTCCTGTATGCTGATGACCTCGCACTTATAGCTGAATCTATGGTAGAACTAGAGAAGAAATTCCAAACTTGGAAGCAGGGACTAGAAAGAAAGGGTCTCAAAGTCAACATGACAAAGACTAAGGTCCTTGTAAGTAGACGAGAAGACAGAACCCAGATCCCCTCAGGGAATTGGCCTTGCTCAGTATGTAGGAACTCCATTCTCTGCCCCAAATGCAAACAATGGGTACACAAGAGATGTAGCGGGATCTCAGGAAGCTTAATTAAGAATGTAGGCTTCACATGCAGCAGCTGTACTGGGACAGCAAGCAGCAAACAGCCACAGGAAACGAGTACCACCAATCTCTGGGAGGGCTCTGTAGAAACAGTAGACAGCTACTGCTACCTAGGTGACCGAATTAGCAGCGGAGGTGGGTGTTCAGAAAGTACAATAACTAGGGTAAGAACAGGATGGAAGAAGTTTAGAGAACAACTACCACTGCTAGCTGCAAAAGGCTTCTCCCTCAAAATGAAAGGCAAACTGTATGATGCGTGTATCCGAACACAGATGTTGCATGGTAGTGAGACCTGGGCGCTGAAGGTGGAAGACTTACGTAGATTGGAGAGAAACGAAGCCTGCATGCTCCAATGGATGTGTAATAGTAATATACGCGACCGATAAAGCATAAATGAATTGAGAGAGAGACTGAGCATAAGAGGAATCAAATGCTGTGTGCAGGAGAGGCGGTTGCATTGGTATGGACATGTGATGCGTATGAAGGATGACAGCTGCATAAAAAGGTGCAGAGCACTAGAAGTCGATGGAAACCGCGGAGTGGGGAGACCCAAGAAGACCTTGGATGAGGTGATAAAAGCCGACCTTACCCAATTACACCTCTCAAAAGTGATGACACACGACCGTGACCTCTGGCGTCACGCAGTAATACAGAGTACCTGACCTCCCATGGGTACAAGCTGAAGCATATAGACAATATGCCCCCACACACCCCACTGCAAGGTGGTCGTGGAGGTGCCACGGCAAAAAAGCACCCAGCCCACACTGTAAAGTGGACATGTAGGCGCCACGAAAAAGCACCCAGCACTCACTGTAAATGAGGTTGGTGTTAGGAAGGGCATCCAGCTGTAGAAATCAAGCCAAATCAGTTCCTGTATGAGCAAGGCATGGTCAGCCGACCAGACACTGCCCACAACAGGACAACCCGTCTAACCCATGCTAGCGTGGAAGAACGGACGTAAAACGGTGATGATGATGATTTAACGCTTTTGTTACCATATTTAATGAAAGACACTACCTATGATATTTAAATAACTTTGAAAATAACCAAGAATTATTTCATTATTATAAGATGGCTTTCATAACAACAAAATGTTCTTATATCAAATTAAATTGGAAGATTTTAATTCAAATAGAATTAAAAACAACTGTTTCAAATATTAATTCATTTGAAGTTTTAACAGGGCTGGTATGAAATGGGTTAACAACTATTGTAAATACTTACTCATTTGAAGTTACCAAACTAGACAGGAATTTATTTTTCACTGTATTTACAGGTATGGCAGAACTTGATACATCTGGTTTCTCATCAGATTTGAGGGTTTCTGCAATTTTAGGAAAAATATAATGTGAAAAGAGATATAAGGCTTAACAATGCAAAATGGATTGTTAGATGAATGTAACAAAAAAGTAAGTTACCTGGTAATTTTTGTTGTTGTTTCTTTCGTCCTAATATTTTGGGACTTAAAACTCCCTCCTTCAGTGTATAAGGAACTTTTAGAGAATAATGTTCCGCTTTCTTCTCTTTGGGATTAAATTTGATTTTTGTCAATGAAGTATTGAAATACTTCATTTTCTTTTCGTATAAGATATTGTTTAGGCTGTGTGTGTGTATCTTTTTATATTCAGTATTGTGTGCTGAGTTCTAATCTATTATTTAATGTGGGTTGAGTCTATGTATGAGCAAGGCTTCCATAATTCTTAAATTGCACACATTTCTCTCTCTGGCTTCAATATTGACTGTTATATTTTTGTTGGTGTTTCTGCATTTGTCAATATGCTTTTTGAATGATGATGCGTGTGTGTTGAGGTGTTCTTTAATGCAAGTGTGGAGTGCTAGAGTCGTGCTACCAATGTAGAACTCCTTACATTTGCTGCATTCAATCCGATATACCACATGTCTCTTTTGGCACATACTTGTGTTGCGGATAGGGCAGTTAGTCAGCGATCATTGGTGGTTGTTGTCTCTGGATTGCTTTTTAGATAGGTAGCCATGCAATAAAGGGCCAGAGTGTGCTAATTGTATGTCCAGTCCTTCTCTGCAGATGGCTTTGTGGATAGCTGTGGTTATGTTTTCATTGAAATGTGGTAATTTCATGAAGCAGGTGTTAGAGGTCGTATGCCTGCAGCACCTTCGATTCCTAAAACAATTCACTGTGGATGTTGGATATTCATTCGTCTTCAGTATATCTATGAAGTGTGCAGTGTGAGTGATCTGGTCCTCTGTCTTGCTGCATTTATTCCAGATATACAGAAGTTCATTTCTTATGTATCTAGTTTTAGTATCAAGGGAAAGGGTTGATCTATAATGCTTCAAACAGGTCTCTGCTGGCAGCTTTCCTATAGAAGTTGGTGTATATAGTACCGTCTTCTGTTATTCTAAGCTGGAAGTTCAGCAGGGACCAGGAATCATTTTAATCAGGGTGTTCTATGGTAAATCTTATGTTGTTATCTATGTTTGAGAATGTTGTAGATATTATGTTGGTCTCTTCACAGGATGATGTGAGGATGAGTATATCATCTATGAATAAGGCGAAGAAAACACAGGAGCGGCGGGTTTTGAGCGCTCAATGTTCCAGTTGGTTCATATAGGTGGTGGCCAGAAGGCCTGGACCCCATGGGTAGGCCTGTTTGATTATATGGGTGGTGGTGGAAAGTGAAATATGTATGTCTTGTGGGGGTGAGGCCGAAGCAGTATATGTTGTATGAAATGAAGCAGTCAGTCACTAGGTTGACTGCTGGGTGAGCGGGTACTGTCGTGTAGAAGGAGACAATGTCAAGGCTAAAGGCATATATGTTGAGTTTAAATTGATTAGGTTGTAGTTGATGTAGTCTTTGTATAACTTTGTCAGAGCTGCTGACATCTCCGGGAAAAGTAGCAAGCATAGGCTTGTGGATCTGGGAGAGGAACTAGGAGATACAACAAATGTTTTAAGGCCATTTTCATGCTAAAACAGGGAGTAACATTGCAGGCCCTATGAGACATCATACTAGCAATGTTTTACAGTTGGAAGCCCTTTCTGATGCTAACCTTTTTAGCCACCTCTTACAACATGCAGGGCTACTGTGTACCTATTCTGGATACAAACACATAAATAATGGATGAATAGCCAAGATGAAAAATTTAATACATTTTATTCTAATAAATGTTTCTATAAAGATGAGCAGAAAAAATATAAAGGAGAAATAAAATTGGTCAAAAACCTTGCTCAAACTATTATTGATATACAGTTCAATCATTGCTAGCAAGGAAAATGGATGTTAAATGATGATGATGATGTCTAAATATTATAATCTGAGCATTGACTTGAGAAATTTGGTATTAAACATTGATCTAACTCATTCTTGTGTTGTTAGTGTTCATAAAACATACAACTAAGCAATGTCAATGAAAACACATGTTCATATCATAACAATGTGTACTATAATCTACATTGAGCTTGAAACTTTTTGATGGCATAACTTTCTTTACCCTTCTGATTATAAATATATATATCATCATTTTACGTTTGCTTTTCCCTTTTTTGCAAGAGTGGGACGGGTCCTCTTTAGCACACCATCTCTCCAAGGCATTCGATATCTCTGTATGTCATAAAAAGTGGCTAAAAAGGCATCCGACTGTAAAACAAAGTCCCATTTAACTCATGCCAGCATAAAAAGTCAACGTAAAAATGATGGTGATATATATATATATATACATGGAGGCACATGGCTTAGTGGTTAGAGTATTGGCTTTGCAATCGAAAGGTTGTGAGTTCAATTCTCAGACCGGGTGATGTGTTGTTTCCTTGAGCAAGACACTTTATTTCACATTGCTCCAGTTTACTCAGCTGTAGAAATGAGATGATAGGGACTGGGGTCCATATCATTCCACTGCAAAGTGGTCGTGGAGGTGCCACGGCAAAAAAGCACCCAGCACTCACTGTAAATGAGGTTGGTGTTAGGAAGGGCATCCAGCTGTAGAAATCAAGCCAGAATCAGTTCCCGTCCCACCCTTGCAAGCAGGGAAAAGCGGACGTATGATGATGATGATACACATATATAGGGCTCATACTCATCATGAGGTCTTTTTTGAAGGAATATTGTACAGCCAGATGTCCTTCCTGGCATCAACCACCAACCCAAATAGTTACTTCTTACATGTAAGCATATAATGTATCTATTCTAAACTAGATACATATAGCAACTTTCCAAAGACGACACAACATTGATTAACCCCATCTAAAGAAGCATTAACCTTGCAGGCAACATAATAGACTTCAATCTCATCATGGAGCTTTTTCTGATTCTCTTTCTGGCACTCTGATAGTTTGTAAATTGGTAGTGCTGGTGCTACAATAAAATGCGCCTGATACCGCTTGTAAAGTGGGTGGCATTAAGGAAGGGCAACCAGCCATAGAAACCATGCCAAAAATGGAATGTATGAGGACGTGGTTCTTTGACCTGACTAATGATGGACACAACATGTGTTCATCCTTGGAATACCTTTGAATATAGGTTTAGTGGATTTGAAGGTGGAGAACTGACAGCGTCAGATTAAAAATACGTCAATATTGTGCTGTGAGTTTAAATCCTTCCGAGGTCAACTTTGTCTTTCATCCTTTCAAAGTCGATAAATAATGTATCACTTTTATACTGGTTTCAGTTCTTCCTTTATCTCTCTTTAACTTTCTTTCTCTGGGAAAAAAAATCATGTGTTTCGACCTGGAGAGGGATGGGCCAAGACATGCCATGTGTTAAGACAGCATCCATACAACTCCATCAGGAGTTAAGGGCCCTTTTTTCTTTTTATTCAATGAAGTAATGAAATTATTGTGTAAAGTGCTCAGGTGCACTACAACTCGTCAAAGGTGTATGTATAGTACATAGAATAATACACAAATGTCAGGGAAGTGAATAGTGTAAGAGTCATGGTATACATGTGTATGTGTATGGAGGGGGAACATTAGCTGTAGTGTTGGCGGATCTCGGGAAGCATGGAGGCCTTAAAGGATGCAGTGTCTCGACAGCTAACAACTGATGCAGGTAGTTTGTTCCATACTTCAGCAACTCTGAGCGTGAAAAAATGTTTCCGAAAGTCATGGGAACTGTGCTGTTTTCTGACTTTGTCGGCATGCCCACGTGTGTTAGACACATGGAAATCAAAAAGGTACTCAGGGTTGTTGTTGGTAAGATGGTTAACAATTTTTGTGGGTGTTTACCAAGTCAGTTACCAGGCGTCGGAGCTTCAATGTATCCATGCCCAGGGAAGCAAGGCGCTCAGAGTATGGTAGATGCCTGATGGAGGGTATTCGCTTGGTTGCACGTCCCTGAACAGTTTCCAGGCGGTCAATGTCTTGAGCAAGATAGGGGTTCCAGACTGGTGATGCAAATTCTAAGTGTGGCTGCACCATAGCCATGTACAGCCTTAAATAGATATCTGGAGAGCGGCTGACAAAGGTCTTGCTGAGTGATGTTAAGACACCCTCGGCCCTCTTGACAATTTTAGAGAAGTGCTTCGTCCAACGCAAATTGCTGCTGACCGTAATGCCCAGGTCACGTTCACAAGACTTCTTGATATTAGTGCTGTGGAGGGAGTATGTGGACGCTGGGTTTTTACTCCCAAAATGCATGGTGGTGCACTTGTCCACAGCTAGCTTGAGTTGCCAGTCTGAGATCCATTGTTGCATTGTGTCCAGGTCAGACTGCAAGCAAGATCTATAGTGTTCAGGATCTGTCCTTTTTATCTCAAAGTACAGCTTGATGTCATCTGCGTACTTTAGTACCGTGGCATTCTTTAAGTTGGCATCTATGTCATTAATATATGCCACAAACAAAAGGGGGCCAAGAACAGATCCCTGTGGTACACCAGATGACATCTCATATGGTGAGGAATGCTGTCCCAGAACCGTGACTACCTCTCTTCGACTGAGAATGAAGGACTTCAACCAGTTAAAAAAATCATCTTTCACACCCATTGCAGAGAGTTTTGCCATAAGCCTTTTGTGTGGCACAGAATTGAAGGCTTTCGCAAAGTCAAGGTAAACAACATCCACCCATGAGCCGCCATCAGTGATCCGGGTGATGTCCTCAAGAAACTCTATAAGTTGATCACAGCAGCTGGAGTTGGGGATAAATCCAAATTGCGAGGGCCGGATAAGACTGAGAGCTCCAGAAGTTCCAAAGTGTTTCTCTAACACAGGATTCCATCAGTTTGGCGATGCAACTAGTGTCAGCTTAGATAAGGTTAAACAATTCTAATGAAGTTACATTCATACTTACGATTGCCAGCATCAAAACAGACAGCTTTCTCTTCAGCTTTGAGAAGATAACCTTTACCAGCATCTAAGTTAGTTATAGCTTTCTCTAACAAGTGTTTGGGCTCGGAACCATATCGCTTGGCCTTCTCTAAAATCTTGCGACATTTTGAAGTATCACCTGAAGAGAAAAAAAATTGAGCTTATGGGTTTGATTTCTGGAGCTGTCTGTGTGTTGTGTTCTTGAACAAAATACTTTATTTTATACCAGGAGATGAAACTGACAGACAGTATGAGCAATGGAAAGACCAACGAAAACATTGTTTCCTTGGTCCGATCTGTTAAACTAAAATAAAATAAAATCTTTCTAATGCTGAAACAAAATAATATCAGTTGAGTCTTTGGTAACAGATCTAATTTGTTACCACATCAATTAATAACAAACATTTCTTATAAAGCAAGGGTTAGACATGCAGATACCATGACAAGCTTCTCTATTTTGCCTTATCGTCTACACCCCCAAGCACCAAACCTTGGCTTTCATTTCCTCTTCCACCATGTCTTCCTTTACTTCCATCCACATTTATTTCTATCACTCTCCTCTCATTCAGTCACTTTCATCCTTCGTCAACACATGACCCAGCCTTTCTATTTCTCATCACAACATTCATCGCTGGCTCAATATCCATCATCCTTTGGAATTCATTGGCTTCCTCTTTTTCAGTAATATTTCACTCATCCAACTAATCATTACCATTTCTGTTCTTTCCAGTCTTTTCAGATGCTCAACATTCATCAGCCATGTTTTGCTCCAATAAATCATAGAAACCTTTCCGACATGCAGCAGACACAATTTCCTTCAGTTTTAGTGGCACTCCTCAACACTAGCAAACTATTCAGTTCCTAGAACATCTTCCATGCATATCTGACTATAGCTGCCCATGTCTCACTCCCATAAATCATGGCACTTCTCACATGTGCAGCATACACCTTTGCCACGAGTTTCAGTGACACTTCCCTCATCAGCACACTACTCAGTTCCTGAACTCCTTCCATGCACATCTCACTCTAGCTACTGTCATCAAGTATGATATACCTTCAATTTAAAATGTTTTCAAACCAACCCCAAGATCCAGCTGAACATTCTCTTCATCTGTAGCTCCCTCCATACACACTTTACATTTAAGTGCAGTAGCTACATCATTTAATAATCCCTTCTCACCACTACACTTTCCCAATGCATATTCTACAATTAATGGAGTTCACTCCAATACCTTTCCATGTTACTGTTGCCAAGTCTCATTCACCTTCTTCAATCAACATGTCTCCTTAGTAACAAAATGATGAATAAATAAACTTACCATGCTTGAGTTCAAACTCTGCGGCATAGATATGGGCTATAGAAAATTTGCGAGCAAGTAACCGGGCTTGATTGAACAAAGATCGACAATCATTAACATTATGTTCACTGAAAATAATAAAAAATATAAATATATCATCATCATCACCATCATTTTACATCCACTGTCCATGCTGGCATGGGTTTAACAAGTTGACACAGCCCAAGCTCATATATTCCAGATTTTGGCATGATTGCTATAGCTGGATGCCATTCCAAACATAAATCACTTTGCAGATGGTATTGGGTGCATTTTATCATAGCACCAGCACTACCACTTTACAGTGTGTACTGAGTGCATTTTATCATGTCACACTATGTGTGTATCTTGATTTGTACCAGTAATTCAAAGGTAATGCATTCTCATATAGTCTCACATTGATTTGGCCACAAAACTCCGTTAAAGGTGCATGTCTGCAAAATACTTATCCATTTACACATTAATTTTCTTTAGTAGTAAATAAGTTAATCAAACAACTGAATCTTCATTAACCCCTTAGAATTTAAACCGGCTGTATCTGGCCAGAACTCTCTCATCTCTATCTGTTCATAACCAGTCATAACCGACTGCTCATATTTATGTTAAGGTATTGTTCTCAAAATAAATAATATCAAAATGTCATAGATTCGATATTATGTGAGATAAAGTATTTACCATGAAAATACAATAGTAAATATAGAGTAATGTAAATGATAAGGGTTAAGAAAACACACTGAAGATCAACTAATATGCCGAGAGGAACAAAGTTTTCTGATGTCAGTAAGAATGGAAAATGAAGTGAGGATGTGGTGTAATTTATGAATATAAAACAACCATTTATCATCAGCGTTCTTTTTATGTCGGTTTCTCCATGCTTGCATGGCCAAAACCAGCTATGGTTCTATGCACCACACCCCTCCATTTTAAAAGGTTCTTATTAAAGACTTTTGATACCAATCCAGCAAAAGCCAATTCTGGTTCTGTAAGGCAAAATCACCAATTTAAATTAATATTGTCAACATAACTTTATACAAGAATCATTTGTTAAGTTACTATCTTAGTAATGAAATAATCTATTGTGGTAAAACTCGAAAATTCTTCATTAATAAACCAAAATAGAGAATATTTCATTTGAGTTCAGAGATAACAGAATAAAGATGGTGCCAATATTTCTCTACTAAAAACCAGCTGTTGTGTTTATATTGAAAAAATAAGAAAAGGAGTAATCATCTTACCCTTTCAGGGTAACGTAATCAACCAGTAATTTCACAAACATAATATTATTCCGGTTCTGGCTACTTGGAATTGACTGCAAAACAGGAAGAAAAAAAAAAAAAAAAAAAAAAAAAAAAAACTCTTAACATCCTGTACCACATTCAAATACTGCAAATTTTCACAATGGTCTGTCCAGTAGTAAATATACTATAAACATTTGAATTATTAATCCACACTAGCAGAAAAACCACCCTACGAGTAGTGTGCATATTAATATTATACGCAGATATATATACATGTAGATATGATACATCAAATAAAATCGTAATTGACAATATACACAGAAATTGAACGAAGTCTGTTACACTGTCTTCTGTAATCAGTAAAGTAATCCATGATACATTTAAAAAAGACGATATTATATATAAACCGCATTAGGATAAAATCAGCGACGGAAATGTATGCGATATAAGTGTTACAATATAACGACCGCTAACCGGAAGTGTTGACATTTGAAAATTTTAAAGAAGTGAATTTTAAAGGTCTTTAAATAAGCTATAAAATATATTTAATCAACAGCCACAAAATTTAGCACATAAATTATGTAATATTCATTCATTATTTATTCAAAGTAATCCAACTTATTTTACAAACGGGGTAAGAATATATATTCTGGACGCACTCCTTTCTTTATTATAGTTAAGATTAGTAAGACATTCTTGAAAAAGACAAAGCAGCACTATGACTGCATCGCATTAAAAATTAAAAGCTTTAATTTACTGTAAATTTTCACAATGATCTGACTACTAATGGGACCTGGGCAGTGTCTGCACAGGATATGCATAAGCTGGAGAGAAATGAAGCAAGCATGATTCGATGGATGTGGAATGTTAAAGTCGAGAAAGATAAAACTAGGTATAAGAGGAATCAGAAGTAGTGTGCAAGAAAGAAGACTGCATTGGTGTGGATATGTGATGTGCATGGATGATGATCGCTGGGTGAATAACTGCCAAAAAATCCCAGTTGAAAGAAGCCACAGTAGAAGACCAAAGAAGTCCTGAGGAGTGATGAGAGATGACCGCAAATTGTTGAAATTCACAGAGGAGATGAAGAAAGAACGAGACAAGTGGAGAGATGCTGTGCTGAAAAGGACCCATCCAACCCATGCAAGGATGGAAAAGCAGGTGCAAAAATGATGATGATGATAATTTACTGTTAAGGCTTTAACATATTGATCACAAATGTACTGATTCCAGGAAGATGTTACTGGTACAGAAGACTGGTCCTTAAGGTACTGGATAAACTCCACCCAATCTTCCGGCCTGTTGCCCTGGTTTCGTATCCGACTAAGCCATTCTGTATGAACTGGAAAGAGAAACAGAAAGATATACAAATATGCCAACAGAAATTTTGGAACCTTATGAACAGGAAGAAGTTACATTAATTACAGAGAAGAGATATTATTTTTTCCAGGTGCCGGTATGACTGATTAAGGAGTTAGCTTTAAAACCATATGGTTTCAGATTCATTGCCACAGCATGCCACCTTGAGCAACTGTCTTCATCTAAAGCCTTGGACAGACAAATGCCTGTGTCCTCATATGTGTATATGCCCCATAAACATGAGTTTTGACAATAAGAGATTGATAATATAAGTAACAGATTTGAAAAAATAAAATAGGTATTGAGGTTGACATGATTGACTATATCTCTTCAAGCCAGTGCCATGGCCTGGCCACAGACTAATTAATAATACCAGTAATAGAATAAATAAGGTGGTGCAATGCCCCAGCATGACTGTAGTCTAATGACTGAAACTTGTAAAAGAATAATGTGTGTGTCTGTATGTGTGTCTATGTTTATTTCTGACTCGCAACTTAGCAGTTTAACAAAAAGAGATTGATCAAAAGTGACCCAGCGGGGCCACATCTAATGACTGAAACTAGTAATGGAATGTATAAACTATTGATTTGTAGCTCACCTCAGTCCTTGATATATTACAGGAGCAAGCTTTACATGCGTTAACTTTATTCTGTTACTGGTCTCAATCGTTAGACTTCGATCATTCTGGGACACTGTCTTGAAAGTATTTAGTTGAGCATATTGACCTCAGTACTTATTTTTTCAAGTTTGGTACTTACTTTATAAAACTTGTTAAAACCCTAAGTTATCAGACATAAACACAGACATACGAAGAGCTTCCTCAACTTCCATTCACAAGGTATTGGCCAACATGAGGCTAGAGTAGAAGATAAGTGAATCTTTCAAGCCATGGCCAACATGTTTTCAGGCCATTTTCCCAGCTAAGGAAGGGATTAGTCTTGTGGGGTCTCAATGATAGACTTCATACTCATCATAGGGTCTTTCATGAAGCAATGTTTTACAGCTAAGTGTACTTCCTGGTACCAACTCATTTAGTCACATCTTATGACGCATAGTGTTACAGTGTTCTTATTCTGAACAGGTACAGACAAGGATAGTGTACCTATTCTAAACTGAATATACATAGGGATACAGTAGTGTACCTACTGTAAACCAGATACACAGGGATACAGTAGTGTACCTACTGTAAACCAAATACACACATACTTATTGTAATGAGATACACACAGCGGTATGGTGTTCCTATTGTAAACCAGATGCACACAATACATACTTGTAGTGGGAATTATAGTTATGGCACTGTTGTTAAAGATGAAAATTAGACTTACTAGTCAATTCGATTGATAGATCTTTCAGACTATCGTCTTCACGAAAAGAACCTAAAAAATCCATGCTGAATCAGAAAAACAGTAGGAAAGAAGTGAAAACTTCTGATAGCTAGAGTAAAACGTCTTCTCTCATTACTCCCAAAGTACACTGCAAAAAGAAAGAAAAAGAAAAGTTTGTCATATATATATAACAGATAAAATAATACATTAACAAACATGAAATATGATGGAAAAAAGTAGACAGTACTGCCTACAGGACTTTAAACCTTGAGCATTTGCATTACTCTATATTTTCTATTGTATTTTCGCAATAAAGGCTTTACTTCACAAATATCAAATCTAGGAGGTCGTGATATTTATTTTGAGAATAATACCTTAACATAAGTATGAGCAGATGGTTACAGCCAGCTTGAACAGAAAGAAGTGAGAGAATTCTAGCTGGATACAGCAGGTTTATATGCTAAAGGGTTAACTTCCTCTCTGTTGTATATCTGACAACTGCATATACAATAGGTGACCCCCTGACAATTTCTCAATGGTAAGGGAGCTGTCATGTATCTGCCAGAGGAAAGATCAACTGTATCTCTGAAATTTCTCCCTTACCAGTGAAAGTTATACCATGAGTGGAGGTAAATATTTTTCAGTTTGAATATAAACATTGGCAGGCTTAAGGAGTGTGTAGTATGACTGAAATTTTAAGAGAAAGTTTTTGCTTTAAGCAAAGGCTGCTACAATGAATATAAGCTAAAATATAGTTGAATAAGTGATTGTTTACTTTTTTCCTTCTCAAGAGATTATATCCCCAATTTTATTCAATTACATTACAGTTAATATCAGTAAAGTATCATCATCATCATTTTTACTCCTGCTTTTCCATCCTTGCATGGGTTGCATAGGTCCTTTTCAGCACAGCATCTCTCCACTTATCTCGTTCTTTCTTCATCTCCTCTGTGAATTTCAACAATTTGCAGTCATCTCTCATCATCTCCTCACTTTCAACTGGGATTTTTTGGCAGTTCTTCACCCAGCAATCATCATCCATGCACATCACATATCCACACCAATGCAGTCTTCTTTCTTGCACACTACTTCTGATTCCTCTTATACCTAGGAGGCACATGGCTTAGTGGTTAGAGCATTGGCTTTGCAATCGAAAGGTTGTGAGTTCAATTCTCAGACCGGGTGATGTGTTGTTTCCTTGAGCAAGACACTTTATTTCACATTGCTCCAGTTTACTCAGCTGTAGAAATGAGCTGATAGGGACTGGGGTCCATATCATTCCACTGCAAAGTGGTCGTGGAGGTGCCACGGCAAAAAAGCACCCAGCACTCACTGTAAATGAGGTTGGTGTTAGGAAGGGCATCCAGCTGTAGAAATCAAGCCAGAATCAGTTCCCGTCCCACCCTTGCAAGCAGGGAAAAGCGGACGTAAAATGATGATGATGATTAATGTGTTGTAATCACCTTTACAAGAAACAAAAACTTTCTATTTAAATTTTTCAGTTTGTACAGTTAGACATCTAAATACATTAAATTTGATGTTGTGAGGTGGTCAGATGGCCTAGGTGTAAAGGACTATACCATTTTCCAGTATGCAACAGATAACAGATACAAAATATCATTACCATAGGTGGTGCTGTCCACTTTTTTCTGTTATAGTTTGTGCTTGTAATTGTGTATAATAAAAAATATCTTAACCATATATATTACAATATACATACATATGTACATCATCATCAGTTTATATCTAATTTCCATGCTGGCATGGGTTGGATGGTTTGTCACGTTGAGATCAGACAGGTCAGAATGACCTCATCTCACTCATGTGTTCCATATTTAGCATTGTTTCTATCGCTGGATGCTCTTCCTAATGCTAATCCAGTGGTCTGTTATCCTGAACTCAGAGCCCTAACCAAATAATACAAAGCATTCTGTTTGGTGCTTAATTAGTTACAGCAATAATAATAATAATGGCTTCTGATTTAGACACACGACCAACAATTTGGGGAAAGGGGAAAGTCGATTAAATCGACGCCAGTGTGTTACTGGTACTTTATTTTATTGTCTCCATAAGGTTGAAAAGCAAAACTAATCATGGCAGGATTTAAACTCAGAATGTAAAGAATTGTAACTATATCCTGCGAAGCATGTTGTCCGACACTCTACCAATACTGTCATTCAACTACCCTATTGGAGCCATAACAATCATGAGATGCTGGGGAAATGTTTTTACTATAGCCTCAGATTGAGGCTATGGTAAAAACTGTGAATGAAATTGGGTAGACAGAGACTGTGCAGAATCCCATCAGATTGAGTAATTCAAAAGTTCATAGTTTTTCACATAGATTTAGCTTGGGAACTACATCAAGGCTACAAATAACTGTAGAATAATCAACCACTTGGCCATCGAATATAGGGATTGCTAAAATATCCATCCATACATACATATATACTTAATGTAGCAAAGATGTTTCTTAGTGCATTAGATAATATCACACTGGGAAGTAGAGAAGACTATCAAGTGGCCAGGAGGCAAGCTAGGAGACAAGTGTACTTCGCAAGAAGGGAAGCAGAGGAAAAAAAGTTCAAGCATGTTCTACAACGCGAGGACCAAAAACGTGAAGTGTTCAGGATTGCTAGGCAATGTGTCAAGGAAAACCGTGATATTGTCGGGGAGAAGTGTGTCCTTAATGATGATGGTGTACTTGCCATCACTGACGCTGATAAGAAGGTAGCTTGGAAGTGTCACTACGAAAGGCTACTAAATGAGGAGAATAATTGGGAGAAAGACAGTCTCCCCCACATCGATCTAATAGAGGGACCAGCAGTGCAAGTTGAAGGTAGTATAATAAGTAAGGTGATCAAAGACATGAAGACGGGCAAGGCGGTTGGGCCTTCGGAAATAGTTGCTGAAATGCTGAAAGCATCTGGAACGGTGGAACACACTATGGTTACCCGGATAGTAAACCAAGTCATACAGAATGGGGTCGTTCCGAAGGACTGGCGCAGCAGCATCATCATTAACTGCTACAAGGGTAAAGGAGATGCCCTAGATAGGGGTAACTATAGAGGCATTAAATTAATTGACCAGGTCATGAAGGTCGCAGAAAAAGTAATAGCGCAACTAATCAGAGAGCAAATGAATCTAGACGAAATGCAGTTCGGGTTTGTGTCAGGTAAAAGTAAAACAGACGCTCTTTTCATTGTATGACAACTACAGAAGTACCTGGCTAAAAGTAAACTCCTATACTTAGCTTTTGTTGACTTGGAGAAAGCCTTTGACAGAGTACCCCGCTCGATTATCTGGTGGGCCCTTAGAAAACTAGGTGTTGATAAATGGCTTGTGAGAGCTATACAAGCCATGTATAAAGAAACAGTCAGCAAGGTTAGAATTAACAACGAATAAAGTGAAGAGTTTAGCGTAAAAGTTGGTGTTCATCAGGGCTCCGTCCTTAGCCCCCTACTATTTATTATTGCCCTTCAGGCTATAACAGAGGAGTTCAAGACCGGCTGCCCATGGGAACTCCTATACGCAGATGATCTAACGCTCATAGCTGAATCAATGGCTGACCTAGAGAAGAAATTCCAAACATGGAAGCATGGCCTAGAATCAAAAGGCCTTAAAATTAACCTGTCTAAGACTAAAGTTCTAGTTTGTAGGAAGGAAAATAGGGCACTGGTCCCATCTGGGAAATGGCCATGCTCAGTGAGTAGGAAAGGAGTAGGCAGAAATTCCATTTTATGTCCCAAATGCAAAGTATGGGTGCATAAAAGATGTAGTGGGATCACAGGTAAGCTAACTAAGAATATAGAATTTACATGTGGCCGGTGCTCTGGTGCAATAAGTAGCAACAAGTGCCCACTGAATACTAGCTCATTCCATTACACAGATGGTTCTATAGAAATAGTGGACACCTTCCGTTACCTGGGTACAAAATCAGCAGTGGTGGAGGGTGCTCTGAAAGTACAGTAGCTAGAGTCAGAACGGGATGGAAAAAGTTCAGAGAGCTTATACCACTATTGGCCGCTAAAGGGTTCTCTCTAAAAATGAAAAGCAGGCTGTACGATGCCTGCATACGAACAGCAATGTTGCATGGCAGTGAGACCTGGGCATTGTGTGCAGAGGATATATGCAGACTAGAGAGGAACGAAGCTTGCATGCTCCGCTGGATGTGTAACAGTAATATACGTGAACGGCAAAGCATAAACGAACTAAGGGAAAAATTAGAAATAAGAGGGATCAGATGTTGTTTACTCGAGAGAAGGCTACGTTGGTATGGACACGTGATGCCCATGAAAGTCGATAGCTGTATAACAAAGTGCAGGGCAATAAAGATAGACGGTAGCCATGGAATAGGCAGACCTAGAAAAACCTGGGACGAGGTGATAAACTCCGACCTCACACACTTACACCTCTCCCAGACAATGTCACTGGACCGAGACCTTTGGCGGTACTCAGTAACAGAGAAGACCCGCCTTGCCTAAGTACAAAGCGAAACCTACAGTCAGTAGGCACCTCTAACAAAAATACACCCCCGCCGCACCACCCTTTCGATGTAAAGTTATGTTGGTACCACAACATCCAGGCCAAAATAAATGAGGTCGTGTAGGTGTCACGAAAAAAAAAATACACAGTCCACGCTGTAATGTGGCCGTGTAGGTAACACGGTAAAAACCTCCCAGTCCACACTGTAAACGTGGTTGGTGTTAGGAAGGGCATCCAGCCGTAGAAAACCCGCCAGACAGTCCTATACGAGCAGGATAACTAATCTTGCCTCAAGTGGGAAAACTCCCGTCCAAACCCATGCAAGCGTGGAAGATGGACGTTAAACGATGATGATGATGATGATGATGATGGGAACATTTAAAAATAAAACTCTTCCAAGCAGCATCTGTATCAGTTTGGTGTGAAATTGAGGAGATCCAATGACTGGGTTACATATAAAAACTCTGAAGAATGTCATTTACTTAAGGACAAATAAAATATATGTCAAAAACTTCATTCTCAATCAATCCTAACTCTAATGACTCATATAAGCAACAAAAAAGAGGAGGTGCAAAATACTTTGAAAAATATCAAACAGCAATGGTGATAGGAGAAAGCCAAACAAGCACACGAGAGTAGATCGAAAAGATAGTAAGGCATTTTCCTCTTACATTGAAGTGCATGATCCACAATCCCCTTCAGTAGCATCTGTAAGAACTGCAGATGGTCACTCACGCTTGATTGATATTGTCTCCATTCAGAATCATGTGTAGAACACTTCACTGAGCTCCTTAACAAGCCCTCTAATGTCAACAAACATTATTCAATCAATAAAAATCTATCCAATTGTAGATAAAATAGCATCAGAACTAACTAGAAATGACTACTGTACTAAAAAACAACAAATCTCTCAGCTAGGACAGTATTAATGCCAAGGTTCTCAAACATGAAGGTGAGAAAGGGTAGCAATTTTGCATAGTAACATCCCATTGTTTGATGTTGTAGAAGACTGAGTTCATGTTACCTTAATCACCCTTTTCAAATCTGGTGCCTAAGACCAATTTGGTAATTCTAGGAGCATTTCTCTATTGTCTGTAATGTTCTAGCAAAATGCTTAATACGTCCATAGTGCGAGGAGTCATATCAGAGTCGCAATGTGGTTTTCGTGTAAAAAAGAAAGTTTGCCAATGTCATGAGACATTAAGTGTTCCACAATGCTGGCGTGGAAAAATGGATGTTAAACGGTGATGATGATGATGATGTGTTGTTGGGGAAAAGTGTTAGAAATGACACTGGTGCACTTAGCACCAGTGATGCTCAAAAGAAAGATGCCTAAAAATGGCTAATGAATGTAGAGAATGAATGGGAGGAGGAGAGACTATCCCCAACTTATCCAACAGAAGGACCAGCTATTGAAATTAACAGTTATAGCAATCAAGGAGATGAAGAATGGTAAAGGTACAGGACCATCAGAGATCATTGCTGAGATGCTAAAAGCACTGGAAGAAGTAGGAATCAAACTAGTAATCCACATAGTCAATCAGGTAATACAAGAGTCATACCCAATAACTAGTTCAACAGCACAATCATAAATTGCTACAAGGTAATGTTCTAGAAAGGAACAACTATAGAGGAATAAAACTAATGGACTAAGTTATGAAAGTGATGGAAAGAATTCTAGCACAACTAATTATGGAAAGAGTCAAATTAGATGTTCATGCCTGGGAAAAGTACTACAGATTCCCTTTTTAGTGTGGCAACTACAAGAAAAGTTCCTAGCCTAGAATAAGCTGCTATATTTAGCTTTTGTTGATTTAGAAAAGGCTTTTGACAGAGCATATCAATCTATTATCTGGTGGCCTTAAAGAAATTAGGTGTAGAAGAATGGTTTGTGAGAGTAGTAGAATCGTGTACAGAGGAGCTGTAAGTACAGTAAGAGAAGGAAGTGAATTTAGTGAGGAATTCAAGGTACAGGTAGCAGTTCATCAAGGTTCAGTTCTTAGCCCACTGCTATTTATCATAGTTCTCCAGACCATGACAAAGGAGTTTAAAACTGCCTGTCCATGGGAACTTCTCTGTGTAGATTATCTGGTCCTTATAATTGAATCCATAAAAGAACCAGAGAATAAGTTCCGACTATGGAAATAGAATCAAAAGGTCTGAGAGTAAACTTAGCCAAAACTAAAGTGCTAGTAAGTAGGAAAGAAGATAGGAACCGATTCCCTCAGGGAAGTGGCCCTGCTCAATATGTAGAAAGAGAGTAGGCATAACTCCATACAATGTAAATTTTGGTTACACAAGAAATATAAGGGGATAACACATAGACTAACAGGAAAGGAAGAATTTGTATGTAAAAGATGCATAGGGGAAATCGAGAGGAACAGCATCAATAATGTAAACCTTTCCCAATCACAGGAAGAATCCATAGAAGTGGTTGATAGCTTCTGCTATCAAGGTAACTTAGTTAGCAGCAGTGGAGGGTGCTCTGAATAAGGATAGGATGTAAAACGTATAGAGAGTTACTCCTACTGTTGACAACAAAAGGTTTCCCCTTACGTATAAAAGAAAGACTGTATGATGATTGCGTGCAAAGTATGTTGCTGCATGATAGTGAAACATGGGAAGTGACTGCAGAGCGCATGTGTAGGCTGGAGAGGAAGGCAGAGCTTGGATGAATTGAGGGAGAAACTGGGTTTAAGAAGAATCTGAAGGTAGTTTCTGTAATAGTGTGAAGTGGATGAACATTGGTTACACTTCTTATGGTAAATGAATTCTTCAATTCTATTCCCATTATAATCTACACCGAGATCAATATATCCTTGATTTGATAGAAAATCTTGGGATTGTTTATCAGTCAATTCAGTTTTAATGCTGCCTTGAGTTGATTGGCTGTTCAATTTTGTCTTGTTGATAAAAAGTTATACAGATTGGGGTTTGTAACCTTTAATCCTGTCAAGGATTGCTCATCTACATCCTTATCGACTGTGTACCATTAGTGTGTAATAAAGGCTTGACTAGAGTTAGCCTGGGACAGCAAATAGGCAGAATCGTTAAAACGTCAGATAGAATGGCTCTTTGCTTTCTCAGTTCAAATCCTGCTGAGGTCAACTTTACCTTTCATCTTTCCAAGGTTGATAAAAAAAAAGTCTAGTACTGGGGGCAATTCTTCATTTATATCTCTTTCGCACTTCCTCTCTCTCACTCTCAATCTTTCTCAGACATAGAGAGTAGATGGGGTCCGCCAGGCTTAAGATGCCCAACAAATGCCATGTCACTACAGCACCCCTACAACTCCATCAGGAGTTACGGATCTGAGACGAGAGAGAACTAGTCCACATACTTTTAAACTTTCTGCTATAGCACACTTGAACTCTTCCTCTTGGTGTTTGGGTATTGTTAGTATTATTTTTTCAAGTTTTGTTTTGTATTTTCATCAGTTTTTTATGACATTGATTTGTACTCCCACCATCTGTTTCTCTGAGAGAAACACTTTATAGTGGAGTACCATCTGTCTTTATTGTTATAAGGGAAGACGTTACGTTGAATTTAAATGAGATATAGCTATCTATTTTTTGTTTTTACTTTGGAGTGGATGTTCATTTTAGGTCTGTTTTTCTTTACAACGAGTTAATTATTTGTAATTATTGTCTACAGCTTATTTTATTTCCGTTAGATGTTGTTTTTCAGTGTTTGACTGGTTGGCGTGTATAATTAGCTCCTTTGATGATATCATATCCGCTATATGATGGATGGTCATATTTGGTCTATGCATTGCTAATTTGTTTTCAGAGGATTTGATTTTCTCCACAAAGTTACGTTTCTCCATGCTGTATTAAGTTTACCGATTTTTTTATTCCGTGAGCCACACTTTCTTGCCCCGATTGCCAGTGTTGCAAATTGGATCTTCTGGAAGGCGTATCAACCTTCTAAGGAATAAGAATGTTAAACTAAATGTTACTAGTTGCTAATACTAAGGCTCTAATATAGATTGTAAATCAAGACTTCCGTTCCTCATAGTGACAGTTGCAGAAGGGGGGGGGGACAAAGTGTCAGATACAGGAGTCACATATACTAACACGCATATATACAATGAACATGCAATCGAATGCTCTATTCCAGTATGTGGTAAAACGACATGCTAAAAACAACATTCAGAGCTCCGTTAAAGCGCATGTAAACTCTAAAAAAAATAGCTATGCAAATTCAGTATATATATATATATATATCGGTTGACTGTGTATTTGTGTAAGTACATCTCTCTCTCTCATATATATATATATATATATATATATATATATATATATATATATAGAGAGAGAGAGAGAGAGAGAGAGAGATGTTGCTAGTTAAAGCCAATAAGGCTGTTATTCAACTTATTCTATAATACTAATCAATATGTATTAGAATGAAAATATAAACAATAGTTATATATTTGTTTCTACATTTTGGCACAACAAAGAGAAGTCGATTAGATCAAATCTAGTGTTAGTACTCAATAATTAAGAAAAGTAGAGCGTAGATATTATTAAATGGGTTCTTTGTCCTACAGTTAAGCTTATCAAAACGGTAGAAACCTATAATTCTTTCTTTATTAGTCACATCAAGAAAACACATGACGGAACAATAATAATATAGGTGTCTGTGAGAAGAAAGAAGCCCAATAGACAAAAATATTAACAAATATCGAAGAGAGCGTTATATATAATATAAACATGGGTTTTAATTAGGAAACTAAAAATACAAACATACACAAACGGCTTATACAAACACCATCTATTTTGAGCAATAATGAAAAAGGCTTAAAGATACAATTGAAAATATTTCGAAAAATAGCACTTACCTTCATTGCCTGGCCAGAATAAATAAATATACGCATATATATATGCGTGTTTGTATGTAATAATTTGCTGTACAGAATACGTTGCCGGTGGTATTTTTTAACGCTTTTTCATAATATATCTGATTTAAGACATTCAAACATTGAATTAACGGGGCACTTTTTTGATTGGTCAATATACAAGCCTCGTTGTCGTTTCGCTTGTGCTCATTCGGTTAAAGGTTACATATTGTAGTTTATATTTAGAATAAACGTTTTACTCAGTTGTATAAATAACGTTAGAAATTGTTTATAATTCTTACAGAATGAAAATATAAACATAAATAATATACACAATTAATTATAGTATTATTATAGAACACCCCACTTGTTTCTGTGGGAAAAACATTTTTCCTCGTTTTTTTTTTCGTGTGCTATTAACTAATCTAACCTCCAAGGTGCTGGCAATTAACTTTCCCCCCCGGAAAACGGAGGGGCTGGAGTGGGATCCTCTCCTCGGAGTTTTCCCTACATTTTTTTTTCGGAAACGACTAGATCTATAGAAAAAGTAAGGTGAAAAGGTGCGAAAAGACCATCGGAGTTTCGTGGGAAATAATAATTTTTTTCTGGACCTCTTAGATGATTGCAATATATTTTTTTCTCTGATTAGGGTTAGGTTCAGGGTTAGAGTTAGTTTTAGGGTTAGGGTTTCCGTTTTCCGAGAAAAAAGTTGATTGCAAGCATCTAAGTGGTCCAGAAAAACAAACAAAGAAAGATAATGATTTCCCACCAAACGCGAGAGGTGTGTAGATCTGCGAAACTCCAATGGTCTTTTCACCCCACTTTTTCTACAAATGTAGTCGTTTCCGACTGGTTTGGGGGTCATATTAAAACGCAAAAAATTGTAGAGAAAACTCCAGGGAGGTGGGGGGCACTCTTCGTTCACCGGGAAAAAAGTCGATTGCCAACACCTTGGAGATTATATTAGTTGATAGCACACGGAAAAAATAACAACAGCTACAACAAAAAAATAAGGAAAAAAATATTTTTCTCGCGGAAATCAAGTTCTATAAATTTACCTTAATTATTGCTTATAAATATAATAAACAAAAATATGTAATCAAAGCCAGAGGAAAAAAAAAACATTGGCTGAATTGTTAGTGTCGGACAAAATGCACCGCTGTATTTAAATAGGGATCTTTGCGTTCTGAGATCAAATCTCGCAGAGGTTAACTTTATCTTTCCTGGGTCGTTTTAATCGAATTTCTCTCCTCCATTTCCCAAACGAGAATAACAGTTTTTGTGCCTAAATTAGTAAGTTTTCTCTCTTACGGATCCTTACATTGTAAGTTCAAAAGTTGGCTATTTCAGCACCTTAGCCACGCTATCACCCGCGATAATGCCAGTGTTTTTCCCCCACCCCAATATGTTCCTGTGTCTGTCATCTCTCATTTTTCCGCAGACTAATTTTTATTGATTTGTTTCTTAATTCATAATTATTATATAGGTTGTATTTATATGTGCAAGATGTTTTAAATCTAAAACGTGTCCCATACGCACCCCGATCCGCAAGATTCTAACCAAAATAAAATTTAAAATTAAATTAATCATTTAAAATTTTGGGCGCGTTTTCTGAAAAAAAAAAAAGGAATATACATTTCTTTGGGGATTTTTCTCTTGCTCTTTCGGCGATCACCGAATTTAGTTTCAGTGGGAGGGTCATGGAAACGTCAGCAGAACAAGAAAATAGTTCGTGTCAGGACCCTACTATGATCAATGGTTACTAAAGCACCCCATCCTACTATGTATGGAAGACCACAAGACCTGTATGAATCAAAAAAAGAAAAGGCAATGTTATGGAGTGTCACATGTCACCACGTAAAACCTCAAGCGCCATGGCCGAGCCCCTCTGTCACTTCAAATTTTCACCTTACTACAACAAAAAATAAACAAAAGAATTATAGTCTACTGAATGATGCAGTGCAGAAAACATATCTCAGTACAGGTTGAACTCTATAGAAAAGGAAACTGACTCGTATTTGACGTGCGGGTCGTCAGCCGAATAAAAAAGTAGTTCAGGTAACGACATTTTTATGATCAGTGGTCATTAAGTCCCCGCACCATATGAATTTCTGTATGTAAATTAGAAGAAAAGAATATAGCAATGCGATGGACGGTCTCCCACCTCACCACGTTAAACAACCCATCTGTACAAATCGGCCCCTTTATAGAGAGGGAAGGGAACAGAAGGCTGTTAAGGTTTGTAACATAAACGTACTTCTTTACTATTATTTATTACCAGCTCCAATGTTTTCTATTATGTATGTTGTTGCCAGACCATCCGTTGGTTCCGATGACATGTGTTCCTGTTTTTCGATTAACAGAACAGCCTGCTCGTGAAATTAACGTGTAAATGGCTGAGTATTCCATAGACAAACACCTTTATTGTAGTCATTAGGGAGTGACTGGAGCAACGTGAAATAAGAACATGACATGTAATTCCTCGTTTGTTTACATCAGTTTTCTTATTTTCTACCTCGTCAAATCTTGTTTGTTCTAACCGAATTTTAGGGCTTCGATCTCTTTCCTCATGAATGAATGAACTTGTGTTGTCGCAAGAGCGCTGAGTTGACACACGGAGTGTCTTCGATATTTTGAACCTGGTGGATCTTATCCTTCTCCGGGACTGAACACGGCCGATGTCTTTCAGGGTTAATATACGCTAAAGTTATTTCCCTTTATACTACCTATCAACAGTTAAGAGGCTATGTAGCCGGTATGAGTGTTAGATACCATGAGTTGCGGCCCGAGTTAAGACAATTATTAAGACATTTTGAAATCTTTTCCACCATCAATTGTTAAAAAACAAGTTAAAATCATTTAGTCGTCCATTCGTAACGTACGTTACGCTTTAGTTATATACAGATCTACACGTAAATACATAAACAAATACAGATAACAAAAATAAGGGGCTGGTGAAACGCTATAGCGATATATGTTGCGTCCCTTTAGAGTTTACCGGCTACATAGCCTATTCGTATTTCATAGACACCACCAAAGTATTTATCGGCTTGTCTGAATGTAAGGTTCGAATACCATAGCATCACTTATTCTCCGACCTCTTACACTGAGGGCAAAAAGGTTAATCGCCCAATATTGATTACTTAGATGATAAAGGTTCTGTAATAAATGCCTTTAAATACACGCATATATCATCGTCATTTTACGTCCGTGTTCCACACTGACATGAGATGGACATGTCACGTTCTGAAACTAGACAGGTTTGATCAAATCTTGCGCGTACGTTCCATTTTAGTAAGGTTTCTACTGTTGGATGCCCTTCCTAACATCAACTACACAGATAGTGCATTGCAGTGTGACATTAACACTAGAATGATGTATATGTGTGTGATTATCCCACGTTGGAATGCACCCACTCTTTAAAGTAGTTGATGTTAGGAAGCGCATGCAGCTGTAGAAACTATGCCAAAATGGAACGTATGTACATAAAAGTGTGCTGTAGTTTACTTGAAGTATTGTGTAAAGTGTAGAAAATAGTGTTTTATCTGACAGCTACCAATATGTGAATTGGATGGCGAATGTTAAAAATATGATGATAACAAAACTTGCAGTTTATTATAGGTCCTTGTATTTCAGGATAAAATCCTTTCATTAAAAGATTAGTAGAAGAAGCTAGTTTAGAGTTGTGTGTGTGTGTGTATATATATATATATATATATATATATATATATATATATATATATACATACATACATACATACACGTGTTTTGCAACGGGTCACTTTGTGGCTCAATGAAAAGTTAATAAATTAAATAATCAGAGCTATATATCATAAAACATGTCTATAGAATCACCAGATAAAATATATACCATTTCCTCGTCTATTCGATTTTTTATATGGTTAATTATGCTAATTGGGAGAGGAAATGGTATATATTTTATCTGGTGATTCTATAGACATGTTTTATTATATATATATATATATATATATTGCTCTCAAGCTGCCATTTTTTAAATTTGAAAATGTTTTTATTTTTTTGAAGCTGGAAATGTTGAATGCGTCACATTGTATGTGATCTAAGCTATGGTTATATCTATTTTTGAAGTAGAATGAAGTGTGGCAGTGTGTATGTCTATGTTAGCCACTGGGTGTTGAGTTCTAGTTTGTTGTTGATTTGGGGTTTGAGTTTGGCTCTTAGTATAGACTCTGTGATTTTGAGATTGCTGGTATTCCTATCCTTAACTTCAATAGTAACTGTTATATCTTTATGTATGTCCTTATCTATGTGTTCAATAGTAACTGTTATATCTTTATGTATTTTCTTGTATTTATCTGTGTTCTTTGATATGGATGTGTTGTGGTCTTATCGTGCTGCTGATGTAAAATTCACTGTGTGTGGTGCATTGCATGCAGTATGCCATGTATGTATGAATCCATGTTGTGAATATAGCAGTTTGCCAGTGTGCATTGATTTTTGTTCATCTTCAAGTCTTTTTTTTTTATAAACATTTCTGCAGTGATGGGCTGGAGTGCGCTAATTGTTTATCCAATTTCTCCTTGCTGGTGGTTCTGCAAGTAGCTAGGGTTATCTTGTCATTGAAGTGTGACAACTTCAGGAAACAGATGTCTGAAGAAATCTAATGTTTCCTAGGTTTAGGACCCTGAAGATGACTGGCATTGTATGCTGCATATCTGTTGCCCTTTAGCACCTTTAAGAAATGTCTCATATGGAGGACCCAGTCCTCCGCTTTGTTGCATTTATTCCAGATACATGTGAGTTCATTCTGTATATATCCAGTTTTAACACTGATGGGAAAGGCTGATTTGTAGTGTACAAACAAGTCTCTACAGGTGACTTTTCTGTAGAAGTTGTGGATGTCACCTCCTGTTATCCTTAGTTGGAAGTTGTGCTCAGAACAAAAGACCTTGTTTACCTCCCTTCTGACAAAGGGAAAGAATTTTACGTTGTCACTGGAGACACCTTCAGCAACCTTGCATTTGAACATCTCATTAACAATAGATTATACTCCAAAATAATAGGCATCTCATTAACCCAGATTTTGGACCTTATTAACACTGCATGGACTGTTATATGCAAATGCCAACAACTCCCTAACAAACACAAAACCAATATCACCACTGGAAATAGCAAGCTACCAACTGTCTACCATCTCATTAAAACTCACTAAACCAACTCTAAACTCCAGATCAGGCCTATTATCTCTAGCATTGAAGGACCCCTCTATAAAATTTCCTGGCTTCCCTCCCAGATCCTCAAACCCATATTTTCTACCTTTCTCAGACATGTCAGCAGCCCCAATGATGTCATTCAAAGACTCCATCAACTGCAACTAGACTCTTTAGCATGTATCAGATACGCCTTTAGTCTTGATGTTGTCTTTCTATATGTCAGTACCTGCTCCCTAAGCGATCAGCCTAGTGACTGACTGCATCATCTCTTCTGAGCTCTACAGCTTCGGCTTCACTGCCTCTGATGTCCATCTAGTCATAGGATCCAGTGTCTCAGGCCTACTGGTCATCACTTATATGGACTAGTTGGAACGTCGAACACTCAACACCTCCCACTCCTGTAACTTCTTCACTAGATATTATAATCATCCTCACATTTTTCTGCAAAGAAGCCAATAAAATATTTGGAATGTTCTCAACCATGGATGATAACATGGTTTAGAATGACATTGGATCCCTGCTCCAACTCGATTTCCAACAATGGATAGTAGAAGGAGGTGACATCCACAACTTCTACAGGAACCTGTTTGAGCATTACAAATCAATATCTATATATATATATATATATGACTCAGAGGTGGGTGAGCAATGTAGCAGCATGCTACTACGTCCGTCTCTGGGTCAAAAGCATAGCACATACTTTTCCCTCTTTGTTTCTCTTTGCTTGTTTCCTTAAAGCTTACCATCATTCCATTGGTATGCATCTATTACACAAGATACACCTGATGAAGTCACCGGGTTATTACGCAACCTGGCCACTGAAATGTGTATAGTGTTTACAGTAATAAAAAATTAAGGAAATTCAACATGTTTGGCCTCCTGTCATTTCACTTTATAATATATATATCATTAAAAAATCACATGAGATGTATAAAGGAAACAGAAAACTTGGAAAGTACTGGCACATGGAGAGTTCCTGTTCATCATCTATCTCCTAAGAATCATAGTTTCAGATGTCCACGAGCCTCTCCTTTCCAAGTTTTCTTTTTCCTTTATATGTCCCACATATTTTTAATGATATCCTTGTAACCAACACAGCCAGATTTTTAAATCAAAACTGTTATATATATATAAATCAGGATGGATTCAGTTTGAAACTGGTTAGACCATTACTCAACAGAGTACACGATACTTGGGGTAGTAGAGTATGGCTATATTATAAAGAGTTAGGACCCTGATTCTTTATAATATATATATCATGTATCTGTGTATATCATGACTCGTACACTGTTCACTTTCCTTACGTTTGTACATTATTCTATGTACTATACTTGCACCTTTGATGAGTTGTGGTGCACCTGAGCACTGTACACACTCATTTTCATTATTATGATGTCATTGTAAGTTCATATTGTTTTCCCATTACAAAAGAAATTTTACCTTTGAATTATAAGGAATTTGTTACATTACATGTTCCCAGAATTGAGTCTTTAGAGTATCTGAGGGCTGATAAAATTTATATTTTTTATTTGAAAATCAGTATGGGTTCAAATGTCATCAGAGGCTGCTTCTATCATGCCTTTGCTTATTACTAGTTCATATTTCATCTTTTCTTAAATTTGGAGAGGGTCACCAATTTGTAGAGAACAAACATTGAGGTATTAAATAGATAAACCGTAAATGTGGTTGTCGTTAGGTAGGGCATCCAGCCATAGAAACCAAGCTGAAACAGCTCAAATTTCGGTGAGGTTAACTTTTCCTTCACCCATTTAAGGTTGATAAAAACTGAGCGAGTCCCTTGAAAAGCCTGATGGATAAGGTGCAAGTGCAATGATCTTGCATTTTTTCTACATAGCACAAATGAAACTACCAACAGTTGGGACTGGAAGAATTATTCGTATACATTTATCTACTTTTTCTTCTTACTTATAATTTACATTTAGCTCCGATTAGTTGATTATTTATTTAGCTAATTTCTCTTGACTACAAAGAAAAGTTAGGTTAATTTTGTCTGTCTGTTCTTCACACTTATAATTATATACTGGCTGATGCTGCCCTTTTACAACAAGACCTGGATGCCATATACACATGGGCTGAGGACAACAACATGCAGTTTAATGCTGAAAAATTTCAAACCCTACAATACCAAGCTACAGGCACAAAGACAATATAACAGCTACACCAGACCAGGAGGGATCAAAATCCCCGTGTCGAAATCGATACGAGATCTGGGGATAGACACGAGCGCCGATGCTTCTTTTTCTTCACACATCATGAGGGTGGCGCCAATGTGCAGACGACTTGCTGGCTGGATCTTGAGGACTTTCCGGACAAGAGACCGAGAGACCATGTTGATACTATGGAGGACATTTGTCCTAAGCCAACTGAACTACTGCTCCCAACTGTGGTCACCCTATATTATCAAACTAACCACGGAGCTTGAGGCAATCCAAGGAAGCTACACCAAGGGGATTGACACAATGCAGGAGATGAGCTACTGGGAGAGGTAAAAGAACTGAAACTCTACACCTTGGAGTGAAGAATCGGAGAGATACGCAGTGATCTATATGTGGAAAATCCTGGAGGGACTAGCACCAAACATTGGCATTGAGAGCTGAACGAACCCCTGAACAGGACATCACTGTGTGGTGCCAAAGGTCCCATCTTTCACATCTAGAATAAGGAACAGATATTGCAATAGCCTGGGGTTCAATGGGCCTCAACTCTTTAACAAGCTGCCAAGAAATTTGAGAGATCTGCATGGTGTGGACATGGTTGTTTTCAAGAAACATCTTGTCACTCTGCTATCCAGGATCCCAGATGAGCCCACGGTATGAAGGCAGCAACAAACTCCCTCTTACACCAATGACCAGGCAACACAGGCTGGAGATAGAATGTGCAGCAACAAGGACAGTGCCTCAGCATGGCCTCAGCCGGATGGCTGGAACAGGTAAAAGAGTGATACATATATGTATGTATTGTATATTTGGCAATATACCGTATGTTTAATTAAAAACATTTTGAAGACCATACGCTATCGGTTTTAAAGTAGTGACTATGTCACTTACTTCTTTTCAGCGAAAGAAGGGAGAGAAGCTAACAGTCTGTTTCACGCTGTTGGCGATCATCAGAGCCACGCACTCCCTATGTATTCATATAGATGTATATATGTGTGTGTCTATATATGGTTTTTATTTGTAATTTCCTCTCTGTTCTTTTTTAGACATACACTGTGAGTTCAGAATCAAAATACCTGATGATATATGGGGTCCCTGTGAACCGAGGCCCTGATCTTGCTCCTCTTTTTAGTATCCATGGCAAAATTGAGGAGCTCCGTGGAATTGGGGAGTATTCCAAGAAAGAGGAGTTTACTGAAGTTTTCCTCCTCAAATACAAACACATTCAGTCTGCCCGGTGAGAATGATCAGAATTCTTTTTTTTCATTTCACTTGTGTTATGTGATTACTAGAATGTCCAACTATCTATATACTGTGTGATAGTTAATGTATATAACAGTCTATATGTTGTGATGGCTAGTGTATACAACAGGCTATATACTGTGTGATAGTTAATGTATATAACAGTCTATATGTTGTGATGGCTAGTGTATACAACAGGCTATATACTGTGTGATAGTTAATGTATATAACAGTCTATATGTTGTGATGGCTAGTGTATACAACAGGCTATATACTGTGTGATAGTTAATGTATATAACAGTCTATATGTTGTGATGGCTAGTGTATACAACAGGCTATATACTGTGATGGTTAGTGTATACAACAGGGTATATACTGTGGTTGTTAGTGTATATAACAGTCTATATGTTGTGATGGCTAGTGTATACAACAGGCTATATACTGTGTGATGGCTAGTGTATACAACAGGCTATATACTGTGTGATAGTTAATGTATATAACAGTCTATATGTTGTGATGGCTAGTGTATACAACAGGCTATATACTGTGTGATGGCTAGTGTATACAACAGGCTATATACTGTGTGATAGTTAATGTATATAACAGTCTATATGTTGTGATGGCTAGTGTATACAACAGGCTATATACTGTGTGATGGCTAGTGTATACAACAGGGTATATACTGTGGTTGTTAGTGTATATAACAGTCTATATGTTGTGATGGCTAGTGTATACAACAGGCTATATACTGTGTGATGGCTAGTGTATACAACAGGCTATATACTGTGTGATGGCTAGTGTATACAACAGGCTATATACTGTGTGATAGTTAATGTATATAACAGTCTATATGTTGTGATGGCTAGTGTATACAACAGGCTATATACTGTGTGATGGCTAGTGTATACAACAGGGTATATACTGTGGTTGTTAGTGTATATAACAGTCTATATGTTGTGATGGCTAGTGTATACAACAGGCTATATACTGTGTGATGGCTAGTGTATACAACAGGCTATATACTGTGTGATGGCTAGTGTATACAACAGGCTATATACTGTGTGATAGTTAATGTATATAACAGTCTATATGTTGTGATGGCTAGTGTATACAACAGGCTATATACTGTGTGATGACTAGTGTATACAACAGGCTATATACTGTGTGATAGTTAATGTATATAACAGTCTATATGTTGTGATGGCTAGTGTATACAACAGGCTATATACTGTGATGGTTAGTGTATACAACAGGGTATATACTGTGGTTGTTAGTGTATATAACAGTCTATATGTTGTGATGGCTAGTGTATACAACAGGCTATATACTGTGTGATAGTTAATGTATATAACAGTCTATATGTTGTGATGGCTAGTGTATACAACAGGCTATATACTGTGTGATAGTTAATGTATATAACAGTCTATATGTTGTGATGGCTAGTGTATACAACAGGCTATATACTGTGTGATAGTTAATGTATACAACAGGCTATATACTGTGGTTGTTAGTGTATACAACAGGCTATGTACTGTGATGGTTAGTGTATACAACAGGCTATATACTGTGATGGTTAATGTATACAACAGCCTATATACGGTGATGGTTAGTGTATACAACTGGGTGTATACAGTGATGGTTTGTGTATACAACAGGCTATATACGGTGATGGTTAGTGTATATAACAGGCTACATACTGTGATGGTTAGTGTATAGAACAGGCTATATACTGTGGTGGTTAGTGTATACAACAGGATATATACTGTTGTGGTTAGTGTATACAACAGGGTATATACTGTGATGGTTAGTGTATACAACAGGGTATATACTGTGATGGTTAGTGTATACAACATGCTATATACTGTGATGGTTAGTGTATACAGCAGAGTATATACTGTGATGGTTAGTGTATACAACAGAGTACATATGGTGATGGTTAGTGTATACAACAGGCTACATACTACTTTACTGTGTGAACTGGGGTGGGGGAGGTGCGAGGGCATTAGAGAAGTAGATCTAGGGTGGAGGACTTATCTGGTGATGGGTTAGGTGTAGAGATGTGATATATGAGGGAAAGTCAAAAATTATCTGCACTCTTGTTTTTTCAATTTATTTACACAAAAGCAGGGGTTAAACAAGTACATAATTTTTCTACATTGTGTATTCTCTCCAAGAAGCTTTTCGGTTGGTCACGCAACCATTTATACACCGCTTCCTGACCTTGTAAAAAAGATGATAATCTTTTTGGACCCCTCAAAGATGCTTTACGAGATTGTTGCAAGGCTGTAGGGAGGGTGTTCCAAAACCTCAAAACCCAATTGGCTTCAATGGTCTGGCTAGCCGAATGTGGACATGCATTGTCGTGCAACAACAAAACTTTGACGATTGGCTTTGGCGTTTGGTACAAATTGCTAGCTTTAGATTGTTGGTCAGCAAAGCACTGTATCTTGCACTGTTGATCATACACTCCTTCCAGTACAGGCCCTTTTGAGTCTCCCAAAACGGTTAACGTTACCTTTCCTGCTGAAGATTGGGTTTTGAATTTCTTGGTTGCTGGTGAGCCAGGATATTTCCTCTCAATACTCTGTCTTTTGGACTCTGGCCCATAGTTATGGACCTACGTTTCATCTCTTGTGACTATTCTGCTAAAAAAATCTTTGCCGTCATTGTTGTAGCAGTCAAGTAACCATTTGCAGACCTCCACATGTTTCCATTTGTGCTCTGTGGTAAGCTCTCTTGGCGCCCATTTTACACAGACGTTTTGGAAGCCAAGCTTGTCATGGATGATTTGAGAGGCAGAACCACAACTAATTTGCAGAGCGTATGCTACCTCATTGATGATAACCTGCTGGTTCACCATTACCATCTCTCAAGCTTGCTGAATCTTCTTTTCAGTGATGGAGCTTGACGGGTGTCCTGCTCCTTCTTCATGCATCATGCTTGTCCGGACACTTTTAAAATTCTTGATCTACTCATGGTAGTGCACTGTCACCTTATTGTGTGAAAAGCCTCCAATGAATTTCAGCCCCTGACACACTTTCCGACACTGCTAGCTGAGTGGCCATGTTTACACTGTTAAAGCTGCAAGAAAACTGGAGTGACCATGCTCAAACTTCAATCACGTGACCAACTATAATCATGCATGTGCAGAAGGCAGTGTGACAAACCTAAAGATATGTTATGGCAAAAGTGCAGATTAATTCTTACTTACCCTCGTATATATGTAATATGTATATATATATATATATATACATTCATGATAGGACTGGGGCCCTATCATTAAAACACTCAAGAAACCACTGAGACTAGCTAAAATGGCACAGTTGTGAGTGTAGATTTCATTTCATTCTATTTCTTTTAACTTTCAGTTATGCGAAAAGGAAAATGGATGACTTGTCTTTTTTTGGTGGTTTTCTCCATGTCTGTTATGGTCCGGAGTATGAGACTGTGGAAGAGACGCGCCAGAAACTCCAAGACAGGCGAAAAATTATTGCACTAAAAACTAAGAAACATGGTCAGATTTCTTTTTCTTCTTCACATTTAAAAAAACAATTTTTTTTTCTGCTCGGTGATTCAAGATTATATAATTTAAGAGAGAGGGTTGAGGAACCTTTTTAACCTTTACAGTTATTTAAGTTAAAGTTAAAGTCTGTTCTAAGCTGAAGGCTTATCAGTGTCAGGCCAGTGCTTATCTCCAGTTTCCTTGCTTCTAAGTGACTGAGAGTACAAGACTCTGTCTGGATAGGATCTGGTCTATTGCATGTTTAACTCCCTAGCTACTGCTGATATTCATTTCAGCTGAGTATACTGGAGCAATATGAAATAAAGTATTTTGCTCAGGAACACTATGCAGCAGCCTGTCCAGGAATTGAACCGATGACATTTTGATTGAATGTCAAACATCCTAACCATTAGGCTATGTGCCTTCATGCAAACAGTCATGTTTAGTTAAAAGAAAAAAAAAAGAAAAATAATTGAGACTATCAGAGCTGCATTATAGAGGTTAACTTTGCCTTTCTTCCTTACGGGGTCGATCAAATAAAGTACCAGTAATGCACTGAGATAATTGCTGGCCTTGTGCCAAAAGTAGAAACAATTATATATTATAAACAAAAATACATAAAAAAGGAACATGATTTTAGCTAACTTTTTTTCTGACATAATGTAAGATTTTTGGTTTAGAATCTTATCTGCAATTGCTTCAATGTCCAGATCATTTTAATACAAGATAGCACCCTGGTGTAAATGCCACACTAAAATGCACTCAGTGTACTCTGCAAGTGATAGTGCTCATGCCATGATAAAATGTACCCAGCCCACTCTGTAAAATGGTAGTGTCAGTTACAAGATAAAATGCAGCCAGCCCATTAAACAGGGTGTATTGGGTGCTGATCACCACTGTCAGCTCTTCTGCATACAGCGCCCAAGCCTCACTACCATGTGCCATTGCTATTTGCATACACATCATACAATCTGCCCTTTGTTTTGAGGGACAAACCTTTTTCTAGCTAGCAGCAGTAGTAGCTCGCTGAACTTTTTCCATCCTGTTCTCACTCTGGCTATTGTACTTTTGGAACACCCACCTCCACTGCTGATTTGGTGACCTAGGTAGCAGAAGCTGTCAATTGCGTCTATAGAACCTTCCAAGAATTTGATAGTACTTGTTTCCTGTGGGTGTTTTCTGCTGGCTGCTCCTGTGCAACGGATACATGTAAAACTTATGTTCTTAGCTACCTGAAATCCCACTACATCGCTTGTGTATCCATAGTTTGTATTTGAGATAAAGGATGGAATTTCTACCTATGCCTTTCCTACACACTGAGCAAGACCATTTCCTTGAGGGGATCAGGGTCCTGTGTTCCCTTCATCTTACTAGGACCTCAGTCTTTGCCAAGTTGACTTTAACACCCTTTGATTCTAGGCTATGCTTCCAGATTTGGATTTCTTCTCTAACTCTGCCATAGGTTCAACGATAAGTGTTAGATTATCTGCTTACATGTGTTGTAGCCTTAGTAGAGCCCTGGTAGACACATACCTGCATGCTAAATTCTTCACTATAGTCATTGTTAATCAACTTTGCTGACTGCTCCTCTATACATGGCTTGTAAAGCTTTCACAAACCACTCATATATTCCTAATTTTCTTAGAGCACATCAAATTATGGTACGGGGGACTCTCTCAAACAAACACTTTCTCCAGATCAACAAATGCCGAGTAGCGGGGCTTACCTTTAACTAAGTACTTCTCCTGTAGTTACTTCACAAGGAAGAGGGCATCAGTTGTACTTTTACCTGGCACAAATCTGAACTGCATCTTACTTAGGTTAACATGGTCCCTAATAAGCTGTGCAATAACATTTTCTGTTACCTTCATCACCTGATCCATATACTTGGTGCCTGTATAGTTTTCTCTATCTATGGTATCTCCTTTACCCTTGTAGCAGTTGACAATGATGCTGCTATGCCTATCATTCTGTATGACACCATTTGGTATTACTTGGTTTACAATATAAATGGTTAGGGTGTGACCCACTGTCCCAGATGCTTTCAGCATATCCTCAATTGCCTTACTTACCATGCTGCTGTTGACTTGTACAGCTGGTCCCTCTGGGGTAGACGATTTTGTTCCTATCCATTCTCCTCATTCACTAATCTTTCATAATGGCTCTTCTTTGCTACTTTCTTTTTAAGTGCGCCTTTATATATATAGGGCATCCAGCTGTAGAAAACCCGCCAGACAGTCCACGCTGTAATGTGGCCGTGTAGGCAACACGGTAAAAACCTCCCAGCCCCACACTGTAAATGTGGTTGGTGTTAGGAAGGGCATCCAGCTGTAGAAAACCCGCCAGATAGTCCTATGCGAGCAAGACAATCACTCTTGCCTCAAGTGGGAAAACCCCCGTCCAAACCCATGCAAGCGTGGAACACGGACGTTAAACGATGATGATGATGATGATATATATATATATATATATAGTTTCTTAATATTGATACTCCATCTAATACCATAATGTAATACCTTATGGTACCTACAGTGTGGGTACCATACGTCTGATTACACCATAGTTAGTTGATTGCTTGGATTAACTAACACTTATTAACGAAATATATATATATATATATATATGTATTTTTACATGGTTGATTATTTATTTGCAGAAGAAGAAAGCAGAAGCCATAAGGTAAAACCGAATACCCTGGTGGAGGATGGGGCAGATTCAATAAAGAAAGCTGCCCCTTCACAATTGTTCCAGTACCAACAGCAGCAGCAATGTGGACAAGAACCCCTGGCCACAGTTCATAATACACCTTCAGTAACATTGCCTTGTCTTAATGTCCCACCCCCGAATTTGTCCTTACCACCACCATCACTACTTCCACCACCACCTCCACTGATGTCATCATCACAATCACCAATGTTTTCATTACCACCACCTCCACCACCATCATTAACTAATGATTTCCAAGGCAGTTCCAATGGCTCTGGTTCTTACACCAGCCCCTGTCTCCAAATTCCTTTGCCTCAAACTCCATATTATTCTAATACTACAATGGCGACAGAGAAGTTGTGGCTGGAACCACCTCCACAGTACTGTAGCTCAACACTGAGTCACAACATAAACTCCAGCAACACCTGCTTTGCAAGAGTTCCTTCAGCTCAGGCCACATTCCCTCCTAATTTCGATGCTAGGCTTCCTTCAGCCGAATCCACATTCCCACCAAAGTTTAAAGCCAGAGATTTTTCAGTCCAAACCACATCCATCACGAAGTTTGAGGCCAGAACTAACATTGGTTCTGATTCTGTGAAACTGTTTCCACGCCAAGCCAAAGTAAAGTTAGTGTCGGACATCAACAAATCCCAAGTCAATGATAAACACTCGCATAAATTAACAGGTAAGTGTGATACAAGTGACAGGCTTTTTCTTCATTTGATTTGTTTTTTATTGAATGGAGACAATATAAGATGGATATCAGAGACAATATGAGGAAGATGTCAAAGACAAAATAGGATAAATATCAGAGACATTATAGGGTGGATATCAGTCACAATATAGGGTGGATATCAGAAAGAATATAGAGTTGATATCAGAGACAATGTTGATTGGATATCAGAGACAATATAGAATAAATATCAATGAAAATATAGAGTAGTTATCAAACAATGTAGGGTAGATATCAGAGAATATAGGGTGGATATCAGAGAAATGGGGTAGATATCAGCAACTGTATAGAGAAGATATCAGACAATATTGGGTAAATATCAGACAATATAAGGTGGAAATCAAAGACATGGGTTAGATATGAGATAGTTTAGGGTAGATATCTGGCAATATAATATAAATATTAGAAAACAGTATAAGGTGGATATCTGGGACAATATAGGGTAGATATCAGACATTATAGTGTGGATATCAGAAACAATATACAGTAAATATTAGAGATAATATAAGATTGATATCAGAGACAATATAAAGGGGATATCAGAGACAATATGGGATGAATAACAAACAATATAAGGTGTGGATATCAGACAATATATGGTACATATTAGAGACCCTATGGGGTGGATTAGAAACAATATAGAATAGATATCACAGACAATATAGGGTAGATATCGGAGACAATATAGAGTGTGTATCAAAGACAATATGAGGTAGTTATCACAGACAATATAGGGTAGATAGCAGAGACATGGGGTAGATATCAGGGACAATATATGGTAGATAGGATCTTGCCAAATACAAGTTTACCTCTCCACTGCTGGTGCCATGATAAAATGCTGTACACTTTGTAAAATCGTCCCAGCACTACCATTTTACAAAGTGTGCTAGGTGTATTTTGTTATGGTACCAGCACTACAACTTTATAGAGAGCACTAGGTGTATTTTATTATGGCACCAATGCTACCATTTTACAGAGTGTACTTGGTACATTTTATCATGACACCAGTACTATTACTTTGCTGCTATTGCTAAGCTGGTGGTGGTTGTGAGTGGGTCATATCACATGACCATTCCACACCAGAATTGATGGCATTTTCTTATCTTTTCAGGCCCACCTAAGACTTCATCATCATCATCATCAATAGTTTTATCCAAAGACAGATCTAATGTTGTTATACGAGAATTCAAGAAATCAACGTGTCCCAGGTTTATTCCACGCCAAGCAGCTGTATATTCCAAAACTGATCAGAAGAAGGATGGTCTAAACAAGGCAATTCGGTCAAGTGCTTTAATACTAGGTGATGTGCAGGGTGCTGAGAGACCTCACCATCTTGTACCTCTTGACAAAGATATTCAGAAGTCGATCGATGAAACACGGAAAGAAATCAGAAAGCGTGTTCTTCAGGTAACTCAGTCTTTTCAATTTTTTTTCATTCAGCTGCAGGCATAGCTGTGTAGTTCTGGGTTCGGTCCAGCTGCACGGCACTTGAGGCAAATGTCTTCTATTATAGTCTCTGGTTGACCAATACCTTGTGAGTGGAATTTGGTAAACAGAAACTACAGAAGTCTGTTATATATATATATATATATATATATCATCATCATCATCATTTTACGTCCGCTTTTCCCTGCTTGCAAGGGTTAGACGGGTCTTATTCAGCACGGCATCTCTCCACTGTCACGGTCCTTCGTCATCTCCACTGTGAGCTTCAGCGATCTGAGGTCTGTTCTCACCTCCTCCGCCCATGTTTTTCGTGGTCTACCTCTACCACATCTTCCTTCAACTGACATTTCCTGGCACTTCTTCACCCATCGGTCATCCTCCATGCGCATCACATGTCCATACCACCTCAGTCTCCTCTCTCGCACACTACATTCTATCCCTCTCAGACACAGTTTCTCTCTCAACACATTTATGCTGGGTTGTTCACGCACATTGACATTGCACATCCAACGGAGCATGCTTGCCTCATTTCTCTCCAGCCGTCGCATATCCTCTGCTGTTGCTGCCCATGTCTCACTACCATGCAGCATCGCGCTCCTCACACAGGCATCATATAACCGGCCTTTTGTACGCAGGGAGAAACTCTTCTTCGTCAGCAGAGGAAGCAGCTCCCTAAACTTCTTCCAACCCGTCCTTATTCTAGATACTATGGCCTCGGAACACCCCCCCTCTCATGCTAATCTGATCTCCTAGGTACCGGAAGCTATCCACCACTTCTATAGCACTTGCCTGCATTTGAAAAATGTGTCTATCAATGCGACTTCTACTGTCTATTTCATGTACATCTACTGCATATGTATTTCTCCCTACCTGTTAGTTTGCCTGCTATCCCACTACATCTCTTGTGTACCCAGGATCTGCATTGTGTGCATTTTATAGAATTTATGCCAGTTCCTTTTCTGCATATCGAACATGGCCATTTCCCTGATGGAATCAGAGTTTTGTCCTCTTTTCTACTCATCAACACTTTTGTCTTAGCTAGGTTCACTCTCAGTCCTCTTGCTTCCAACTGCTGTTTCCATAGCCAGAATTTATTCTCTAGCTCTTCTACTGATTCTGCTATAAGAACCAGATCGTCAGCATAGAGAAGTTCCCATGGACAGCCAGTCTTAAACTCCTCTGTTATTGCTTGGAGGACTATAATGAACAAGAGCGGGCTGAGGACCGAACCCTGATGTACTCCTACTTGTATCTGGAATTCCTCACTAAACACCATTCCTACCCTGACTTTACTGACAGTACCTCTGTACAAAGTTTGCACTGTCCTCACAAGCCATTCCTCAACACCTAGTTTCCTTAGGGACCACCAGATGACAGATCGGGGTACCCTATCAAAGGCCTTCTCTAGGTCAACAAAGGCTAAGTATAGTGGCTTATTTTTCTCTAAGAACCTCTCTTGTAATTGTCTCACCAAGAAGAGGGCATCTGTTGTACTCTTCCCAGGCACAAAACCAAACTGCATCCCATCTAGTTTGACCCGTTCTATAATTAGTTGTGCTAATATCCTTTCTGCCACTTTCATAACCTGATCCATCAGTTTTATACCCCTATATTTGCTCCTCTCCAGAGCATCCCCTTTACCTTTGTAGTACTTTATGAGAATACTGCTGCACCAGTCTTTGGTTATGACACCACCATATATAGCCTGATTGATGATGCGTGCAACCAGTTTAGTGCCTACATCCCCTGATGCCTTCAGCATCTCGGCAACTATGCCCGATGGTCCAGCAGCCTTACCATTTTTCATTTCCATAATCTCCTCTTGGACCCTATATTCATCAATGTCAATAGCTGGTCCTTCTGTCGGATCTACTGAGGGTAATTTCTCTCTCTCCCATTCGTTCTCCACATTCATCAGTCTCTCATAATGACATTTCCAGGCCTCCTTTTTCTGATCATTCGTGACACTAAGTACACCGGCATCATTCCGGACACATTTATCTCCAACAACATCCTGATTTGCATTGATACACTGCCTTGCAATGTGGAACACCGCACGCCTCTGATTTTCTCGTTGCAGAACATTGGCAAACCTCCTACTCTCAGCCTCCCTGCGTGCTAAGTACACCTGACGTCTAGCTTCTCTCTTAGCGGCTGTATATCCTTCTCTACTCCCACCCTTTTTCCAAGCCTTCCATGCTAGTCTTTTGTCTCTAATGGCCTTATCTACTGTGCTGTTCCACCACCAGGTCACTCTCTGTCTGGTTGGAGCTCTGCTCCAGCCACAAGTTTCATCAGTAGCCTGCAGTAAGTTGTCACATAAGAAATTCCAGTATATCCGTCTCTAAATCGTCTTCTTTTTCGTCATACACATCTTGAAGGGCTTTCCTAAATTTGTATTTTAGTGAAAGGTCTTTTAGCTTCCAGACCTTTCTTCTCCACACCTTCCTGTATGTCTAATTCCATCTCTTACTGAGATAACACTAATGACTAACCTATGCTGTGGGGTACATTCTTCCCCAGGGTATGCCTTGGTATTAGACACCATCTGCCTGTCCCGCAGCCTAACTAGTAAGAAGTTATATATATATATATGTGTGTGTGTATTCATATCTTGTAACTTAGCAATTTGACGATAAAGAGATTGGTAAAATAAGTACCAGACTTGAAAAAAATATATAATGGGGTCAACATGATCAAGTAAATGAAAGTAGCACCCCTGCATGGCCATAATCTAATGACTGAAACTAGTAAAAGAAAAGATTATTCTTTTATTCTTTCACTGGCTTTAGTCATTAGACTGCGGACATGTTGGGACACTGCTTTAAATATTTTGTGACTATATTTCTAAAGATATGCACTCTATTTCATTTAATTAAAGAATTTTGATGGAATTATTAAATTTATTGCCATATATACTTGTATATATGCCATGAAATATGTGACAAAAAAAAAATCGATGGTAAAATGAAGGGAGGGATTGGCTTATATGTGAGGTCAATATTTTGCTGATTTTCACCAACTTCGAAATTCTACGCAAATGAGGTGCTAAAATATTTTTACTTTTGGGGGTGAATATTACACCAGTTTCACTTTCGACACAAAATTCATATTTCCTATTGTTTTTGCATATGTTTTGAATTAATATGGCCTTCAAAACAGTTGGAAATTGGTAAAATATTGTTAAACAAAAACTATATTCTAAACAAGACTTAAAACATTTTAAATATCAAAACATTAAAACTTTATGAGAATTTCAAAACCACACTATCTAAACGTAATGTGTTGATTAACTGTCTCAGTTTATAAATGGTGTTTGGATTTTTGCCTATTTCTCATATAAAATAAGGAGTTGGCTTATATTTGAGTATATATTTCATTACTAAAATAGTAACAAAATGTTTTTATATTAGATTTTAATTTAACCTTTTTGTTAATGGAGGCACATGGCTTAGTGGCCTTGCAATCGAAAGGTTGTGAGTTCAATTCTCAGACCGGGTGATGTGATGTTTCCTTGAGCAAGACACTTTATTTCACATTGCTCCAGTTTACTCAGCTGTAGAAATGAGATGATAGGGACTGGGGGTCTATATCATTCCACTGCAAAGTGGTCGTGGAGGTGCCACGGCAAAAAAGCACCCAGCACTCACTGTAAATGAGGTTGGTGTTAGGAAGGGCATCCAGCTGTAGAAATCAAGCCAGAATCAGTTCCCGTCCACCCTTGCAAGCAGGGAAAAAGCGGACGTAAAATGAAATGATGATGATGATGATGATACCAAATTGCCTGAAATTGCCTTGGTACAAAACTATTTGTTTTAAAGTGTTTATATTTATTTTAAGAAAGCCTTCCATCATAATTTTATATATACATTTTTAAGTTATGTGCCAAATACTGGCTTAATATTGAGAAAGTTAGTTGTATTACTAAATCCCTCCAAATTCAAAATTACTTGAAAATGATAGGCAGTGTTTTTCATTTGAAATATGGTAACAAAATGGTTAATGAATTTGAGGGAGCTACCAAAATTATTTTTCCTTTCATTACTAAGATAGTAACTTAACATGGTTCTTATATAAAATTATATAGGAAAATTTTAATTTAAACAGTAACATTTTAAAATGGATTGTTTTGTTTCATAAAATCAGGACTGGTTTAGACTGGGTTGGTATCAAAAGAGTTAAAGGGATTTAATTGATTATAATAACCCCAGTATAATTCTTAGATTATTTTCAAAATTACTTGAACATTATAGTCAGTGCCTTTCATTAAAAATATTGTAACGAAAGGTTTAAAGCTGTCTATCATTTTATAAAATGCATATTAAACTGCATTGGATAATGTGGTGTTTAACTATATTCTTTTACTGGTTTCACTCATTAAACTGCAGCCATGTTGGGGCACTGCCTTGAAGTTGATTGCAACTATGCCAGTGCCTATTTTTGTCAAATCTGGTACTTATTTTACTGATTTCTCTTTGTTGAAATACTAAATTACTGGACATAGACACTGACTATAGCATTTTGTGAAGGTGCATGGCTTAGTGGTTAGAAAGTTGGTTTTGCAATTGTGAGGTTGTGAGTTTAATTCTCGGGCTGGGTGCTGCGTTGTGTCCTTGAGTAAGACACCTTATTTCACATTGCTCCTTCTGCCAAGAGTTGTGACCAATAGATAGTATCAGCAATAGAAAGACCAATGGAAACATTATTTCTTTGTCTGATTTGATGAGGTCCACCCTACTCAGCAAGTGAATGAAGTCTGGGATCTTGTCGATCGTTAAAGAAAATAGCATCTCACACATGAGCACATAATCCTTTACATTAATTCTATATTCTCAGTGCTTCAAAGTCCAATCCCTTGGCTATGTACATTGTTTGTTTCCACACATATATACGAGGTGTGTCAGAAAAGTTCCAGGACTGATGTCACAAAAGATTTATTTCAAACCCAAACTTCACACTAAGAGTTTTCTCCTTCAAAGTAATCCCCCTGGAGTCTAATGCACTTTTCCATCCTTTTCTGCCACGCTTGCATGCACTCCTGGAAGGATTCTTCCGGGATCCTCCACAGTTCCGTTGTCATGGCCTTTTTGATGTCGTCCACGTCTTCAAAACGGGTCCCCTCCGGGTCGTACTTGAAGATCCATGACTCATCACCGGTGATGACTGTCCCTAGCAAGTCTGGTTCGGTTTCAAGGCGCTCGAGGATGTCCTGGCACACTTGCATGCGTCGACCCTTCTGGTCATCATTCAGCAGTTTTGGCACCATCTTCGCGCAGACTTTCCGCATGTCCAAATCTTCTGTGAGAATCTTCCAGACGCTGTCCCGATTCATGCCCAGCTCATTTGCCATCAGTCGAACAGTCAGCCGATGATCGCTATGCACCATCTGCCTGACGCACTCAATGTTGACCTCAGTCCTGGTTGTTGAGGGCCTTCCGCTCCTGGGGTCATCTTGCACCACTCAAAAACACGTGATCGTGACATTGTCTCATCTCCATACACTTGCTGCAGCAATCCCAGTGCTTCTGACCGAGTTTTCCCCAACCGTACCAGAAACTTCAAGTTTGTTCGTTGCTCTGTGCTCATTGCTTGACGACCTGAAACAGAGGACATGTATATAAAATTATGAAGAAAAAAGTTTGATCGCTGCAGAGAGCTAAGATTACAGTTACATACTCCAGGGGAATTACTTTGAAGGAGAAAACTCTTAGTGTGAAGTTTGGGTTTGAAATAAATCTTTTGTGGCATCAGTCCTGGAACTTTTCTGACACACCTCGTATGTAGTATCTATCAACCAAATTTAATTCGCAAAGTGTTGATCAATATCAAGCTATAGCAGAAGACACTTACCTATGATGCTTTGCAGTGAGATTGAACCCAAAACCATGTGGTTGTGAGGCGAACACATTAACCCTTTAGAATTCACATTATTCTATATATACTATTGTATTTTTGAGGTAAAGGTTTTACCTCACATAATATTAAATCTATGAGATTTTGATATTATTTATTTTGAGAACAATACCTTAACATCAGTATGAGCAGCCAATTACAGCTGGTTTGAACAGAAAGAGGTGAGAGAATTCTGGCCGGATATGGCCAGTTTAAATGTTAAACACAGCCATGCTTGCATCTATTTTGTTTATCTTGGAGGTGGTAATGGTGATGGTGGTGATGACTAATGGTGGTGGTTGTGGTTCTGGTTTTAATAGTAATGTTGGTGGTTGTAATAGCATTGTAGTAGTGGGGCTACAGGTTGGTAGTTATAATGCCAGTAGTGGTAGTAGTAGTTGTCATGGCAATTATGCCAGTTGTGATTCTTATAATTCATCATCATCATTGTTTAACATCCATTTTCTATGCTAGCATGTAGTAAGGTATGTAGGGGTGGTAGAAGTAGTGGTGGTGGTAGTAATCGTAGTGTTGGTTATGGTGATAGTAGTGGTAGTGGTTATGGTGGTGGTAGTAGTAGTAGTATTGGTGGGAATTATGGTGGTAATGGTAGGAGTAGTGGTGGGAGAAGTGGTAGCAGTGGTGATACTGGTAGTTGTATGCAATAATAGTTTTGGCAGTGGTGGTTATGGTGGTAGTGGTGTTGGCAGTGGTAGTGGCTGGAGGCAGTAATAATAATGGCAGTAGTAGTGGTGGTTATGGTGATAATAGTTATGGTGGTAGTAATGGTGTTGTTAGGAGTGGTGGTATTGGCAGTAGTGGTGCTGGCAGAGCTGATGGTTAAAGTGGCAGTAGTGATGTGGTGTCAAAATAGCTGAAATAGTCTGTGAAGTAGATGAAAATTCCTTACCCTCCCTCTGTATTGTGAAGTGGTTTTGCTCTTCTATAAACATTCCATCTCCCTTCCACACATGCACAAACATCATCATTATATTTGTATGTAAGTTTGTGTGTGTGTGTTTGTAAGTATTTCTGTGAATTCCCTCCACTTAAATTTCTATAAAAATATCTATAATGTTACCATATTTCTAATGAAAACACTGCCTATAATTTTCAAATAATTTTGAAAAATGATCAAGTATTTGAAGGAATTTAGTAATATAACTAATTTTCCCATTATCAAGGTGGTGTTTGGAACATAACAAAGGTTCTTACATAAAATTATGATGGAAGGTTTTAATATAAGTATGGCCTCTTTAAAACAGGCAGTTTTGCATCAGAGAACCAGGCATGGTTTCAAGCGGATTGGTATCAAAAGGGTTAAGGTAGTGAATTAGCTGCATTGTTGGAGTGTCAGATATTCGTGCTGACAGTATATACTCTGAGTTCAAATTCTGAGTCTTCTTTGCTCTTTTTTTATATGATTTTTTCCATTAGATACTTTTCCTAATGCCAATGATTTTATAGAGTGTACGGGGGACATTTTATCATTGCACCAGCACTAAAGAGGTGTTACATCTTTGATATGACTGAAGAGTCCTTTCTTCTATTTTTGTATTGGTTTCTATGGTTGGATGACCTTAATGCCAACTACGTCACAGGGTGTACAAGATATATTTATAATTACATCAGCACAACTACTTTACAATGTGTACTGGGTGTATTATATAATGGCACTAGCCATACCTCTTTACAGAATATATTGGGTATATTATATTGTGGTGCCAGCACTACTACGTTACAGAGTGTACTTGGTGTATTTTATCATGGCACCAGCATTTCTACTTTACAGAGTATTCTAGATGTATCTTGGCACCAGCATTACTACTTTACAGAGTGTAGTAGGTGTATTTTATCATGGTACTAGCACTACTACTTTATGGTGTATTTTGGGTATTATATTGTGGTGCCAGTACTACCACTTTACAGAGTGTACTGAGTGGATTATATCATGGCACCAACACTTCTGCTTTTCACAATATTCTAGGTGTGTTGTATCTTGGCACCAGCACTGCTACGTTACAGAGTGTACTGTATGTATTTTATCATGGTACTATCACTACTAGTTCACAGAGTATATTGGGTGTTTTATATTGTGGCACCAGCATTCCACTTTACAGAGTTTACCTAGTGGTACCAGCACTAGAGAGGTCATGTACTAAGTGAAACTGAAGAGTTCGCTCCAGTGTGTTTTCATCACAGCCACTATTTTATGCTGGGAAAAAAAAACAATTTTAGAAATTGATTTTGTCAAATTGTAAAACTAGGTGTTTTAATAATCTGTACAACTTTATCTTTTGTAGTTTTCTGATTCCAAATTAACAGAAGTTGTTCCTAAATCTACCAAGACCAGTTGAAATGGAAGAATTCTTGGTTGCAACTGAATTAGGTGAGTATTGTGAAGTATTGGTTGTTGTTATGGCTCTGAAGAGGTTTAGCAAACACTCACTTTGATGAAACATTGTAGCTATGTTGTAAGAAATCAACTTATATATTTATTTTGTTATAAATATTGAGTTTTTCCTCCTTTGTGAACTATTAAGACCACTGGATCAGAACATCATCATCATCATCATCATCATTTTATGTTCGCTTTTCCCTGCTTGCAAGGGTGGGACAGAAACTGATTCTGGCTTGATTTCTACAGCTGGATGCCCTTCCTAACACCAACCTCATTTACAGTGAGTGCTGGGTGCTTTTTTGCTGTGGCACCTCCACGACCACTTTTGCAGTGGAATGATATGGGCCCCAGTCCCTATCATCTCATCTCTACAGCTTAGTAAACTGGAGCAATGTGAAATAAAGTGTCTTACTCAAGGAAACAACACATCAGACACTTTATTTCACATTGCTCCAGTTTACTCAGCTGTTGAAATGAGATGACAGGGACTGGGGTCCCTATCCCTATCATTTATCCAATTTAAAATATGTACACCACATTGCTGGATGTTGTAAGAAACAACTAAACGGGTGTGCCCTTCCTGGCGCAAACCCATTTAGTTGTTTCTTACAACATGCAGATTACAACATTTTGAGATTTACAGGCCTGTAAATCTCAAAATGTTGTGTCTGACCCATGCTGGCACGGAAAAGCCAATGTGAAATGGTAATGATGATATATATGTGTGTATGGGTGTGGGCATTTATATTTTTGTTGTTGTTACAGCTCACCTTGCATAGATTTCACTGGTCTTTTACAAGGCGGCATCTCATAAGAGGTCTCTTAGATGATTTAATGATAGAGGTTCTAGTCCTGCTATATATATATATATATATATATATATATATATATATATATAATAGTAAATGGGATTTTTAAGTTTACATATAAAATGTGCTCAGTACCATAAAATACACTTGTTACACTCTGTTAAGAGGTGGTGCTGGTGACATCATCTAGAACAAATACTGCAAGATGCTCTAACTATTACACCAACCCACTGGCCCTTGATTGGTATATTATTTATTGTCCCTGAAAGGTTTAAAGTCAAAGTTGAGCTTGATGGGATTTGAACTCAGAATGCAGAGATATGGAAAAAATACCACTAGATGCTCTAACAATTCTGTTAATCTACTAGCTCTTCATTGGTACTTGAATGGTCATCCCTGAAAGTCAACCTTGGTGTGATTTCAACTGAGAGTTCAGAGAGCTGGAACAGATATTACTACCTGATTAATTAGACCATTATATACCACCAGTATTGTAAACAACTCTATACACTAATGGTTATAGTAGTGGTGATGTTTGCATATTATTGCTATATTTTGTGATGCCAACTTTTCAAACAAACAGTTTTTTATCATAGAACTGGTGGGTTAGTTTCAGGTGGTTCGGTATCAAAAGTGTTAATATTATGATAATAGTAGAGTGTAGTTTATCATAGAATCAAGACAGGGGTTCAGGCAGTTTGGTATCAAAATAAGTGTTATTGTAATAGAAGAGTAATTTATCCAGGTTTCTGTTATCCAGTAGTCTAGTTTTTCTGACATACTCACATGATTTGAACCATCTTAGCACCAGCTGTTGCTATCTCTTGTTGATGTTACACCCTTCCATCACTGTCTCGCTTTCATTACCCTAAATCTAAAAACTATGATGATGACAATAATTATGTTTGGTTTGATAATGAAAATTTCCATGTGTTAATAATGGAATTAATTTCTCTTTTCAGTTAATTGAAACATGTAAGAAGTTTCCCTGTAAGAAACTTTTAACT
>OZ024741.1:155164196-155171696 GCA_964016885.1 Eledone cirrhosa
TTGGAAAAAGTTCAGAGAGCTTATACCACTATTAGCTGCTAAAGGGTTCTCCCTAAAAATGAAAGGCAGGTTGTACGATGCCTGCATACGAACAGCAATGTTGCATGGCAGTGAGACCTGGGCATTGTGTGCAGAGGATATACGCAGACTAGAGAGGAACGAAGCTTGCATGCTCCGCTGGATGTGTAACAGTAATATACGTGAACGGCAAAGCATAAACGAACTAAGGAAAAAATTAGAGATAAGAGGGATCAGATGTTGTTTACTCGAGAGAAGGCTACGTTGGTATGGACACGTGATGCGCATGAAAGTCGATAGCTGTATAACAAAGTGCAGGGCAATAAAGATAGACGGTAGCCACGGAATAGGCAGACCTAGAAAAACCTGGGACGAGCTGATAAACTCCGACCTCACACACTTACACCTCTCCAAGACAATGTCACTGGACCGAGACCTTTGGCGGTACTCAGTAACAGAGAAGACCCGCCTTGCCAGTAGGCATCTCTAACAAAATACACCCCGTCCCACCACCACCACCCCCACCCCATCCACACCACCCCGTCCTATGTAAAGTTATGTTGGTGCCGCGCCATCCGGGCCGAAACAAATGAGATCGTGTAGGTGTCACGACAAAAAAAACACACAGTCCACGCTGTAATGTGGCCGTGTAGGCAACACGGTAAAAACCTCCCAGACCCACACTGTAAATGTGGTTGGTGTTAGGAAGGGCATCCAACTGTAGAAAACCTGCCAGACAGTCCTATGCGAGCAAGACAATCACTCTTGCCTCAAGTGGGACTACCCCCGTCCAAACCCATGCAAGCGTGGAACACGGACGTTAAACGTTGATGATGATGATGATGATGATATGTATATATATATCAATGATATTAATAAATGGAAACTATATTTATAAAACCATATAGTTTCCATTTATTAATATCCTTGATATTATACTCCAGAAAACTTGTCGAGTGCTTCGAATCAATTATAAATATATATATTTGTTGAATTACCAACAAATTAAATATCCCTTTTGCTTATATATATATATATATATATATATATATATATATCATCATCATTTAACGTCCATCTTCCACGCTTGCATGGGTTTGGACGGGAGTTTTCCCACTTGAAGCAAGATAGGACTGTCTGGCGGGTTTTCTACGGCTGGATGCCCTTCCTAACACCAACCACGTTTACAGTGTGGACTGGGAGGTTTTTACCGTGTTACCTACACGACCACATTACAGCGTGGACTGTGTGTTTTTTTGTCGTGACACCTACACATCCTCATTTGTTTCGGACTGGATGTTGTGGTACCAACATAACTTCACATTGAAGGGGTGGTGTGGATGGGGTGGGGGTAGTGGGACAGGGGTGTATTTTTGTTAGAAGTGCCTACTGACTGTAGGTTTCGCTTTGTACTTAGGCAAGGCGGGTCTTCTGTATTACTGTGTAGCGCCAAAGATCTCGGTCCAGTGACATTGTCTTGGAGAGGTGTAAGTGTGTGTAACCACTAAGCCATGTGCCTCCATATATATATATATATATGCACAATGGGCTTCCTCACAATTTCTCCACTTCTGTCTACCAAATTTTACCTGCATGGCATTAGTTAACCTGAGGCTATAACAGAAGACACTTGTTCAAGGTGCTCCGCTGTGTGACTGAATGTGAAGCCATGTTGTGAACCAAACTCTTTAGCCACATAGATACAGAACACTACATAGGCATGACTAACTAGGTTTTCAACAAGAATAGTTTTGTTTACAACAATCTATAAATCTTTTATCCCTCAATATCTCAGATTAAGTAAGTGCTGAAGATGGATAATAATCCTTAAATATACATATATGACATTCTTACACTGGTGACTGAAGTAGCTGTCATATATAACACAGCTTAAAATACTCACAGTGAGTCTATATAAAAATGTTTATTATACATAAACATATTGTATATAGGTTCATATATATATGTAGTGCACCTGAGCGCTGTACACAATAATTTCATTATTATTATTATTATATACTTTAAGGGCGGTGGATTGGCAGATCCAGTAGAGAGTCGGACGCCATGCTTTGACGCATAGAGTTACGGTCCTTACCATTCTGAGTTCAAATCCTGCCGAGGTTAACTTTGCCTTTCATCCTTACGGGGTCGATAAAATAAAGTACCAGTAATGCACTGGGTAATTGCTGGCCTTGTGCCAAAAGTAGAAACAATTATTATATACTTTGGTAGGTGGGTAGCTTGGTATATACATATGATGATGATAAACATATATATATATATATGTTTATGTTAAACGATGATGATGATTATATATATATATATATATATATACATACACACACACATATATATATAGACAAAGAGAGAGAGAGAGAAAAATTTGCCCACCAGTCATTTTATGTATAATCTTTTTCTCTTCTCTCTCACTCCTGCTCTCTGTCTGTCTGTTTTTCTTTCTCCCCTTCTCTCTCTCTCTATCTTTACTCTCACACTGTCTCTCCCTTTCCTCTCTCTCTTTCTTTCTCTCTCTCTCACTCTCCCCGCTCTCTCTCTCTCTCTCTCTCTCTCTCTCTCTCTCTCTTAATGAATATCTAATATTAGAGCTGTGAATCATCAAGGCTAGTTTATTGTAGCAGTAAACAAGAACTGACAAGAATTTACATATATATCTATGTATGTATGTATATAAATATATATATATATATATATATATATATATATGTGTGTATATATATATATATGTGTGTGTGAGGCCAGTGGAAGCAAGCAAGCAAGAACTGACAGGAATATACATACATACATTGTGTGTGTATCTTCTCTTCTTTTAATCGGCTCCTTGACCGAGCTACAGTCCAGGGTCAAGCACAGACTAATGTTGGGTGCCTGGCATCTGGAGTGCAGCCAGAGACTCACTGCACTTTACCAGTTGGACAATGTGATAGGGAGCCAGAAAACAATGTTTGCTTTCTATAGAGAGTTAGTGGAATATATGAGTGATGATGGCTGGAGCATGGCTCTGAGTGTTCACGAGGACAGTTTTAGCAGATATTTCTGGAGGGCTTTCATGTCAGGGATTATAACATGGCAGTGCTACTAAGGACATTACCAGTTCGAAACACACCCTACAGGTATGGAAGTGTCCACAGCCAAACCTGTCTGAAATTCACACAGAGCAATGAAACTGTTCTACACATTACTACCATCAATATCCCAAATGCAAAGTATGGGTGCATAAAAGATGTAGTGGGATTACAGGTAAGCTAACTAAGAATATAGATTTTATATGTGGCCGGTGCTCTGGTGCAATAAGTAGCAGCAAGTGCCCACAGAATACTAGCTCATTCCATTGCACAGATGGTTCTATAGAAATAGTGGACAGCTTCCGTTACCTGGGTGATAAAATCAGCAGTGGGGGAGGGTGCTCTGAAAGTACAGTAGCTAGAGTCAGAACGGGATGGAAAAAGTTCAGAGAGCTTATACGACTATTGGCCGCTAAAGGTTTCTTTCTAAAAATGAAAGGCAGGCTGTATGATGCCTGCATACGAACAGCAATGTTAATATGGCAGTGAGACTTGGGCATTGTGTGTAGAGGATCTATGCAGACTGGAGAGGAACGAAGCTTGCATGCTCTGCTGGATGTGTAATAGTAATATACGTGAACGGCAAAGCATAAATGAACTAAGTGAGAAATTAGGTATAAGAGGGATCAGATGTTGTTTATTCGAGAGAAGACTACGTTGGTATGGTCACATGATGCGCATGAAAGACGACAGCTGTATAAAAAAGTGCAGGGCGATCAAAATAGACGGTAGCCACGGAGTAGGCAGACCCAGAAAAACCTGGGACAACTTGAATAATTCCGACCTCACACACTTACACCTCTCCAAGACAATGTCACTGGACCGAGATATTTGGCGCTACACAGTAATACAGAAGACCCGCCTTGCCTAAGTACAAAGCAGAACCTACAGTCAGTAGGCACCTCTTAACAAAAATACACCCGTCCCACTACCCCCACTCCATCCACACCACCCCTTTCGATGTAAAGTCATGTTGGTACCACAACATCCAGTCCGAAATAAATGAGGTCGTGTAGGTGTCACAACAAAAAAAAAACACAGTCTACGCTGTGATGTGGCCGTGTAGGTAACACGGTAAAAACCTCTCAGTCCACACTGTAAACGTGGTTGGTGTTAGGAAGGGCATCCAGCCGTAGAAAACCCGCCAGACAGTCCTATACGAGCAAGATAACCAATCTTGCCTCAAGTGGGAAAATTCCTGTCCAAATCCATGCAAGCGTGGAAGATGGACGTTAAACGATGATGACGATGAATGTATTTTCATTACAAAATTTCTAATAAAAAATACTGCCTATAGTTTTCAAGTACTTGTGAATATTATCAAAAATTTGGAGAAATTCGACAATACTAGCATTTTTTCAACCTGCTGACGCGTATGTGCATATGCTTACATTTATATGTATGAGTATATAAATATAAATGTACAAACACAGACACACACAAATACACACTTACACATACATTCACACAAACATGCACAGCATAACAAATGGAATGCCAGCCACTATTTTGCTATAGTTTTTCATCACCCCCTGCCTTCTTTTTATACACATACATTCATATAGGCTGCAGAAATAAACAGAGAGGAGTAGTATGAGGTAGTCAAACTACTCCTCTCTCTTTACGTGTTGTGACAGAATCACAGAAATTTATATTTAGATAATTAACTGTATCATTATAAAGCTGGTGTTTGGAACAACTTATCAAAAGTTCTTACATAAAATTATGCTTGAAGTTTTTTAGTTAAAAATAAATGTGCCACCCACCCATATTGTATTTCCCCTCCCACCCTATCACATCCTTAATTCCTTTCCTTGCACAACCCATGCCAGCATAGAAACCAGGTACACTTTGCAATATACCATTAGATGCAACTTACTATCTTCAAGGTCACTCCCATAAGGTGACGCTTCTTCCCCCGTGGTGGTATAACCTCCCCTCCTATTCTGTAAAGTGGTAGCACTGGTGCCACAATGAAAAGCACCCAGTTCATGCTAAGGTAAGGCAATAGTGCTGGTGCCAGGACAAGAATACCCAGTCCATCCTGTAAGGTGGTAATGCTAGAGTCAGTAAAATATTCCCAGTTCATGCTGTAAAGTGGTTGGTGTTAGGAAGGGGATCCAGTTATAGAAACCACACTCCCAGTGCATGCTGTAAAGTGTTTGGCATTATGAAGGGCATCCAATTGTAGAAACCAAGCCCAAAATGGAATACACAAATAAGATATGGTCGCCTGACTAGTCTAGCTTCAAAAGATGACAACTCATCTAACCCATGAAAGTATTGAAATATAGCTGTGATGATGATGAAACTAAACAGCTTTCTATCAGAAGAGTTAATAAAGCTTGTTATCTCTTTCCCTCATAATATATCCATTTCTCTCCGTCTGTCTGTCTGTCACTTTGTTTTTCTATCTCACTGTCTCTCTATATCCCCCCTCACACTATTTTTATCTCACTGTCTCTCAATATCCTCTGTCTATTTCTATCTCTCTCCAGTATGTGTGATTTTATTGTTATTGTTGATTTTTTATATTTATTTTTTGCCTTTCTCTTCCTCATCTTCTTTGTACTCTCCCTCTTATCCTCTATCTTCCACTCCTCCTTTTTCTCCTCCTCTCTTCTGGTTATCTTTGTATTAGGAATGTTAAAAGTAGATTAGCCTGATGACCCTAGTGGCATGCTGCTACTGTCACACCCTGTCCTATATGATAAGCCACAGCATGTCAGAGTGGAACAGTTTTGGGGTAGGTATGATCCCTCACTATACTGAGGCGTGTTGTGTCAGTATATTACATGTGGAGCAGTGGATTTGTGGATCATATCAGATATACCTGATGTTGTTCAACTCAATGTTTATGAGCCGAATATGGCAGGGATGGATGAGATGCACTATACTAGGTTTAAATTTGGGGTACATTTTAAACTGGGGTTGATTAAAACCCATTAATTATGGCATCAAATAGGCAGAATCATTAGAGCATCAGATCAAATGCCTTGGGACTTGTTATGGGTTTTGTGTGTTGAGTTCAAATCCTGCTGAAGTCAATTTTGCCTTTCATCTTTTCAGGAGTCAATAAACAAAGTACCAGTCCTCTCTTATCCAGGGATGGTGGGGTTGGTATATTCGTTGAAGAGTTGGGCAGAGTGCTTTGCAGTATCTGTTCTAGCATTCTGAGTTCAAATCTTGCCTCCTGTCAGACAAGAGAAACTGTGAGACTTCTACTAGGAGTTGCAACCAGCAGATAGTATCAGCAATAGAAACACAGTTGCCGTGGTCTGATCTGACAATTGGCTCCTTTCTTCTGCCAGGAGTTGCAACTGACAAATAACATCAGCATTGTACAAACCAATGGAAATATTGTTTTCTTTGTCTGATCTGACAACCGGATCCTTTCTTCTGCTAAAAGTTGCTACCAACAGATATAATCAGCAACAGAAACTTGTTTTTCATAGTCTGATCAAATGATCAGCTTTCCTTTCGTCTTCTTTTTTTAGTTCCACGGGAGTAAGTTTCAAGTGCATAAGGACTTGCGATAGTACATTTGGGGCGAGAAAAAATAATGAATCTTTAAATCTATAAATTCATATGTTCTTTTCTAGAGACAACAACTCTTGATAGAGTTGTAGGGGCACCACCATCATGGACATTTTAAACCTGACAGTACCCTGTCTGAAGACAGCCTATTTCTTCAGAGAGAGAGAGTGGGGTGCAGAGAAATTGACCCCAGTACTTGACTCTTACTTCATTTATCAACCCTCAAAAGGATAGAAGACAAAGTAGCCTTGGTAGGGTTTGAACATAGAGCACAAAGAGCAAGAATGAATATCAAAAGGTACTCTATCTGACGACTGCCAATTTTGTTCAACAAATGATATATCCTATTTTGTGTCTTAATAGAGGCACTTTTTTCCTGGAAAATATCTCTAAAAACCACTGTATCATATAAGCTGAGGGTTAATGATGGGAGTTAGGAGTTCACGCTAAAATAAGGTGAGCACTAGGCTATCACATGTATCAAACCTAACCTTATTTCTTTAGCCAAAATTTCATATATTTGATTTAAATTTAAGTGCTCTATCCTGCTTTGTGATGAATTTGTCACAATTAGGGAAGATTTCAAGCTGAAATAAGGTTAAGTTTTAGTGGAATAAATACTAGTTGGTATTAGACACTCAATTTTTTCTTGTGATTATTACCTTCTAAATAGTATGTCTAGTATGTCTAAATCAGTTGTGTGTCTTATATTTTATAAGCCAGGAAATATGTTAATTATAGATAGAGTGGGTAAAATAGTGTTGAGTTGGTGGTATATATGCATGTATGGTCCTGTAACTCCTGGGGGAGTTGTAGAGGTGCTGTATTGACATACAACATCTGTAGGGCATTTTAAAATGTG
>OZ024741.1:155176696-155205468 GCA_964016885.1 Eledone cirrhosa
ATTTTAAAAAAAAGGCGATAATGGAGCTGGAAAAGCGATGAAACTGTTGACGGAAAATGTTCATGAATCTTCTCTTGAGAATGTTGATGGGAAGCTTCAAGCAGTGAATTTGACAATAGATGCTGCTGGTATGAATGAATGAATTACATTTACCAATATGAAGAGTTGACTTTTGCTATATTGTTGTTTTACTGTATTCATATATAGACTTCTTAAGTTTTTGTAGTGTCCCTTTTCTAGCAGTTAAAAGGTAACTGAAATGCATTTCAACTAAAAGAGTGATAGCTGTTTCACATTACTGTAGAATTTCTTTGTAGACACAGTTGTCAGCAAACAGTCCCTTCCATTTAATATTATTATATTTTCTTTTTTTGTAACTCGTGATAATGCAACATACATCTGACCATGTGAGAAGAATTGTGTTGGTAGATATACACCTATCTTTTCAAATGTCTGCCCTTGTGCATTGTTGCATGTAAGGGCAAAGGCTGGTTTGACAGGAAATTGCTTGTGAGTAAAGGTGAAAGGGAACTCAAGTTCTTGAGATACATGTGGTATCCTTGGGTTAGCAACCTTGTTCCAGCATTGGGACCCAATGCCACTTCAGCTTCAATTACATGATTATGTAAACTGATGATGATGTAGCGTGTATCATTGCAATGCCCATTTAGAGGATCCAGATTTCTCAGAAGCATAATGCAACAGCCTTTCTTCAGTTTAAGTATGTGTGTTGGGAAGCCTGATGGGGTAAGTTTGATGATGAACTCAATTGGATATTGCAGTTCATCGGTGAATTGGCAGTATTGGTAGAGGGTCAGACGTCATGCTTTCCAGCATAGTGACGTCCCTTTATGGTCTGAGTTCAAATCCCATCGAGGTTAACTTTGCCTTTCATCCTTACCAGGTCGATAAAATAAAGTACCAGTAATGAACTGGGTAATTGCTGGCCTTGTGCCAAAAGTAGAAACAATTATCTACTGTATCAGAGCTTCTGTAGATTATTTCATGACAAGGGAACTTGTTGACCATGAACTCATTCACCAATCTTGCTGCATCATTTGTTGGAGTGATAATGGCTCTATATGCAAGCCATAGTGGGTTTGTGCAGTTTCCTGGAAGATTTGTATACACAAAATCACACAGTCCAGACACATTACCATATTCCAGACAAACTTCATTTGGCAGAAGAATTGAGAATGCACCTACAGTTGGAATGTTACCATTTCCCACATCAAGAAGGTAGTTTGCAAGCTGTCTTTCATCAGAATCCTCTGCATTAATTAACCGTTGATTGGTTGTCATCTCCATGGTTTCCACATAGTCCCAGAGATAGGATCTCTTGATGGTTGCCTCAACTATTTGTGGTCTAGCAACATGACGTACAACTGGAAGAATTTGCTTCCAGTCACCAGATAGTAATACTGTTAGACCACCAAATGGCTTTTTGCAATCTCGAACACCTTTGAAGCTCCTGTCAAGGCATTCAAAGTTATGCTTATGTCCCATACCTATCTCATCAATGATTAGCAGGTCAGCTTGCTGCATAAGTTTACCTGTGACATCCCTCTTTGTGAAGAAGCAAGTTGATTCAGCAGTCACATTGAGAGGAATCTTGCACTTGTGAAGCAAAGTGGCTGCTATTCCAGATATGGCAGTGGCAAGTGCAATTTTGTTTTTTAGATCGGAGGTAATCCAATAGGATGTTTATGACATAGGTCTTTCCTGTACCTGCACTTGCATTCAAGCAGAATATTCTGCCTCCATTTTCATTTACAGAGGTGATTACTTTGTGAAAAGTAACCAGTTGCTCAGGATTCAATGTTGGCAGAAGTTCATTTTTGGTTGCTTGCAGTTGGTGTGTATTGAAATCAGTTTCTGCCATAAGAACCCTGTTGATTTCTGGTATGGCAACAATAGTTGGGTCTGGCCGAGGAAGTCCATAGTTGGCATGAATGTCCAAGCCATCATGTTGAAGTCTTTGTTGGATCTTCTGTAAAACAATCTGTACAGTTTGAATGGACATGACTTGCTCATGACGTTCATGATATCCTCTGCAAGACAATTCTTCCATTTCTCCCAGAACTGCAGAGGGTCATTTGGCATGCTGTACAATAAAATGGTGCAGAATATCTCTCGCAGTTGAAGACCAAGCATAATGGATGAGGCCTCTTCCATAGCTTTGGAATATCAATATACAATATGTTTTGTACCAGTGGGTCTCTAATATTCTGTTGAAAATATTCCGTCAACTTAGTCATTGGCTGTCCCCGAGAAACAATACTTTCTTCCTGCCCTCGCTCATACACAACCATTTGTTCCCCAGGTAAATGGCAAGGCAACTTTTCAACTGGCGGTTTTCGATGATGTAATGGAAATTTATAGATTCTCCAGAATGCTTCACTGGCTGAGATGTACTGTGCATTGATATAGGTCTCAATCTCATTTGGGGCATGGACACAATTTCCTTGATCATCCTTAATGGTGAAAGTGATCTTGTCTGATCCTTTTGTGATGTACTTATATAAGTACTTAACAGCCTTGACACTGTGGTCAACCTCGCAATTGATGTGGCACTGATATCTCAATGAGAGGAAAGGGTTGTATGGAACAATCCAACGATTATCAACAGTAAATTCTTGACCTTTAAGTTGGATTGTATGGGTGTGACCACCATGCTGTCTATCCCTTCTTCTATACTCCGGAAAGGAATTTTCGGCAACAAATGTGGTTTGTCTGAATGCCTTGGGATAACTTTTTGAGCAATGGCGTTGTTGTCCTAGCCCTTCCATACATGAGCACATCATATTAGCTTGTCCATACGGGCCATGAATGTTGCAGGATGTGATGATCTTATGCAGAATTGGATTGGTCTCTTTATCAGGAATCTCACAGTACACTACCTGATCAATGGCGTCAGCAGTTTTGGGCTTGCTATCTTCAGCCATTATCAGCAGAATATGAGCATGAGTGAGGCCTCGTTTTCTGCCACTCTATTGTAGCAGAATGAGCCACAACTTTTCCTAGGACATTTTTTTTTCAGTATGTCATCCATGAGGCTGTCATACTTGATCTTGAAGACTCTTGCACAAATATCAGGACGGTCTCTAGGTTCTTCAGGGTACAAACTATTTTTTATTTCATCCCAGTTAGGGTTAGTTGTTACCGTGATGAAATAAGATGGCTTTCCCATGTGTCGAACCACAGTCATCAAATTCTGAAAGCACTCACTGTAGAAGCGAGGGGAACCATAGATTAAAGGAGGAAGAACAATTCTCCGGCCTGCACTTGTTTCAGACGCTAGACTGTGCCCATGCTAGGGTACCACGATTAAAGAATTTTCTTGACCTCAATTCCAGTACATATATTTTAAAATCTAGTATTTATTTTATTGATCTCTTCTATTCTCTTTGAAACGTGTGTGTGTGTCTATATGTTCATATGTATGATGGTACCCTATCGCTTGCGATGAGGATTCTTCCAGCTAGGTTTCTCAAATGGAACTGCCTGAAATTAAGGTGAGAGTGTCTGAGCCTTCCATAGACACGTATAACGGGGGGTTTCAGGGTGGAACTACATTGGTTCTTCAACTTACTGGCAGAGTACACTTTATTTTACTTCAGTGGAGAGAAGAAAGGCGAAATAAAGTGTCTTGCTCAAGAACACAACGCACTGATGGGATTTGAACTCTCGACATTACAATCACGAGACACACACAGACATAAACACACACACATACACAGATACAGTAACACACATATGCACACACACACACATAAGCAAACAGATACAAACACATATATATACACATAAACACTTATGCACACAGACAGATACACACATATACATACACATAAACACACCACACATACATATATATATATATATATACCTGTATGAGGTAGTCTATGTACTTATGCAATGATAAAAAGAATATACACCTCTGGATTGAATCATTGGTACTGTAGTAAATTATCCTTTCCTTATTTCCACATCTTCACATACATACACACAGCCACATATACAGATAACCACACTATCGTCTATCTTTCTATCTACCTACCTATATATCTATGTATCGATCTATCGACCTATCTATCTACCTGCCAACCTACCTGTCTATCTACCTCTCTCTCTCTCACACACACACACAAATATATCTATTCTAGAGAGTGTGTCTGTTAGATGTATAATTGCATTTCAAGAATTACAAAAAATTTGCAAGTTACTTCATCCGGGGAGGATTAATAATAGCTTCACTAACCCCGGAAGATGATTTGGGTGTAGTATGTATGTGTGTCTATATATATATATGGCTTAGTGGTTAGAGCATTGGCCTTGCAATCGAAAGGTTGTGAGTTCAATTCTTAGACCGGGTGATGTGTTGTTTCCTTGAGCAAGACACTTTATTTTACATTGCTCCAGTTTACTCAGCTGTAGAAATGAGATGCAAAGTAGTCATTCCATGGCAAAGTGGTCATGGAGGTGCCACGGCAAAAAAAGCATCCAGCACTCACTGTAAATGAGGTTGATATGTTAGGAGGGGCATCCAGCTGTAGAAATCAAGCCGGGATCAGTTCCCGTCCCACCCTTGCAAGCAGGGAAAAGCGGACGTAAAATGATGATGATGATGATGATATATATATATATTCGCCCATGCGCAGTACGGACCGGTTTTCGTGCATGCACAGTACGGACCAACCTTCACGCATGCGCACTTTGGACCAGCCTTCGCGCCTGTGCACTTCGGACCAGCCTTCGCGCATGTGCACTTCGGACCAGCCTTCGTGCATGCGCACTTCGGTCCAACCTTTGCGCATGCGCAGTACAGACCAGCCTTCGCCCTTGAGCACTTCGGACCAGCCTTCGCGCATGCGCACTTCGGACCAGCCTTCGCCCATGCGCACTTCAGACCAGACTTTGCGCATGCGCACTTCGGACCAGCCTTTGCCCATGCACACTTCGGACCAGACTTCGTGTATGTGCACTTTGGACCAGCCTTCGCGTGTGTGCACTTCGGACCAGACTTCGAGCATGCGCACTTCGGACCAGACTTTGCCTATATATATGACTATGTATGAATAGATATATTTATGTGTGTCCATTAGACGTATTATTGCATTTCATGAATTACGAATAATTTGCAAGTTACTTCACCCGGGGAGGATTAATAATAGCTTCACTAACTTCGGAAGACGATTTGTGTGTGGTGTGGTATGTATGTGTGTGTGTATATATATAAATATATATATATGTGTGTGTGTGTGTGTCTACATCAGACATAATTTATATGCTATTACATTTATATATTTCTAATCAATGGGCGTACAACAGTGCTTTATCTAAACTATAATAAAGCAAGAAGCACGGGACTGCGTACAGTTTATAATTTTTTTTATCCTCTTAGTAAAATAAGTTGGATTACTTTGAATAAATAATGAATGAATATTACATAATTTATCTACTAAATTTTGTGGCTGTTCATTAAATATATTTTATTACTTATTTAAAGATTCACTTCTTTAAAATTTTCAAATGTCAACACTTCCGGTTAGTGATCGTTTAAATAAATATTCATATATATATCACTAATTTTTTTCTAATCCAGATTATATATAATATCGTCTTATTTTAATATATCATGGATTACGTTACTGATTACATAAGAGAGTGTAACACAGTCTTCGTTCAATTTCTGTGTATATTGTCAATTACGATTTTATTTGATCATATGTACATGCATATATACTTGCGTATAATATCAATATACACACTACACATGCTAGCAGATATATAATATCATCCTTTTCTAAAGTATCACGGATTACGTTACTGATTAAATAAGACAATGTAACACAGTCTTCGTTCAATTTCTGTGTATATTGTCAATTACGGTTTTATTTGATGTATCATATCTACATGCATATATACTTGCGTATAATATCAATATACACACTACACATGCTAGAAGATATATAATATCGTCTTTTTTTAATGTATCATGGATTACGTTCCTGATTAAATAAGACAATGTAACACAGTCTTCGTTCAATTTCTGTGTATATTGTCAATTACGGTTTTATTTAATGTATCATATCTACATGCATATATACTTGCGTATAATATCAATATACACACTACACATGCTAGCAGAAAACCACCTGAAGGCAGGTTTTTCTGCTAGTTATATTAAATGAGTTTAAAAAAAAAGAGTTAATAAATAAATAAAGAGTTAATAAATAAATAAAACGTTATACTTGTTTTACCCTCCCATTTCCAATTGAACCGAACGCTATCATGACTGTATGTGTGTGTGAATGTATGTATGTTTGTGTGAATGTATGTATTTTTGTGTGAATTATGTCCGTGAGTGTGTATTTTTATAAGTTTGTGTTTGCGCGATTATAGTTATATACTCATACATATAGATGTATGTATGTGCACACTCATACGCGTCAGTATGTAGAAAATCATAATCTCTTTATCTCTCTCATCACACACTCTCTTTCTATATATATGGTAGTTGAAGTGGTGGTGGTGGCGACGATATATCGGAAGTGCAACTTTGAAAAGAAGTCAATTTTAGATTATTTATTTTTACAAAATTATTTGTTTACGAAATTTAGTACATAAATTATGTAATATTCATTCATTATTTATTCAAAGTATGGTGGATTGGCAGTATCGGTAGAGGGTCGGATGCCATGCTTTGCAGCAAAGAGTTACGGCTCTTTATGGTCTGAGTTCAAATCCCACCGAGGTTAACTTTACCTTTCATCCTTACGGGGTCGATAAAATAAAGTACCAGTAATACACTTGTGCCAAAAGTAGAAGCAATTATTTATTCAAAGTAATCCAACTTATTTTACTAACTGGATTAAAAGAAATAAACTGTATACAGTCCTGCAGCCCTTGCTTTATTATAGTTTAGATACATATGCATATATATATATGAGGACCCTCAGTTATGTCAAAAAGACATAACGAACTCTCCTGAGCACTCAGAATGTAACATCACCAGAAATAAGCGAGACACAGATCCATGGCCTGCCTGGGAGATCAGTGGCTTCACATCAGTACTGACTTGATATGTATGGACCCATCCAACCATTGTTAGCAGGGAAAGCAGATATTAAAACGATGATGATGATGATGATGCTATATATATATATAAACATATATATATATATACAGGGAGTGTAGGTTACTGTAGGTTCACCCAGGTGAGCACTCGATGTTTAGGTTCACTTCAGTGTCGAGGTGTAGAGCTAGACAGAGTGATTCATTTTTCCATTACCATTACAAGGGGTCTGATGAGCCGCAGATTACAGAGTCGGGTTAGATCGATACAGATCAAACCTTGAGCTGATCAGTGGCGAAACGCGTGTCACCAACCAATCTTAACTATAATAAAGAAAGGAGTGTGGGACTGCGTCCAGAATATATTTTTTTACCCCGTTTGTAAAATAAGTTGGATTACTTTGAATAAATAATGAATGAATATTACATAATTTATGTGCTAGATTTCGTGGCTGTTGATTAAATATATTTTATAGCTTATTTAAAGATTCACTTCTTTAACATTATTAAATGTCAACACTTCTGGTTAGCGGCCGTTATATTATAACACTTATAAAAATATCGCATGTATTTCCGTCACTAATTTTCTCCTAATGCATTTTATATATAATATAATCTTTTTTTAATATATCATGGATTATGTTACTGATTACATAAAACAGTGTAACACAGTCTTCATTCAATTTCTGTGTATATTGTCAATTACGATTTTATTTGATGTATCATATCTACATGCATATATATTTGTGTATAATATCAATATACACACTACACATGCTAGCAGAAAACCACCTGAAGAGTGTTTTTTTCTGCTAGCATGTGTAGTGTGTATAGCAGGACTAAAATGCCACATCCGTTATGCTCATGCTTAAGTATCAAGCAATGGGATTACTCAATATCGAGTTGCAGCCATCATATCATCATCATCATCATCATTTCATTTTACGTCCGCTTTTTCCCTGCTTGCAAGGGTGGGACGGGAACTGATTCTGGCTTGATTTCTACAGCTGGATGCCCTTCCTAACACCAACCAAATATATAGATAGATGATGATATATATATACAAGGTCTGTCTGAAAAGTAATGGGACTGATGTCACAAACAATCTATTTCAATTCCAAATAACAAATTACGTGGTTTCCCCTTCAAAGTAGTCCCTTTTGAGTCTAATACACTTTTCCATCCTTCTCTGCCATGCTTCTTATGCACTGCTGGAAGGATTCTTCTGGGATGCCGCCTCAGCTCCTTTGTTATGGCCCAGCCACAAATGCCAGCTACACTGCCTTTTCCAGTCTTTCTCCTGAAAATCCAGAGAGTGTGGCCAATCTTTAGCGTTCCTTCGCATTCACATCCACATATTCTCCCATCCACCTCGTCTTTCTCTAATTTGGCAAATGCAATATACAACCCTTCTGTGAATGCTTTCTTTAAGTGCTGTTCAATCGTCTCTACATCCAGCTGGTTTGCTTCGTCCAGTTTGAGGTATAACAGCAATGCATTTCTCTCCATATACAGTGCCATCAGGCCTGCCACATCTTTGATGCTTATAATCTAGCTCACACCTTGATTTTATGAATCCAGATGATAACATCACTCTTGCCAGAGAAGGATCTGATGGCATTGCTACCAATTCTTAACTTTGTTGACATATTGTCTGCAGCCAAGAATAAAGGAAGAAAAGAAAAAAATGCATGCTGCTGAAATAGCTTGTGGTACAAGTGGGGATGGACATAGATCACTTACTTCATGGAATTTCTCACTGGTTGATCTTGTCCATGAATGTCCTGCCTGCTAAGATCTTCTAGACAGAATGTATAAACATATAACTCCGGTGCATGGAACAAAAACACATCCTGCTCCCCAACCGATCAATAGTGAGCGAGACCTATTACCCATTATGTGACGCCATTCTGCTTTTCTGCTTCTGACAAGGCCCTCCAGCCCCATGACCTCACTGACCTTATACTTTTGGCAAGGCCCCAGCCCTACAATAACTCTTGTCATATGCATCACCTAGAGCTTTCTTGAGCTTATATTCAACAGAAAGGTCCATCAGCTATCATATTCTCCTCCTACAAATCTTTCTTTGTTTCTTGTTGTCTTGTGCTTGTTCTGATGTCACTAATAGCTACATATGTTGGGTGGTGCATTCTTCTCTGGGGAGCGACTTAAATTTCATAACCATTTTTCTATCCTATTTTCTAACAAGTAGAAAGTCACTATGGATTGAATGTTCACCTGATTGGTAGATGATCAGATGGCTGACTGGTTTTCTGAAGTTAGTGTTGTGATTGGTTGGTTCATTTGTATCACAAAATTTTAGGAGTCTTATCCTTTTTTAATTTCTTGATCCATAACCATAGCCACCATGTTCTCTGGTGTAGTGATTCTTGTGCTGCCCAACATGTCCATTGAAGTTACAAACTATAATGATGAGGTCTCTGTCATCAGTAACTGAGGTTGTCTGTAAAAGTTCCTTATAGGAATGGTCCTTTTATCCTTTACTTATTCCTGCAATTGGTGCTTAGGAAGAGATAAGTTATCATTCTACTGCCCATAACTATTCTGTGCTTAAAAACTGTGTCACTTACTCTAATTACCTCAATCAACTTATCTAGGCCTACTGCACATACTTCCTCATCATTTCCTACCCAGAAAAGCTTATATCTATATTGTTTGCCTGTAAGTATGTTTTGATGTGCCAGCCCTCCATCCCACCTCTTGAACACATCATACATCTATTCATCTCTTCTCAAGCAGCTCTACAATTTCTCCAGATCTACCTTTCTCTATACCCACAGTGGTCCTTTTGTAGTAGTTCTCTGTACCTAGAAGATAAAACAGGTGAGTGATTGCTTCATAGCATTTGAGGGGTTCTTACATATACCTTAGTTAATCACCACATTACTGTGCACACCGCAAACATGATTAGTGTTAGCCTTGTATGCACAATTTGTGTGAATCTTAAATATTGTGTTTTTCATATTTATGGCAAGGTCTTCCTGGCAGTATGCCCTTCCTAATAGCAGCCACATGGACTGGGTGTATTTTTTTGTGTCATCAGCATTAGAGAGGTTGTCTGAATAGACACAATGATTCTACATATTGTATTAGTTTTTATTCAGAGTGACTGCTCTCCAAGACTAGGTGCCTTTACTATGGCTTATGGAAGCCACATCCGCTCTATGCAGTCTTATTTAATTCAGAGCAACTGCCCTCCTAAATGGGCTTCATCCCTGTAACTTATGGAACCTGCGTCTACTCCATGAAGTCATTAGTTTATGATTAGAAAAGACAAACACAGAGATTCAATTGCACAATTTTTTTTGTGTCTATAAAATACACACACACATGCAGACACATATATATGCTATGTACATGCTGCTTTGCTGGTGAATACCAAGCTACCAGCATAAATGTGACCTAACCCCTGCCCATGTCCCCACCTTCCACTATCACCCTCTAGTAGCTATCCTCATTATCATTGCACACCCCTTCCTTTCCCTGCCACCTATGCTATTACTTCTTAGCTATTCCTCTCCCGCAAAAGTCCTTAGGTACCCCTGTGCATTCCACCTTGTGCATCTCACCCATGCCATCTACCACTCCTTACCTATTGCACCCTAGTAGCTACTTTCTCCATCACTACACTGCCTCCCAAAATACCAAACACCAGTGCCTCTCCCGTCGACCACCACATTAATGACCATGTTACTCACACTATCACCGCTTAAGTATTCTAACCATCACTAGATAGAGGAAACTATAGAGGTATAAAGTTGATGGACCAGGTCATGAAAGTAACAGAAAGAGTTATAGCACAGCTGATTAGGGACCGGGTGAATATAGACGAGATGCAATTTGGGTTTGTACCAGGGAAAGGCACCACTGATGCGCTCTTCCTTGTGAGGCAATTACAGGAAAAGTACCTAGCTAAAAGTAAGCCACTCTACTTGGCATTTGTCGACCTTGAGAAAGCCTTTGACAGAGTTCCACGTGCAGTAATCTGGTGGGCTCTTAGAAAACTAGGAGTAGATGAATGGCTTGTGAAAGCGGTACAAGCCATGTATAGGGGAGCAGTCAGCAAAGTTAGGATTGGCAATGAGTATAGCGAGGAATTTAGCGTACAGGTTGGGGTCCACCAGGGCTCTGTTCTTAGCCCTCTCCTGTTCATCATAGTCCTGCAGGCAATAACGGAGGAGTTTAAGACCGGATGCCCATGGGAACTCCTGTATGCTGATGACCTCGCACTCATAGCTGAATCTATGGTAGAACTAGAGAATAAATTCCAAACCTGGAAGCAGGGACTAGAGAGAAAGGGCCTCAAAGTCAACATGACAAAGACTAAGGTCCTTATAAGTAGACGAGAAAACAGAACCCAGATCCCCTCAGGGAAATGGCCTTGCTCAGTATGTAGGAAAGGTGTAGGTAGGAACTCCATTCTTTGCCCCAAATGCAAACAATGGGTACACAAGAGATGTAGCGGGATCTCAGGAAGCTTAATTAAGAATGTAGGATTCACATGCAGCAGCTGTGCTGAAACAGCAAGCAAACAGCCACAGGAAACAAGTACCACCAATCTCTGGGAGGGCCCTGTAGAAACAGTAGACAGCTTCTGCTACCTAGGTGACCGAATTAGCAACGGAGGTGGGTGCTCAGAAAGTACAATAACTAGGGTAAGAACGGGATGGAAGAAGTTTAGGGAACTACTACCACTGCTAGCTGCAAAAGGCTTCTCCCTCAGAATGAAAGGCAGACTGTATGATGCGTGTATCCGAACAGCGATGTTGCATGGTAGTGAGACCTGGGCGCTGAAGGTGGAAGACTTACGTAGATTAGAGAGAAACGAAGCCTGCATGCTCCGATGGATGTGTAACAGTAATATACGTGAACGACAAAGCATAAATGAATTGAGAGAGAGACTGAGCATAAGAGGAATCAAATGCTGCGTGCAGGAGAGGCGGTTACGCTGGTATGGACATGTGATGCGTATGAAGGATGACAGCTGCATAAAAAGGTGCAGAGCACTAGAAGTTGATGGAAACCGCGGAGTGAGGAGACCCAAGATGACTTGGGATGAGGTGATAAAAGCCGACCTTACCCAACTACACCTCTCAAAGTCAATGACACACGACCGTGACTTCTGGCGTCACGCAGTAATACAGGGTACCCGACCTCCCATGGGTACATGCTGAAGCATATAAACAATATGCCCCCCCCCCCACCGCAAGGTGGTCGTGGAGGTGCCACGGCAAAAAAGCACCCAGCCCACACTGTAAAGTGGACGTGTAGGCGCCACGAAAAAGCACCCAGCACTCACTGTAAATGAGGTTGGTGTTAGGAAGGGCATCCAGCTGTAGAAATCAAGCCAGATCAGTTCCTGTATGAGCAAGGCATGGTCAGCCGACCAGACACTGCCCACAACAGGACAACCCGTCTAACCCATGCTAGCGTGGAAGAACGGACGTAAAACGGTGATGATGATGATGATGACTACCTCCTCTATGTTATCAGAGGTCACCCCTTTTTCACTACTCATCATCCAGTCAAATCACACCACACCATACATCCATAATGTTTTACTTATCTCTGTTCTCCCCTCCCCTCCACACACAGAACAAAGAGGACTCTTCATTTGGGATAATAATTGATAACCTCTGTAATGTTGGTGTCATGAAAATGCACCCAGTACATCCTGTAAGGTGGTTAGCAATAGGAAGAGCACCCCACTGTAGAAACCATGCCAAAAGGGTTGAGAGGACCCTACAGTTGTATCAACAGTGTGACAACCTTTCTAGAGTTGTTGATCTACAAAATAAATACATCCAGTACATGCTGTAAAGTGTTTGGTAATTGGAAGGGTATCCAGCCATAAAAACCTTGCCAAACAAAGAGGTTTTTTTTTTGGAGGGCTTTTCAGTTGTGTCAAGGACATGGCAATCTCCCTAGTGTTGGTGGTCTACAAGATAAATGCCACACCCTGTACACAAAGGTATGGGAGGCCCCTTCAGTTGTGTCAAGTCATGACAATTCCTCTAGTGCTGGTACTATCATAAAATGCACTTGGTAAAATGTCGGGCCATATGTGAGATGCAGACTCCTGGCTTGTTTGGAAGGTCAGTAGACTTGCTTCAGTACTAACTCAGTCTGTGAAGATCTGTCCAACTCTTGCTAATAGGGAAAGTAGGCATCAAATGATGATGGTGATGATATATATATACTTAAGGAAAGTAGAGTATATATATAAGTGTGTGTGTGTGTGTATATATATATGTATGTATGTATCATCATTCATCATTTCATTTTACGTCCGCTTTTTCCCTGCTTGCAAGGGTGGGACAGGAACTGATTCTGGCTTGATTTCTACAGCTGAATGCCCTTCCTAACACCAACCTCATTTACAGTGAGTGCTGTATATATATATATATATATGGATGTATATATAATGTATTTTGCAATACACTTTATGCTTAATTAAAAGCATTTTGAAGACTGTAAGCTATTGTTTTAAAGTAGTGACAAATTCACTTACTTTGATCTCAGCAAACAGGGGAGATAAGCCGACAAGTCTTGTTTCGCTTTGGTTGAAGCTTATCAAGGCCAACTACCCCTCCTGTCTACCGAGATCATTGATGTTATATTCTTATAGAAATCTAGTAAATAATCAGGAGCTGATTATGCAGAGCGGTTGTTGGTCAGGCAGAAATTAAAAATTAGAATTGGAGCTCTGAAATAGCAATATATATATGGATGTATATATAATGTATTTTGCAATACACTTTATGCTTAATTAATGCCTGACCAACAACCGCTCTGCATAATCAGCTCCTGATTATTTACTAGATTTCTATAAGAATATAACATCAATGATCTCGGTAGACAGGAGGGGTAGTTGGCCTTGATAAGCTTCAACCAAAGCGAAACAAGACTTGTCGGCTTATCTCCCCTGTTTGCTGAGATCAAAGTAAGTGAATTTGTCACTACTTTAAAACAATAGCTTACGGTCTTCAAAATGCTTTTAATTAAGCATAAAGTGTATTGCAAAATACATTATATATACATCCATATATATATTGCTATTTCATAGCTCCAATTCTAATATATATATATATATATATATATATATATATATATATATATATATATCATCATCATCAGGTCGAGCTTGCTCGGCTTTCTACGACACGTTTCCTCCATCCATCTCTGTCTCTCATAGCGTTTGCCAGTACATCCAGTATCGTCCTCAAGTTGCTTGACGTATGTCTTCTTGGGACGAACAGCGTTTCTTTCTCCATGAGATGGACTCCATAACAACACATCACCTGCTATTTCTTCATTGCTGCGCCAAATCTGAGTCTCTGTCCACGTATTGACCTGCTGATAGGTGGTATATTGCCATAGAGATCCTTATTTGTTGGGTGTTCCCTCCAAGACACGTTTAAAGCAGCGCGGAGCATACATGTGTATGCCCCGTCTAGCTTTTTCTCCAGTTTTGACGTTAGCGTCCAAGTGATAGAGCCATAAACAAGCACAGACTCCACAGCAGCTCTGAAGAAATTCCTTTTCAGTTTGGCCGGCAGGTTTGATTTCCATATCTTTTCCATTGCATTCAATGCTCCCCAGGCTTTTCCCAGTCTGATGTTAACATCATGTTCTGTGGAGGCGATATAGCTACCCAGGTATTTGAAGTCGTCAACTTGCTTGATTATATCGCTGTTTAGACTTCGCATACCAACTGAGGAGTCTTGGTTCAGGCAAATATATTCTGTTTTGCCTGCGTTGACATAGAGTCCGATTTCCTTTGCAACTGATTCGATGCTGTGAAGTAGTGATGTTGCATCCTTAAGGTAGTCAGCGAGGACCGCTAAATCATCCGCATAGTCAGCATCGGTGATTTTCTGAGCTGCATGGCGTCTACACTTTCGCTTTGTGAGAGTGAAACCAAGCTCTAAGTTTTCGTCCAGGGCTTTTCTCAATACATAGTCGAGGCAGATGATAAAAATATATGGTGCAAGAGTATCCCCTTGGAGTACTCCTGCAATGATGTCAAAGAAGTTGGTATCTCCATCAGGTGAGCGCACCATTGCGCGGGTGTTTTTATATAATATCTTGATGGCATATACTATTTCCCTTGGCAAGCCGTAGGCTAGAAGTATCTCTCTCATCCTCCCACGATGGATGGAATCGAATGCTTTTGAAAAGTCAATAAACAGGAGAGTTGCTGGGAGGTTTTTGGCTTTTACGCCTTCCAAGATACGCCGAATTGTAAGTATTTGCCCTGATGTTGATCTGTTGGTGCAGAAGCCATTTTGGTTTTTTCTCAGCAAGGGGTCAATGACAGGTCTTATTCTGTCAAACAGCATGAGATTGTATATCTTTGCGGCAATTGCCATTAGTGTTATGCCACGGTAGGTTTTAGCCATTCCAAGATCGCCTTTTTTGGGAAAAGGGAGTATACATCCCTCAGTCTATTTGTCTATGGGGTCTTGATTATAGACACCATTACACAACTCTAGTAGGATTTGGTGAAATTCAGGTACTTTCCACATTTCAGCTGGGATATCGTCGAGTCCGCACGCTTTTCCGTTACCAATACTCTTCACTGCCTTCTCTAGTTCCTCCATAGTGAAAGGACCTTTCTGTATTTGGTGTTCTGCTGTAAAAACGGGTATTATTTCTTCTTCGATGATCTGTGGTGCTTTGCCAAGTAGGTTCTGAAAATGTGTTGTTGCCACAGTTTTAAACGTTCGTCTTGGCTGGAGGCTTTCAGTGTGGCTCTGTCACTACTTTTTCTGCCACTAATTTCATTGAAAGTTTTCCAGGCTTCAGCAGACTTCTTATTGCTGACAGTACTCGAGATATGATTGATCTTTCTCTGCATGTATTCGGCTTGCTCAATTTCATACTCACTTTTCAGTGCTGTACAAGCAGCACTGAAGTTGCTAATGTTTTCTGGAGATCGTTGAGTGTCTTTCAATTCTGCAGCTTTTCGCAACTCTTTGCGCTTTTGGCGTATCCTCTCTGTTTCCCAGGGTTTTCGTTTTTTAACCTTGGGGTTTAAAGGGGTGGTGTCGGCTGCTGCCTCGTTGAATGTCATTTGAAAGTGGTTAAATGTAGAATTTGACGATTTTGCTGGCGCAGAGTCTTGTAGAGCAGCAAATCGGTTGCTCAGTTGGGTTACAAAGGTTTTGTAAGTCTCAGGATTGGTATTCAGAACTGCCCAGTTCTAAGGAGTAGCATTTGCAGATTTCTCTCTATCCACTCGGAGACCTAATCGTATCTTGGCCGAGACAATGCGATGATCCGAGTCAACACTAACAAACGAGTCATATGCTCTGCAGTTTTTTGCGCTGTTCTTCCATTTTCGATTGATTATGATATAATCCAGTTGTGTCTTGTCGCCATTTGGAGATTTGTGTGTCCACCGCTGGCCTGGTCTTTTTTGGAATATGGCGTTGAGACATCGTAAATTGTTCTCACACAAGTAATCTTTTAGCATACAACCGTTTCTATTGGTTTGTGAGTGGTATAAGAATTTGAATCCATCAAGCTGTCCAAGACACGCGTTGAAGTCTCCGCCAATGATGAGAACATTATGTTTCGGGATTTGTCTAGTGAGTGATGTTAGTTCCATGTAAAACCTCTCTACTTCGGCCATGTCACATACATTTGTTGGACTATAGCAAGAGATTACAGTGGTTTTAGGATTCCCGTTAAACGTAGCTATCATTATCCATGATGTTATCATTTCAACACTCGCAAGTGCATCATAGGCTCGTGGGCTGAAAAGCATTCCAAATCCACCATTTGCTGCATTCATGTTGTTTTTCCAAGCTGAGCAGGTTATCAGCCTCCAATTGCCAAATATTTGCTCCTTTGTTACAAGCTCTTCATGTATGAGCCGGTGCTCCCGAAGACAGATAACATCATGGTGGGTCGCCCCTGCTGAAGCAATCAGTTCAGGGATTTTATGGTCTTTCTGGAGTGTTTGAACATTGAGTGTACCAGCAAAGATGTCTTTCTTTCCGTGTACAAGTCGGGTTGGTTGTTTTCTCTGTGTATGTCAGGCCCCTCTCGAGTGCTACTGGTAACATGTAACCTAGTACAACCTGTCGCATGGTCGGGTCGTCGGTGACTAAACCGGCAACCCCATCAAGTTTACTTGGTGAGGAGGGTGATTTTGGATATCCTGCAGGACAAAAACAAAACCTGACAAAGGGCGGAAGAACTCATAAGAGTCAACGACCTTCCTAAAATTGTGTAAATGTGTATATAGTGTATATATATATATATATATATATATATATATATATATATATATATATATATATATATATATATATATATATATATATATATACATATATATATATATATATATATATATATTCGGTACCCTTGGTCGGCAATCTGTCTAGGAGAGGGACCACTCTGATTTCAAAGCCGGGGCGGACAGAGCTCTTTGGCCTTGATAGGCAATCTATCAAACCAATACTGACTGGGTCAAACGACGACATTGGTAAGCAGGATGTCGTATCAGTAGATAAGGCAATGATCAAGTAACTGTGAATTTGGTTCATACTACTAGTGGCAAGGCGATCATATCAACTATTGTCGGATGTTTCGGTGAGGCACAACCGCTCTAATACAGAGTACTGCTTTCACTTGTATGGAGTAGCGACCACAACTGTATATCCAGCTATTGAAAGCTAAATATGACACAAATCCTTCGATGTTCATCCCGCAGCGCTCGTCGCGCGGTTAAACAAGGAGCGCGTCCTGCAACGGATTCCCAGATTGCAGTCGAAAAATCAGATACTGGGAAACATACACGGAGAACATATATATATATATATATATATATATATATATATATATATATATATGTATGTATGTATGTATGTATGTATGTATGTATGTATGTATGTATGTATGTATGTATGTATGTGTGTGTATGTGTGTGTGTGTGTGTGTGTGTGTGTGTGTGTGTGTGTGTATACTCCTATACTCTGCTTTCCCCAAGTAAGAATTACTAAGCAAAATAATGATCGTATTCGCATGGAATAACAGACGTAAAATGATGCTGATGATGATATATACCTATCTATATATTTTATACTTCTGGAAGGTAATGCTGCCAATAAAAACATGCACCAGTTGAATTTCTCTTTGTTTTTAATTATTTGTCAGGTAACTAATTCATTCATGAGTTGGTATAGTAACTGGATAGTTATTTAATTGTCAAAGCTTTTTGTCACACAATCTGCAACCTTCTCAATGACTATTTTGATAATAATTGTTTCTACTTTTGGCACAAGGTTAGCAATTCACCAGTACATTACTGGTACTTTATTTTATCGACCCCCGTAAGGATGAAAGGCAAAGTTGACTTCGGCGGGATTTGAACTCAGAATGGAAAGGGCCGTAATTCTATGCGTCAAAGCATGACGTCCGACCCTCTACCGATACTGCTAATCCACCGCACTATTTTGATAATAATGATTAGATTATTGTGTACAGTGCTCAGGTGGACTACAACTCGTGAAAAGTGCATGTATAGTACTTAGAATAATGTACAAATGTCAGGAAAGTGAACAGTGTATGAGTCATGATATACATGTGTGCAGTGTTGGCGAATTTCAGGAAGCATGAAGGTTTTAAAGGATGGTCCGTTGTTTCTTTTCTTTCTATTGATTTTGTTCTAGTTACTCCATCTTGTCTTTCTGTGACAAGATGGAGTAACTAGGATAAAATAGAGAGGATTTTGTTGTTCTAGAAATACATGTTTATATTTGGCAGCCATTACAAAGTCATTTTCAAGTGTAGTTTATTAATTACTGTCTAAGCTATTCAGGATTTTCTATCACCAACCACTATATAGAGTGTACTGGGCATGTTTTATTGTGGCATCAGATCTTGAGAGGTTGCTAACCAGTGTTTGAAGGGTCCTCTTATCCCTTTTTTTGGCAAGGTTTCCTTAGCAGACAAAAAAGGGTAGAGAGAACCCTTTGGTCATGTTGAGAGCATGACACCATCTCAAGTGTTAGTGCCACAATAAATCACACCTAGTTCACTCTATAAAGTCGCTGGCAACAAAACGAAGACTATATATAACACAGAGGACTCTTTAGTCTTACCAAGTATGTGATCATTTTTCTAGTGCTGGTGCCATGATAAAATGCAGCCAGTATGCTTTGTAAAATTATTAGTAATCAAACGGAGACAAAACAGTTCTAGGCACTAAATTGTCAGAAGAGCTAGAACATAAAATAGAATGCTATATGGTACTCATTTCAGCTCTCTATGCTCAGTGTTTAAATCCCTTAGAGGTCAACTTTGTCTTTCATCTTCTTGGGATCAGTAAATAAAGTACCAATCCAGTACTGGAGGTCGATTCTTCTCTTAGAAAGGTGTTGTGAAAACAACTGGGGGCCTTTCACTCCCAGGTGAGGAAAAAAAAAGTACTATTCGGATAGCTGTCAACTCTGCTGAGTTCCTCCGCCCTTTGCCGGGTCTTGTATTTTGTCCCGCAGCGTGTCCAAATATCATGATATTTGGATATATATATATACATACTTTATGGCTGAAAACTCTGCTAAGAGTATTGCAATCACTTGTAACATATCCTGAACAAGCAATTCCTGTGCTTTGAAGGTTTTTTTAAGTGGAGAAAAGCCTTGCACTCAACCAATCCCACTCTCTGAGCATCAAAAACACTACCTGAAAAGGTGAACTTGTCAACATCATTGGATGCTTCCGAAGCCGCAGGTTTTTTTTTCAGAGTTTCCTTCTCTTAGAAAGGTGATGTGACAACAACTGGGGGCCTTTCACTCCAGGTGAAAAAAACAAAAAAACAAATTCCTATTTGGATGGCCATTAACTCTGCTGAGTCCCTCCACCCTTTGCCGGGTCTTGTATTTCATCCAGCAGGGTGTCCAAATACATACATACATGATGGCTGACCCCCCCCCCCCCCCGGGATTGAGTATGGCCATTGTACGATTAAAAAAAAATGAACAAAAAAAAAAACAAGCAAACAAAAATACATTAATAATTAATGGTGCTGCGATTGAATGTGGCTTTTTAACCGAGCCAATGATCTAAAATGTCTTGCACAGAGTTGGCAACCACGATAAAAATTTTTACTGGCTGTAGTTGGTCTTCATGTACTTTTGCATGTCGTTTGAGCCCTCCTGCTGATCTACATACATAGATACATACATTTACATATATATATATATATAATATATATATATATATATATATATATATATATATATATATATATATATATATATATATATATATATACATATGCATATATATATAAATATATATTCAGCGAGAATCGTATTTCGGCTGGTAGAAAAAGCGAAACAAAACGCAAAATCGCTGACAAGCGCTCCAATAGTTAAGAAAAACTAGAGCTAAACAATATGTTAAAAGGCCATACAAACTGAAAAGTGGTGAAGAAAGCATTAACCACCTAAGCCAAAAAAAATAAGTCAAGCTAAACAGATATATATATATATATATATATCAGTTGACAATAAATGTAAGCTGTGCAAAATAAAGACAAAAGATGTTAGCCACATTATTGCCAACTGTGAAAGAATGACTCTGCATTACAATCTTCCCATGAAGCATATGGTGGCAGCTAAAAAATTCACTATGGAAGATGAAAATACAAATAAAGAGGAATATGTTGAGACTGATGGCTTAAAGGAATATTCGGGAAACTTAATGATTATAACTGCCACCAAATTAAAAAAACAACCAGCCTGATATCGTTATTTGGAAAAACAGACTAAAACCATTCTCTGTTGTAAAAGCCAGCTGCTCACTTGATGTAAATGTAGTAAAAAAATACAAGAGGAGGATATCTATGGACCATTAATGAGGAATTTGCAGATCCAGTATACAAGACACATGTTCAGTTTCATACCTATTATTATTGAAGCTACAAGATATATACCAGCCTGCTTGGACCAATGTATGACCGAACCTGGATTTGTGAAGCAAGAATACTCCTTCATTCATATGCTATAAATGTCCATGATATCTGGAACCTTTAAAATCTGTAAAACATTTTTATGATTCAAAGCATGAACGAATGCGCAGGGGACAATGAAAATTTCCTTTTTTTTTTTACAACCTTGCCAATGGGAAGATGACTGGTCAAAAGTAAACTCAATTAGAAGAGACAACACACACACACACACACACACACACACACACACACACACTCACACACACATGCACACACAAACAAACAAACAAACACACATACACACTCATATACATATTTAAAACAGTTGGCGTGTGTTTTCAAAAGTAACAAATTCTCAATATCTTCAGTTCTAATCTCCAAAACTGATGGAAGAAAGAAGAAGAAGAAGAAGAAGATAGAGATAGAGATAGATATTCTTAGAACCATTTCCTTCTTTCACAGGTTTTTCATTCCATTAGTTTTTTTCTTCCTTATGTTTTTCCTTAATAGATCAATTGTCTTGTACCAACTTCCTCCCCCAACCTGCTGCTCCATTCCACCACCCTGCCACTCCATTCCACCACCCTGCCACTCCATTCCACCACCCTGCCACTCCATTCCACCACCCTGCCACTCCATTCCACCACCCTGCCACTCCATTCCACCACCCTGCCACTCCATTCCACCACCCTGCCACTCCATTCCACCACCCTGCCACTCCATTCCACCACCCTGCCACTCCATTCCACCACCCTGCCACTCCATTCCACCACCCTGCCACTCCATTCCACCACCCTGCCACTCCATTCCACCACCCTGCCACTCCATTCCCCCACCCTTCCACTCCATTCCCCCCCCACCATGCAGCAGAAGCTTCAGAAAATATTCTTTTCATTACCCAGAATTCCAGTGATAGTGGTGGTGTTGTTGGTGTTAGATTAGTTGTTCACAGTGTAGTGATGGTGGTGTTGTTGGTAGTAGCTGTTGATTCTGGTGTAGTGGTGCTGTTGTTGTTGATGGTGTAGTGGTGTTGGTGTTGGTGTTGGTGTAGTGGTGCTGTTGTTGTTGATGGTGTAGTGGTGTTGGTGTTGGTGTAGTGGTGCTGTTGTTGTTGATGGTGTAGTGGTGTTGGTGTTGGTATAGTGGTGCTGTTGTTGTTGATGGTGTAGTGATAGTGGTAGTGGTGTTGTTGTTGATGGTGTAGTGGTGGTGTTAGATTAGTTGTTCACAGTGTAGTGATGGTGGTATTATTGGTAGTAGCTGTTGATTCTGGTGTAGTGGTGCTGTTGTTGTTGATGGTGTAGTGGTGTTGGTGTTGGTGTTGGTGTAGTGGTAGTGGTGTTGGTGTTGGTGGTGTAGTGGTAGTGTTGTTGGTGTAGTGGTGTTGGTGTTGGTGTAGTGGTAGTGGTGTTGGTGTTGGTGGTGTAGTGGTAGTGTTGTTGGTGTAGTGGTGTTGGTGTTGGTGTAGTGGTAGTGGTGTTGGTGTTGGTGGTGTACTGGTGTTGGTGTAGTGGTAGTGGTGTTGGTGTTGGTGGTGTACTGGTGTTGGTGTAGTGGTAGTGGTGTTGGTGTTGGTGGTGTAGTGATAGTGGTGTTGGTGTTGATGGTGTAGTGATAGGGGTGTTGGTGTTGATGGTGTAGTGGTGTTGGTGTTGGTGTAGTGGTAGTGGTGTTGGTGTTGATGGTGTAGTGATAGGGGTGTTGGTGTTGATGGTGTAGTGGTGTTGGTGTTGGTGTAGTGGTAGTGGTGTTGGTGTTGGTGTAGTGGTAGTGGTGTTGGTGTTGATGGTGTAGTGATAGGGGTGTTGGTGTTGATGGTGTAGTGGTGTTGGTGTTGGTGTAGTGGTAGTGGTGTTGGTGTTGGTGTAGTGGTAGTGGTGTTGGTGTTGATGGTGTAGTGATAGGGGTGTTGGTGTTGATGGTGTAGTGGTGTTGGTGTTGGTGTAGTGGTAGTGGTGTTGGTGTTGGTGTAGTGGTAGTGGTGTTGGTGTTGATGGTGTAGTGATAGGGGTGTTGGTGTTGATGGTGTAGTGGTGTTGGTGTTGGTGTAGTGGTAGTGGTGTTGGTGTTGGTGTAGTGGTAGTGGTGTTGGTGTTGATGGTGTAGTGATAGGGGTGTTGGTGTAGTGGTAGTGGTGTTGGTGTTGGTGTTGGTGTAGTGGTAGTGGTGTAGTGGTAGTGGTGTAGTGAATAGTGGTGTTGGTGTTGGTGTAGTGGTAGTGGTGTTGGTGTTGATGGTGTAGTGATAGGGGTGTTGGTGTAGTGGTAGTGGTGTTGGTGTTGGTGTTGGTGTAGTGGTAGTGGTGTAGTGGTAGTGGTGTAGTGATAGTGGTGTTGGTGTTGGTGTAGTGGTAGTGGTGTTGGTGTTGATGGTGTAGTGATAGGGGTGTTGGTGTTGATGGTGTAGTGGTGTTGGTGTTGGTGTAGTGGTAGTGGTGTTGGTGTTGTTGGTGTAGTGGTGTTGGTGTTGGTGTAGTGGTAGTGGTGTTGGTGTTGGTGGTGTAGTGGTGTTGGTGTTGGTGTTGGTGTAGTGGTAGTGGTGTAGTGGTAGTGGTGTAGTGATAGTGGTGTTGGTGTTGGTGTAGTGGTAGTGGTGTTGGTGTTGGTGGTGTAGTGGTGTTGGTGTAGTGGTAGTGGTGTTGGTGTTGATGGTGTAGTGGTAGTGGTGTTGGTGTAGTGGTAGTGGTGTTGGTGGTGTGTGGTGTTGGTGTAGTGGTAGTGGTGTTGGTGTTGGTGTAGTGGTAGTGGTGTTGGTGTTGGTGGTGTACTGGTGTTGGTGTAGTGGTAGTGGTGTTGGTGTTGGTGTAGTGGTAGTGGTGTGGTGTTGGTGGTGTGTACTGGTGTTGGTGTGTGGTAGTGGTGTTGGGTGTGGTGTAGTTATAGTGGTGTTGGTGTTGATGGTGTAGTGGTAGTGGTGTTGGTGTAGTGGTAGTGGTGTTGGTGTTGGTGGTGTAGTGGTAGTGGTGTTGGTGTAGTGGTAGTGGTGTTGGTGTTGGTGGTGTAGTGGTAGTGGTGTTGGTGTTGGTGTAGTGGTAGTGGTGTTGGTGTTGGTGGTGTAGTGGTAGTGGTGTTGGTGTTGATGGTGTAGTGGTAGTGGTGTTGGTGTTGGTGTAGTGGTAGTGGTGTTGGTGTAGTGGTAGTGGTGTTGGTGTAGTGGTAGTGGTGTTGGTGGTGTAGTGGTAGTGGTGTTGGTGTAGTGGTAGTGGTGTTGGTGTTGATGGTGTAGTGGTAGTGGTGTTGGTGTAGTGGTAGTGGTGTTGGTGTTGTTGGTGTAGTGGTAGTGGTGTTGGTGTAGTGGTAGTGGTGTTGGTGGTGTAGTGGTAGTGGTGTTGGTGTAGTGGTAGTGGTGTTGGTGTTGATGGTGTAGTGGTAGTGGTGTGGTGTAGTGGTAGTGGTGTTGGTGTTGTGGTGTAGTGGTAGTGGTGTTGGTGTAGTGGTAGTGGTGTTGGTGTGGTGGTGTAGTGGTAGTGGTGTTGGTGTAGTGGTAGTGGTGTTGGTGTAGTGGTAGTGGTGTTGGGTTGGTGGTGTAGTGGTAGTGGTGTTGGTGTTGGTGTAGTGGTAGTGGGTGTTGGTGTTGGTGGTGTAGTGGTAGTGGTGTTGGTGTTGGTGTAGTGGTAGTGGTGTTGGTGTTGATGGTGTAGTGGTAGTGGTGTTGGTGTTGATGGTGTAGTGGTAGTGGTGTTGGTGTTGATGGTGTAGTGGTAGTGGTGTTGGTGTTGGGTGTGTGGTAGTGGTGTTGGTGTAGTGGTAGTGGTGTTGGTGGTAGTGGGTTAGTGGTGTTGGTGGGTGTAGTGGTAGTGGTGTTGGTGTAGTGGTAGTGGTGTTGGTGGTGTAGTGGTAGTGGTGTTGGTGTGATGGTGTAGTGGTAGTGGTGTTGGTGTAGTGGTAGTGGTGTTGGTGTTGGTGGTGTAGTGGTAGTGGTGTTGGTGTAGTGGTAGTGGTGTTGGTGGTGTAGTGGTAGTGGTGTTGATGGTGTAGTGGTAGTGGTGTTGGTGTGATGGTGTAGTGGTAGTGGTGTTGGTGTAGTGGTAGTGGTGTTGGTGGTGTAGTGGTAGTGGTGTGATGGTGTAGTGGTAGTGGTGTTGGTGTGTGGTGTAGTGGTAGTGGTGTTGGTGTAGTGGTAGTGGTGTTGGTGGTGTAGTGGTAGTGGTGTTGGTGTGTGGTAGTGGGGTTGGTGGTGTGTGGTAGTGGTGTTGGTGTTGTGGTGTAGTGGTAGTGGTGTTGGTGTTGTGGTGTAGTGGTAGTGGGTGTGGTGTGATGGTGTAGTGGTAGTGGTGTTGGTGTAGTGGTAGTGGTGTGTGGTGGTGTAGTGGTAGTGGTGTGGTGTAGTGGTAGTGGTGTTGGTGGTGTGGTGGTAGTGGTGTGGTGTTGTGGTGTGTGGGTAGTGGTGTGGTGTGGTGTAGTGGTAGTGGTGTTGGGGTGGTGGTGTAGTGGTAGTGGTGTTGGTGTTGGTGTAGTGGTAGTGGTGTGGTGTTGATGGTGTAGTGGTAGTGGTGTTGGTGTTGTGGTGTGGTAGTGGTGGTTGGGGTGGGTGTGGTGTAGTGGTAGTGGTGTTGGTGTTGGTGTAGTGGTAGTGGTGTTGGTGTTGGTGGTGTAGTGGTAGTGGGTGTTGGTGTTGTGGTGTAGTGGTAGTGGTGTGGTGTGTGTGTGGGGTGGTGTGGGTAGTGGTGTTGGTGTGTGGTAGTGGTGTTGGTGTAGTGGTAGTGGTGTTGGTGTGGTGGTGTGTGGTGTTGGTGTAGTGGTAGTGGTGTTGGTGTAGTGGTAGTGGTGTTGGTGTGGTGGTGTAGTGGTGTTGGTGTGTGGTGTGGTGTTGGGTGTGGTGGTGTAGTGGTAGTGGTGTTGGTGTAGTGGTAGTGGTGTTGGTGTAGTGGTAGTGGTGTTGGTGTGTGGTGTGTAGTGGTGTTGGTGTAGTGGTAGTGGTGTTGGTGTAGTGGTAGTGGTGTTGGTGTGGTGGTGTGGTAGTGGTGTTGGTGTAGTGGTGGTGGTGTTGGTGTGGTGGTGTAGTGGTAGTGGTGTTGGTGTTGGTGGTGTAGTGGTAGTGGTGTTGGTGTAGTGGTAGTGGTGTTGGTGTAGTGGTAGTGGTGTTGGTGGTGTAGTGGTAGTGGTGTTGGTGTAGTGGTAGTGGTGTGGTGGTGTAGTGGTAGTGGTGTGGTGTAGTGGTAGTGGTGTTGGTGGTGTGTGGTAGTGGTAGTGGTGTTGGTGGTGTAGTGGTAGTGGTGTTGGTGTAGTGGTAGTGGTGTGTGGTGTAGTGGTAGTGGTGTGGTGTTGGTGTAGTGGTAGTGGTGTGGGTGGTGTAGTGGTAGTGGTGTTGGTGTGTGGTGGTGTAGTGGTAGTGGTGTGTGGTGTTGGTGTAGTGGTAGTGGTGTGGTGTGTGGGTAGTGGTAGTGGTGTGTGGTGTAGTGGTAGTGGTGTGGTGTAGTGGTAGTGGTGTTGGTGTGGTGTAGTGGTGTGGTGTGGTGTAGTGGTGTTGGTGTGGTGTGGTGTAGTGGTAGTGGTTGGGGTGTAGTGGTAGTGGTAGTGGTAGTGGTTGTGGTGTAGTGGTAGTGGTTGTGGGTGTGGTGTAGTGGTAGTGGTTGTGGTGTAGTGGTAGTGGTTGTGGTGTAGTGGTTGTGGTTGTGGTGTAGTGGTAGTGGTTGGGTGTAGTGGTAGTGGTGTGGTGTAGTGGTTGTGGTGTAGTGGTAGTGGTTGTGGTGTGTGGTGTGGTGGGTAGTGGTTGTGGTGTAGTGGTAGTGGTTGTGGTTGTGGTGTAGTGGTAGTGGTTGGGTGTAGTGGTAGTGGTTGTGGTGTAGTGGTAGTGGTTGTGGTGTAGTGGTAGTGGTTATGGTGTAGTGGTAGTGTTGGGGTGTAGTGGTAGTGGTTGTGGTGTAGTGGTAGTGGTTGTGGTGTAGTGGTAGTGGTTGTGGTGTAGTGGTAGTGGTTGTGGTGTAGTGGTAGTGGTTGTGGTGTAGTGGTTGTGGTGTAGTGGTAGTGGTTGTGGTGTAGTGGTAGCGGTTGTGGTGTAGTGGTAGTGGTTGTGGTGTAGTGTAGTGGTTGTGGTGTAGTGGTAGTGGTTGTGGTGTAGTGGTAGTGGTTGTGGTGTAGTGGTAGTGGTTGTGGTGTAGTGGTAGTGGTTGTGGTGTAGTGGTTGTGGTGTAGTGGTAGTGGTTGGGGTGTAGTGGTAGTGGTTGTGGTGTAGTGGTAGTGGTTGTGGTGTAGTTGTAGTGGTTGTGGTGTAGTGGTAGTGGTTGTGGTGTAGTGGTAGTGGTTGTGGTTGGGTGTAGTGGTAGGGTACTGTGTAGTGGTTGTGGTGTAGTGGTAGTGGTTGTGGTGTAGTTGTAGTGGTTGTGGTGTAGTGGTTGTGGTTGTGGTGTAGTGGTAGTGGTTGTGGTGTAGTGGTAGTGGTTGTGGTGTAGTGGTAGTGGTTGTGGTGTAGTGGCTAGTGGTTGGGTGTAGTGGTTGTGGTTGTGGTGTAGTGGTGTGTGGTAGTGGTTGTGGTGTAGTGGTAGTGGTTGTGTGTAGTTGTAGTGGTTGTGGTGTAGTTGTAGTGGTTGTGGTGTAGTGGTAGTGGTTGTGGTGTAGTGTAGTGGTTGTGGTGTATGGTAGTGGTTGTGGTGTAGTGGTAGTGGTTGTGGTGTAGTGGTAGTGTTTGGGGTGTAGTGGTAGGGGTTGGGGTGTAGTGGTAGTGGTTGTGGTGTAGTGGTTATGGTTGTGGTGTAGTAGTAGTGGTTGTGGTGTAGTGGTAGTGGTTGTGGTGTAGAGGTAGTGGTTGGGATGTAGTGGTTGTGGTGTAGTGGTAGTGGTTGGGTGTAGTGGTTGTGGTTGGGGTGTAGTGGTAGTGGTTGTGGTGTAGTGGTAGTGGTTGTGGTGTAGTGGTAGTGGTTGTGGTGTAGTGGTAGTGGTTGTGGTGTAGTGGTAGTGGTTGTGGTGTAGTGGTAGTGACTGTGGTGTAGTGGTAGTGGTTGGGGTGTAGTGGTAGTGGTTGTGGTGTAGTAGTAGTGGTTGTGGTGTAGTGGTAGTGGTTGGGGTGTAGTGGTTGTGGTGTAGTGGTTGTGGTGTAGTGGTAGTGGTTGTGGTATAGTGGTAGTTGTTGTGGTGTAGTGGTAGTGGTTGTGGTAGTGGTAGTGGTTGTGGTGTAGTGGTAGTGGTTGTGGTGTAGTGGTAGTGGTTGTGGTGTAGTGGTAGTGGTTGTGGTGTAGTGGTAGTGGCTGTGGTGTAGTGGTAGTGGTTGGGGTGTAGTGGTAGTGGTTGTGGTGTAGTAGTAGTGGTTGTGGTGTAGTGGTAGTGGTTTGGGGTGTAGTGGGTAGTGGTTGTGGTGTAGTGGTAGTGGTTGGTGGTGGTAGTGGTTGTGGTGTGTAGTGTAGTGGTTGTGGTGTAGTGGTAGTGGTTGGGTGTAGTGGTAGTGGTTGTGGTGTAGTGGTAGTGGTTGTGGTGTAGTGGTAGTGGTTGTGGTGTAGTAGTAGTGGTTGGGGTGTAGTGGTAGTGGTAGTGGTGTGGTGTATTGGTAGTGGTTGGGGTGTAGTGGTAGTGTTAGTGGTTGTGGTGTTGGTGGTGGCGGTGGTTTGAAATGTAGGATTTATAAATAAACTGTTTACACACATACACTAACACACATACAGACTCCCTCACATACACACTACACACACACACACACACACAAATAAACAGTCACAGATAGATACACACATACTCACAGACACACTGATAGCTATTCTAATACATAGACACAT
>OZ024741.1:155215668-155218168 GCA_964016885.1 Eledone cirrhosa
ACCGGACGAAAGATTAGACTTGAACAAGCGGACATTCAAACATATAGACAACGAGACCTTTCGTACAGCACGTGAGCGAGAACGAATTGAAATTTTCCTGGACAAATGCTTAGATGTTGGCCTGGCCGACACTACCATCTTTCAGATTGATTGTCTATACGAGAGGACAAATCTATCACAAGTCATGTCTACTATACGGTCCCTTGGCATTGAGGTAAGTTTTTTTTATCTTTTGCAACCGCCTTTTACACATTTGCTCTGGTGAATTTGCAGATACGTTAGAACAGGGGTGTGCAACTTATTCCATTGGCGGGCCACTTTTGGACGTTGGAACAACTATTATGGCCATTAATATTTATTAAGCACTATTCCAAAGATTCACCACAACTTCTTTCCATAACATGGAACCGGGAAATTGTAACACACATAACCCTATCAGTGAAGTCCTTTAGTATAGGTCAACTAACAGAAAATTGTATTACGGTTACGGAAAAAAATTCTAAATACGCCTACAAGGTAAAAATTAAAAACGGTCATCGCAGGCCACTTTGACTGGTTTGGCCGGCCGGATTGTGGCCCGCGAGCCGCCTGTTGCACGCCCCTGCGTTAGAGTGGTACTCTGAGTTCAAATCCTGCCGATGTTAACTTTGAGTTTCTTTCTTTTAGGGATTAGTAGATAAAGTACTGGCAAGCGACTCAGCGACCGTATCTGTATCAGTGAGCTGCTCAACATTACCAAACTTAGATCACATACATCAATTGTCAAGTGAAGAGTACTCAAACTATACGGCCATATAAAAAGATCAACTCATAGGTTATGCCCGGAAGGAAGGTTGGCTGGTAAGAGAAGCAGAGGCCGGCAGCCAAAACGATGGGTTGACAATGTCAACTTATGGACTAGACTTGACTCTTGGCTCTTTGAAAACTGCTGTTGGTGATCGAACTTTGTGGAGAGAGATATCACATGTTGATGCGCAGTCTGCACCTGGCGGAATTTAGCGTCACAAGAGAGATAAAGTACTAGTATAGAGACAGTGTATTGGCAAAAGTCAGTCAATTGATGTTTAACACTAACTATTGCAAGTGATATCCATTTCATCACTCAATGTTTTTGCGAGAATTAGATATTCAGTTTCAAACGTTGGGATTAATATTGGTTTCTGATTCAGGCACAAAGTCAACAATTTTGGAGGAGGCGAAAGTCAATTAAATTGCGACCCCAGTGCATTACTTGTACTTTATTTTATCGACTCCGTGAAGATGAAAGCCAAAGTTAACCTTGGCGGGATTTGAGCTCAGATCGTAAAGGGGAGTAACCCTATGCCATAAAACGTTTTCCGACGCCCAACAGATATTGCGAATCCACCGCCGTAATGTGGGGATTACTATTGACATCCACTTGTTGTTGGCTCAAGGTTTAGAGTGTTTATTTTAATAAAGAGATTTCGAAGATTCAATTCAGCATATTTTATTCATAATCACGCATAACACGTGTTTCGCAAATGTCCAGCTCAAATAGGTAGCACAACTCTGGATTAAATTTACTTATCAGACGCAATGAAGATTATAATCAGAATTCGTACATTTCTGTTTGTGTAAAGCATCAAACCTGCCTTTATATAGGATATTGACCACGTCCATATGCCATACACTAGGCTATAAAGTGGCGGATTTTGTATGAAAGGTTGTCCACATACTAAAACGAAACCGACAAGATATAAAGATTACAGTAAAGGTCAGAATGAAAAGAGAAACAAAGATAATAATTAGAAGAAGCTTAGTCAGATAAAGTGATAAACAGAAAGGTAAAAGTAAAATGCAGTTAGAAAAAAATGAAAAATAACTATATAAAATAAAAATGAAATAAAAATGTAAAGAAATGGTGGGATATATAGAGTAGTAAATAAGGTAAGGGAGATAATTAGGTAATTAAAAATATTTTATCGAAAAAGTATGTTCTTTAAGAAAATAAAGGGAGCTTACTATTGTTGGGTCCACATAAATTTCTTCAATCGCTATACTAACACATTCAAACTTTTCTTGAATTTAGAAAAAAGGGAGGCGACTCTTTGATGTATTTTCCATTTATTTCTTTTTTAAAACTATAGTATCAACAGATAGGCAAAGCATATAGCGACAAAGCTAAGATTAGATAATAGAATTGAGACGATACCTAAGAGAAATGTCTTTATCACCTTGGACCATAAACTTTGCATCCAACTCCTTGCGTAGATTAATAAACGCATCCAAATCAGAAATCGGTTTAGTTGACAAAAGCATTTTAACCCTGGAGAAATAATTAGATAGTTCAACATCAGCAGTAAGAAGAGCGCCAGGTTTAGCCAATAGGACATCGTAGACCTTAACCATGCCCAACTTCAAAAGTATAGTAACCAACAAACCCACACTAACTAAATTTAGTCAGACGCTCAAGTAGGAACAGAGATACATGAGCACGTGTATGTATGTTAATATACAGTATATATATACATATCTAAAT
>OZ024741.1:155223168-155235668 GCA_964016885.1 Eledone cirrhosa
TGTAAGGGAAACAAAAGTAGAGTAACGTAAGGGAAACAAAAGTAGAGTAATGTAAGGGAAACAAAAGTAGAGTAGCGTAAGGGAAACAAAAGTTGAGTAATGTAAGGGAAACAAAAGTAGAGTAATGTAAGGGAAACAAAAGTTGAGTAATGTAAGGGAAACAAAAGTAGAGTAATGTAAGGGAAACAAAAGTAGAGTAATGTAAGGGAAACAAAAGTAGAGTAGCGTAAGGGAAACAAAAGTAGAGTAATGTAAGGGAAACAAAAGTAGAGTAGCGTAAGGGAAACAAAAGTTGAGTAATGTAAGGGAAACAAAAGTAGAGTAATGTAAGGGAAATAAAACAAAACAATTTTACCTTATATTTCATTGTATTTCTGAGGACTCGTTGTCATCACACACCGTTGTCTTTCTTTTGAAAAAGGGGTAAATATCGAAATATCACGAACAAAGATAGATACTCCTTTGGTTATGATTGGGTATACATGGGCTTCACACCCACGACTGTCTGACCATTGGTTTATTTCTCCGAGTCACAAACGCAAGCAGGATGTTTTGTGGAAGACAAGCAGTCACCCATACATGCAACTCTCCACTCTTCATGTCACTGATGTTGTCCAAGGCCGATAAAGCTTGTCACCAGTGTCATAACCCCCCCCCCCACACACAGACATAGATATATATGCTATATAAACTATATTTACACTATATACACTATATATAATTGTATCTACTTTTGGCACAAGGCTAGCAATTACTCAGTGCATTACTGGTACTCGAGAGTAAGGCACGACTGATACAGCTTTGCACCAATGATGTTGCAACTCCTTTGCCAACTGAGTGGACTGGAGCAAAGTTAAAGTATCTTGCTTAAGGACACAACACACTGTCGAACACAGGAATCCTAGTACCCTAACCACTATGGCACGCCTTTCCACACACATATAATATATAAGGTAAAAATGCAAACCGTTGTTTGTTTCGTTTGTCTTACTTTTTTCTACTCTAGTCGGCATATCTGTAGATTCGTTAGAATGTCGGATAAAATGTTCCGTGGTGTTCGTTCTGGATCTCTGAGCTCTGTGATTGAATCTAGGCAACGTTAACTTTGTCTTTCATCCTATCGAGGTCGATAAATAATGTACCAGTCTAGTACTGGGGTCGATGATTCTTCGTCTTTATCTCTTTCTTGCCCCATATATCTCTCTCTGAGCACGAAATAAGTTATTTCGACCCGGAGAGTGATGGGTTAAATGCTGACGGCACACCGCATATTACTATGGTGCAACTACGATTCACCATAAGGAGTTAGGTGTCCATGGCATGATCTACACTACATTTTACTCCTGCATTTCTAACATGCATTGTACCAGTTTTCCCCAAGCAATCCTAACAGTAATGAGACAGAAACTCATATCAAATCTATTCGTAATTGTAATTAGAGTCAAGCAAGATAATATGACAAATTCTGCAATGTTATGTCACAGCACGAATATCTTTGCAATACAGGTATGCATCATACTGAAACTGCACATACTTATAACACTCACCTCTTTCTTTCTTTCTTTCTTTCTTTCTTTCTTTCTTTCTTTCTTTCTTTCTTTCTTTCTTTCTTTCTTTCTTTCTTTCTTTCTTTCTTTCTTTCTTTCTTTCTTTCTTTCTCACAAACATAGCGACACGCGCGCACACATACTCACGTGCGTGCGCATTCACACACACACAAACCTACAAGTATGTATACATATTTGAATTTACATTCTTCTTCTTCTTCTTCTTCTTCTTCTTCTTCTTCTTCTTCTTCTTCTTCTTCTTCTTCTTCTTCTTCTTCTTCTTTATATTGTTATTTGCTGCTGCTGTTGCTGCTGCTGCTAATTCCTTTATTAATTCTTCCTTCTGCTAAAGGCACCCTGCCTCACCAATAAACAGCCAAGGCCGCAGAGAAACTTTTTCCAATGAAGATAAATCCGAAAAATAAAAACCACAAAAAAACAACACATTTTTTCTAAAAAAATAAAATTATATGTAACAGAAATTGCTTTATTGTTTTTATTTCAGTTATGGGGTTTGGCTTTATTTGAAAATATATAGTTTTAATATTTCACATGAATTACAGCATGTGCACACACACACACACACACATCAACCTGCCTTTGGAGAATAAATCAACGCACCTCAGATACTGATTGAGACTACAGTGACTTCTTTTCAATAGCTAGTTAGCCTGGTATATGTTGGTGGAAACTTAGACACTGAAATCACTTGAACAATATAGAAGTCATGTAAAATTGTTGGAAAGGTTTCACCAGAAATGCTTCTGTCACATGCTCAGAATAAGCTGGTTCTCACTCTTTCCTGACACCAAGTTTCTCGCTGAAGTTAGGATTACTTTAATCTAGTCATGTTTATTAGGAATCAACTATGATGGACAGGACACCTTATCCGCATGAAGGATGAGCACATTTGCAGGCAAATATTTTATGGTGAGCTTATGCTGGGAAAGAGATAAAATAGTAAGCCAGAAAAAAGAGTCACTAAAATCAAATTTCTAACGTCTTATATTTTGTTAAAAATGTCTTGAATCAATTGCGGCAGATAGGGAAGCATGGTGAGCAAAAGAAAAAAAAGAATCCTGAGACCATTTAATCAAATCTATTGAAAAATGACATAAGACATTGCACAATATGTCAGGCATCAACGAAAGTGACAGGGTGGTGGTGGGTGAGGGGACTATTGCTTGTCAAGGGGAGGGGGAACTAATGCTTGTCAGGTAAGAGGAAATATTGCTTGTCAGGAGGAGGGGGACGATTGTCTGCAACGGGGAGGGGTAACTATTGCCTGTCAGGGGATTTTGTGCTTGATAGAGTTGAGCATGTTGAAACGAAAAGAAAAGTTCGTAAAAATGAGATTAATAGCAATAGCGTTGGGATTGGTTCTCATTCTTCTTTAAATGTTCCTTATGCACAAAAGTATGCATATCTTACTTAATAAAGAAGCGGAAAATGGAACCAATGCTGAAATGAGACATTGTTGCAATATTTGCAGTCAGCTTTTCAAACGCCTTTTAGGGTTCAAAAGTCATTTAAGATCAAACGCTAGGGAAGAGCAATTATAGATACAAAAAGTCAAGCTCTGGAAGAAGCAGAACACCAGTATGTATGTATGTATGTATGTATGTATGTATGTATGTATGTATGTATGTATGTATGTATGTATGTATGTATGTATGTATGTATGTATGTATGTATGTATGTGTGTGTGTGTGTGTGTGTGTGTGTGTGTGTGTGTGTGTGTGTGTGTGTGTTTCTCTTTCTCTTTTAATTTCGAGTACATTTTTGACCGGCCACCTTCCTGGTGGCAAGGTTGTAAAAGAAAAAAAATTGTCATCTCTTGAATCGCAAGAATGTTTTGCAAATTTTGAAGGCGCCAGCTATCGCAGCCATTTGTAGTCTATGAATTAGGGAGCTGCGCTCTTTGTCCACAAATCCAAGTTCAGCCATACTTTGGTCCAAGCGGGTTGGTATATAATCTGTAGCTCCAATAATGATGGGTATGAAGCTTAAGGTGTATCTTGGATACTGGATCTGCAAACTCCTCATCAATGGTCCGTAGATGTCCTCCTTCTCTTGTATTTTTCTTACAACGTTGACATCAAGTGGGCAGCTGATCTCTACAAAAGAGCACGTTTTCAATGTGTGGTCCCAAACATCAATATCAGGCTGGCTGTGCTTTAATTTGGTGGCAGTTTTTATTTTCAGGTTCCACGAGTATTCTTAGTGCCATCTATCTCAACATATTCCTGCTCGTTTGTTGTTAATTTTGTTTTCCTTAGTGCGCTCCAGATGGTTCTAGCTATCACGTTGTGTCGCATTGGGAGGTAGTAGCGAGACGACATCCTTTCACAGTTGGCAACAATGTGGCTAACGTCTTCGATTTTTGTTTTACAAAGCCTACATTTATTGTCAACTGATGGCCCTCCTATTTTTGTGTAGAAGATATTTGGTAGGGATTTCTTGTTGCTGCATTGCATAGAGATATCCTTCAAGGTGGGATGTCATAAACTTGTCGGAACTCCATGCCAGGCTTTTTGAATGATTTATCTCCTCTATGGTCTGTGTTTTTCGTCTCAGGTACCCATGCACAACTTTATCTTGTTCGAACATTGAATAGGATCTTCCAATTTCCCTGGGAGAGAGATTTATATCAGGCCTTATTCCATATCTCTCCTCCAGATCAGTGGCTATCCTAATGATATTATTTGGCAGTATCGGTAGAGAGTCGGACGCCATGCTTTCCAGCATAGTTACGTCCTCCCTTTACAGTCTGAGTTCAAATCCCGCCGAGGTTAACTTTGCCTTTCATCCTTACGGGGTCGATAAAATAAAGTACCAGTAATGTACTGGGTAATTGATGGCCTTGTGCCAAAAGTAGAAACAATTATTTCCTTCATGCTCATAGACCTGGGCAAGATGGTTGCTGACTTTTTCTTCTGACGAAGATGTTGCTTCAGTGTTACTATTTGGGTCTCGTATGGTGTTAATATGGATTTTAGACCCCGGCCACCTTCCTTGCGTGAAAAGTATATATCCACATCACCATTGATGTTAAAATTTCCAGTAACACTGAGAAGTTTGCGAGTTCTTACATCCATCTCACTTCTTGCAATGACCAGTTCAACAGACCAAATGTTAACGTTAGGATTGGCACAGTATAAATATTGTGGGCAATGTATTTGTTGTACGCTAATAGTTCTGATGCCCATATTTTCTTTACTCTCCTGAGGTATTCAGTTCTGGTTCTCTTCTTATTTATGGGTCCATCATATCTGACATTCTCATCCTGTCCAAGATATCTGTAGTTGTCACCTGACTGTAGAGGTTGTATTGTCAAGCCGTTCACCTCTAAATTTCCAGAGGAGGGCACAGCCCTTCCACGTTTTACTGTCAAATATGCACATTTGGACTCACCAAATTTCATTCTGATGTCTGCAGAAAATTGTGTAATGAGGTCCAGTTGTTTTTTGAAATAGTTGGTATTTGGCCCATACAACTTCAGGTCATCAACAAAGAAAAGATGGGAGATGCTTCTGGACCCACTTCCATGACCACTTTGTTTTGTGAGCAGGTATGATAGTGGGTTTAGTATATCGTATCAGTCTTAATTTTCTAAGGATAAAATTAGGGTACCAGTTCTTGGTCAGGCGTTCAACAGCAGCTACTAGCGGTTGTGGGACTCTGGCTAATTGTTCCGGACTAAAAAGACACATGCAGGTACTTAAAGATTGTGTACCACAGGGTGCCACCACCGGTCCTGTGGAAAGGACAACTCTCTTCTGTCACCTGTGCCGCAAACCATGCAGATCTACAGCTGGTCTACAAAGTCATCTACGAAGTCATGCGCGCAGATGGGGTGACAATGAAGAATCAATAAGAGACGGCAATCGTCTGTGAAGACGCTGCAATCCTCATACGTGTATGTATGTATGTATGTATGTATGTATGTATGTATGTATGTATGTATGTATGTATGTATGTATGTATGTATGTATGTTCTTCTGGTTTTATAATTTCACAAAGTTTTACCAATAGAGAGAGAGTCGGTTTCTAACATAGACACAAGACTCTCTCATTGGAATTTACACAACATCAACTAGGTAGATATGTATGTATGCATGCATGTGTAGATATGGATTTATTGTATGTGTGGATGTGTATGTTTTGAGTTGTATGTGTGCATGTGTATATGCTTTGTATCTGTACATGTGTATATGCAGTTATTAGATGCAACAATTTTGGAATGTTTTACATATTTTTACTGTTCCATTAATGGATTGTACTTGTAGTTTCCTAACTAGTTGTGTTCTTTCTGTTCCTGTGAAGCCTAACTTCTCAAGATTTGTATTGAGGCAGTTACTAACATACCCCAGTGCCCCAATAATCACAGGCATAAATCTGAAGCTGTAATCAGGGTGGAGTATCTGCAGATTTCTCATCAGTTCTGCATAAATATTCTCCTTTTCACTAATCTTTGATATTATATTAGCATCTGCTGCGCAGCTAATTTCCACTACTGTGCATGTTTTCTTCTCCCTGTTCCATATCATAATATTTGGTCTGTTATGCCTGCACTTTATTGGAGTCTTTACTGGAACATTCCACCAGTACTCTTTCATATTATGTACATGGATGTCTTCCACATTGTTGTAGCTTTTAATGTGTTTATTATCGGGGCTATCTTTTTTACGAACTGCATTGTACAGTGTTTTGGCCACTACATCATGCCTCATAGGTAGATAGTACCGTGATGATATCATTGGACAACTGCTGATGACATGGGTGATATCCTCGATGTTAGTTCTGCAGAGTCTGCACTTGTTATCACATCTAGGTGTTTTGCCTGCATCCGTATCTCTTTTGTGAATCAGGTATTTCGTGTTAATCTCCTGTTCTTGGATTGCAAAAGTGTATCCTTCAAAGTTGGAGCCAATATAGCGGTTGTTGGTCCAAGATAGACTACTTTCCTTATCTATATTACTCTTACTCTGTAGCTTCCTGGCAACATATCCATGCATGATTTTTTGCTGATAAGCATGCAGTTTTTCATCCATTGATTCACTGCGATACAGCTGAGCGACTTCCCTGGGTGTGAGGTTTTGATTATCACACAGGGAATATCTCTCAAGGAGTTCCTTCCCAACTCTCATGATCTTATCTGTTTCATGCAGATAGACTTGCTCGACAAACGGGCTCCTACGCTTCGAGGTTCGTAGATGTTGTCGGAGAGATATGATGCGACATTCAAATGTTGTCTGGACTGATGTTAGGCCTCTGCCTCCCTGCTTACGTTTCAAGTAAAGGCGGTCTATGTCACTGTTAATGTGGAAGTTTCCGGTGTTGTTTAGTATTTTTCGAGTTCCAACATCAACTGCTCGGATTTCGTCTATCGTCCAATTGAGTATTCCAAACGTTGGTGTTAGGATAGGCACAGCAAACACATTGTGAGCCACTGTTTTGTTTTACGCAGAGAGTTCCGATGACCAGATCTTTCTTAATCGGGTGTAGTATTCCCTGGTTCTTTATTACAGATACCATTATAGAATATGTCCTCATCTATCCCCAGGTATCTGTAGCAGTCCTCGTCAGATATCGGTGAAACAGTTAGGCCATTGATGACAATGTTGTTAGATTGGGTTGTTGTTTTTCCCCGCTTTACAGTCATGTATGAGCATTTATCTTGGCCAAACTCCATTCCTATATCCTTTGAGAACGTTGTAACCAGGTCAAGATTTTTCTTCATCCCATCCATGTTCTTGGCATAGAGTTTCAGATCGTCCGCAAAGTAATTATGGGTTAGGTTCGTATTTCTGTCCTTCTGTGAGCCAATGATGTATCCCTCACATTTCTTGAGCAGAAAGGACAAGGGGTTTAATGACAAGTTGAATAATATCACAGAGAGACTGTCCCCCTGAAATATACCCCTGCGATATTTTATTTTATCAGTGAAAATAGAGTCCTCCCTCGCTGTCTTTAACCTTAGGCTAGTAGCCCAAGAAGAAGACAGCCTCTCTATGGCTCTGACAATAATGTCTGGGACTTTAACAAGTTGGAGGACCTCTATCATCCAAGAGTGGGGAACAGAATCGAAAGCTTTCCTGTAGTCCAGCCAGACTGTAGCCATATTCCTCCTAAGTTGTCGCACCTCCGACATCGCAGTTTTGTTGATTAGGAGTTGTTCAGCACATCCCCAAACCCCTTTCCCTCCAGCTGCTTGTTCATCTGTGATGATGTTATTATTTTCACAGTGATCTTGGAGGAATAGGTTCAGGCAGGCTGTATACATCTTATACATCAGATTCTGGCATGCAATGGGTCGGTTGTTTTTTGCCAAGTGGGTGTCTTTGTTCTTGAGGATCAGTGATGTTTGTGCTAATGTCAACCATTCTGGTATAAGTGTATCTCCCTTAAGAACTTGTTGGTAGAGGTCAGTAAGATACCTCCGATAGAATATCAGTTTTTTGTACCAGTAGCCGACAATCATGTCTCTTCCTGGTGTTTTCTTATCTTGGAGTTTTCCTATAACAGTCTCAAGGGTACCCTCACTTATTTCGTATGTTTTTGTTGTAGTGTAGGAGCAATAGTTCTTTCGGATTTCTCTTAGCCACACTGCATCTTGGTTGAAATTCTTCTTTTCACCCATATTTTTCTCCAAAAGGAATTTATGTCTTTCTGGGATGGGGCCACAGTGACACTTATTATTTTGTTCTTCGTATCTCTATAGACTGATGTTTGGTTTCGTCTGAATCTTTTATTAAGCACTTTTCTCTCATCTACCTTCTTCAGGTATCGGCGCTTTTCGCTAACAGTTCTCAATTCTTGTTTGAGGGTGATCAGCTTATATTGAAGAGTTCTGGTTCTACTGTTACCAAACATCGTCTCTATTTTATTTTTCACTCTTTGTTGGTGAGGAGTGAGTTTTTTTTGTGTTTGTTTGCATGTAAGGAACATTGTCACATATCCTATGGTTTTTCGTAGGTCAGCAATCTTTTTTTCTATTTTAGTTATATATGATGGTATTTTTGGTGGTGTTTTGTTCTTGTTAATATCTCTGCTATCACCAAGATAATGCTTTACTGTCGTTGCTAAGGCATATAAACAGGCGTTGATTTGCCAAAATGTTGGGGTTTTTATCTATCGTAAATATTCATCTCCTATTTCGTCAATAACACGTAATATTTCATTATTTTATTTTTTTATTTAAACATTTTTTTTTTTTATTAAACATTGTCGTTTTAATACGTTCAGCAAAAGAGATATTTATACATGAATTAATTTCCCTCTGGAAGATTTCGTTGAGGGAAATTTTCAATTGTTTATACTTTTGATTATTATCATTATCGATAGTATTTTCCACAACAGTCAAGGTAGACTCGGATGGTACACGTGGTGTCAAATTTCTTACAGGCATAGTTGTTTCAAGGCACTGTTCGACCTGGTTGCTAGGAAGTCTAGTAGCATGGCGACCTGTAGCACGTGTTGTTGATCCCATGTTTGTGTTGGGGGACTTACAATTAATAATATTTATTTTATTTTTACGTTCAACAAACGTCGCTTGTTGGCATAATTGTTTCGCTGTGAAATAATTTTGCTCTGGGTGCATTTCCTCCCAGTGTAGCTTCATTCTGTTCATATAGCCAATGGAGGGATTGTTTTTTGCCATTTTATAACAATTAAATAAATCATTATTAAGTTCGCAACTCCAAGAGAAATGCGATTTATAATTTAGGTCTCTTCTGTAGCTACAACTGAATAAAGTTTGTTTACCTTTCTTGTTGGTTGTATTCGATACTTCCTTAATTTTGTTGTTGATGTTGTGTTCAGCCATGCTGTTTGTAACAAATCCTTGTAAAATGAATTATGTATTTAGTCGGATATCTCTACGAATTCGAATAAAAGGTGTCTTCAGAAGATATAGTTATAAGAATAACCAGTTATTCAACATGACTGTAGTTGTGGCATTACTGTCGGAGATATTATTCATCTTAAATTTAATAAATAGTCTCCCACGCCAAAATATGCGACTGATCGCGTTGACTCTATACTGTATGTATGTATGTTCACTTTTAAAGAAATCTTCACGCACGGGCATTGCACGATCGCATTAATTGATAGTTATTAATAATGTTATATAGGGCAAGGCCATACTCGATATCGAGGAGGCAGCCATCATGTATGTATGTATGTATGTATGTATGTATGTATGTATGTATGTATGTATGTATGTATGTATGTATGTATGTATGTATGTATGTACGTATGTATGTATGTATGCATGTATGTATGTATGCATGCATCTATGCATGCATACATACATACATAAATGCATGCATGCATGCATTTATGTATGTTTTTTTTTTATCCCGTAAGGTTTCCAAATTTACCCTCCTCACCAAGCAAGCATGACGGGGTTGTTGGTTTAGTCGCAGAGGAACTCATGAGAGTCAACGGCATCCAAAATAAAGTTATTAATAACTTTATTTTGTGGAGCGAGAGACGTCTGCTACGTTGTTTGGATCCAATTATGTAGACCAGTTCTTCTTTTTGGGCAAGAAATCGGCTATTTAGACCTGGTAGGAAATGTGTTCCCCTAAGTTTGAAGTGCATATATGTATACATATATATATATAACTCCGTTCCCGTACCACCAACAGGATTCAACATCAAAGATGGATGAGTTGCGTAACGTCGAGTGCTTCTCTACTAGTATATCATGATTAACATTACGGAATGACCAATTCTACCCTGTGGTGAACCACCAAACTTAAATATATGTATATATATATGCAGTTCTTCCCCGGTATTCGCGGATTTACGTTCCTTGAGCACAAGCTCGTGGTCCATAAAAATGCCTATAAGCTACAAAACATAATGTAAAATATAGGCCGGCAATTGTTATTAATAATTTAGCGTTAAAAGGCGTGAAAAATATATATTGCCACGAAAAAAGGCATACAAAAATCGCGGAAGATATTTATGATTCCGCGAATATGCCGTGGTTTCCACGAACAACTATTAGCTAGGTTCTAAGGAAAATCTCGCGAATAACCTGGACTGCGAACGCCGGTCAATCACTCTCACCACACTCTCTCTTCTTCCATCTTCTATAAACCGACTGACACCCACTCTTACTTCGACTTCACCTCCTCCCATCCAACCCACACCAACATCTCCATACCCTATTCACAATTCCTCCGTCTTCGTCGGCTCCGTAGCCAGGACCACGATTTTGAAACCTATTTCCTTCTCATGGCCTCCCGCTTCATCCAGCGTGGATACCCCCCTCCCCGATCCTGGCTGCTCACATCCACACCCGTGAAACCGATCGTACCACAGCCCTCTCACCTCACTAGCACCCTCCCAACACCCGCCTTCCTTTCCCTCTCATCTACCACCCCATCACCCTACCACTCCGGCGATATATTCTCCGTTCTTTCTGCAACCCTCTCTTCTGACCCCGTCATTTCTCGCTTTTTTCCTAACCCACCTATTACCGCATTAAAGCATGTCCTTAACCTCCGCGACCTTCTGGTACGCAGTTCCATCTCGTCCTCTCCTACGACTCCACCCGGCTCTCATCCTTATTCTCGTACCCGCTGTAACACTTGTCCTTTCATTTCTACCTTCACCACTCTCACAGGCCCCACTCCTTCTCTTGCACCGCTATCCACGTTGTCTATGCCCTCCGGTGTTCCCTTTGCAGGTCCTTGTATATCGGACAAACGGGACGCCATTTGGCGGACCGTTTTGCTGAACATTTGAGGGACATACGACTCGGTTTGGATACTCCCGTCGCTCATCATTTCCGTTCCCCTGGTCACTCTTCCCTATATGTCTCAGTCCTGGGTGTCCTTTTACATCACGGATCACAGGCCTCACGTAGACCAGGACTGAACAGAGTCTGATTTACCGCCTTGGGTCCTGTTTCCCCTCATGGACTCCCCCCCCCATGTCTTTAATATACCGTCCGTTATCACACACGGGCTTGTACATTCACCCTTAGATTCTTATGGCTCTCTTATGGTCAGAAACATATTCTCTTACAGATAATACAGACCAACAAAATACGTACACTCCACTTTTCTCTTCACAGCTCTGTATACACACACACACCCTTATATTAACATACTTTTGCTCATAGCTTCGTACTTACAAGCACACACACACACTCTCTTACTTACATATCCACACACATATCCGCTTAGCTTCGCACCGACGTATAATAACACACACACACATGCGCACAAGTGTAGCTTTTTATACAAAACGGTTTTTTTCCATTTCAGGTAGACGCGCTCCACCATCCACTTTTCTAAAAAAATAAATCATACACAAAACACCAGCATCAACAGTTTTCCAAGAGATGTCAACATGAATGGACCTGTTATTTTTCTCTAAAAACATTTTTTCCAATTCCACCCCGCCCGTCCCTTCAATGTTTTCAATTTCTCATTCTTTCCTGCCGATTGTGTTGTTATTTCTGTTTACCTTTTACACACACACACACACACACACAATTTTTACTGTTAATATATATATATAACAATGAAGTATTCTTATTCTTTTCCTATAGAACTTCAGAATATCATATGATGTAGATCAGTGCTTCTCAAACTATATGATGTGGCGGACCGGCATTTTTTTTTCAATGTGCCACGTACCGCTAACATTTCGTAGTAATATTAATTTATACTGGACACGATATATATAATGAATAAAATAATAGTTGATCATTTTTTATCTTCTATTTATTTTGTAAACAAATAATACAATATCAAAACATAAAAAAGTAATAAAAGAAATTCCTCAAATGATTCCTTAGCATGGCCTGGACACTGCTCGCGTACCGGTAGCTGATGGGTCGCGTACAGGCACCGGTCCGCGGACCACCACTTTGAGTAGCACTGATGTAGAGGACAGTAGTAAAAAGTAACTATCATTTGTGGGTATACC
>OZ024741.1:155245668-155273168 GCA_964016885.1 Eledone cirrhosa
TGTATGTATAGTGATCTAGCGCTCACTATCTTTGGAGACAATCATCAAGGAGAAAATGCATTTATTCCCAATATTCCTCTTATCCCTTCCTCTACCGAGCTGCCATTCAAATTCTCAAGACTTCAGTTCCCTATAAGAGCCAGTTTTGCTACATAAAGCTCAGGTTTAGAGTTTCAAAGTTGTAGCATTTAATACTAGAGAATCTCTTTTTACCCATGGACAATTATATGTAAGGTGTTCACGACTAGAAACAACTAACTAGTGCTAACAACTAGAAATCTTCATTTACTATGCACGAACGGTAAAACGAAGAATCTGGTGTGTCTGGAAGATGTTTTACTGTTTTCTTTTGTCACATGCACACACCACGGTTTCGCCTCATACTGTAAATCAGACAAACATCCCCTACAATCAGTTTCTCTTCTACCCATTTTCTTTTATCATCTGTTTACCCGGGCGAAGCTGGGTAAGTCAGCTTCCCACGATGAGATCTGTACACATTTTTTCTTCTATTCCTTTCCTATTTCACCCCCTGTTTTTCCTCCTTTCCCTCTCTTTCCTTTTCTCTCTCCTTTTTCTCTCTCTTTCTATCTCCTTTTCCACCTGGCCTTTTGATTAATAAAAGGCCTCGGGCGCATCCGAACTACACCGATGTCCTGTAATTCAGCGCCGAAACATCGGTTCGGGATACATTTACAGCTGATGATGGAAACTCCTTTCTTCCTTTCTCCTCCTGTTCCGTCCTAACCACCATCCTAAACCTTGTTTTTAGTAACCACACAGCTCCTTTCGTTTCAAAACTTTTTGTATATATATATATATATATATATATATCTATCTATCTAAGGCGGGTAAAATTCCCGAGATCCATGGACGAGTTCTCTCCAGCGGTCTCTGTCCCTCATTATCGCTGCCATGTCCTGCGTCTCCAACAGAGCAGTGTCTGTCCTTAGGGCATCAACATATGTTAACCTTGGTCTTCCTCTTCCAGTGTGTCCATGTAGGGGCTCCCAAAGGAGCACTGAGTGCAATGTCAACTCTGGATGTCGGTGAGCATGTCCAGCCAACCTCAGTCTCCTCTGTGTCACTTTTGAGCTGACTTTTGGGAGGCTCCCATACAGCTCTGAGTTTTTCATCCTCAGTGTATACTGATTAATGTTCAGAGCCATCCTCAGCATTCTCGTGTAGCACCCATCCACCATCTGAGTGAGTCTCTTGGTCAGTGTCCAAGTCTCAGACCCATACAGCAGCACAGACTCCACTACAGCAATGTATATACATATACATATATATATATATATATATATATATATATATATATATGTATATGTATGTAAATCAATGATATCTGCGTTTGGATTATATATATATTTCGCCCTAAATGGCTGACTTCTTATCGTATCCACAAGAGTGTCAACTACAAAGCTTGGCTAAGATGTGGTTCTGCCACAGCTGGACATATTGCTGTCCTTTCTCATTAAACTCTGCCAAGTTCAATACTGTGCTGCGGTGTTCCAGCAGGGGGCATATCAGGAGGGGCTGCGTAGTCTGTGGTTCGATGTCGCAGTCACATAGAATATCCCCATCCTTTAAATACCCCCATTTTGCCAGATTGGCTTTTGCACAACCAAACACTAGATCTTAATCGGTTGAGGCTGACTGAACACACACAAACGCTCTTCTTGCATTATTTAAACCAACTCCTGCAATTCTTGCACTTAATTCAGCCTCTTGCTTTCCATTACTTGTGACCATGGCCTTGAGATACTTGAACTTCTCTATCTGCTTCTGAGGAACTCCATTTACATTGAGAGGACGTGTGTTTCAGTCCTCGCAGCACTGATTTTCATCAGTCGGAGATCTTCTTCTGTCGAGTTAAGTAACACGATGTCGTCTGCAAATTCCAACAAACTGATCCTATACCTGCCAGTCGTGATACCACTTCCAACCCGGTTGCGCATGTCAATCCTGTTCATGAAAATAATAAACAGGAGAAGTGACAGTACATATCCTTGGCGGCGTCCGACGCTCACATTGAATGGTTTCGAATTAGCACCATTTATCCGAACACAAATACTCGGGCATTCGTATAGCGATATCGGGGCACAAGAAGCTGTCCATCAATCCCATTCTCCTACAGAACCTTCCACAGCAGACCCCTTGGATCGCGGTCATATGCCTTTTCAAGGTACACAAACGAAGAATATACCACCTGGCAACATTCCCACGATTTCTCGAAGACCTGTCGCAGTGTAAATAATTGGTTGACTTTGCTGCATTTGGGGCGAAAGCCACACTGTTTATCAATTAGATTGGACTCGACAATTTTCCGGAATCTCTTTGCCAGACACTTAGCATAGACTTTACCGGGAAAGCTTAACAAGGAGATTCCTCTGTAATCGGAACAATTTCTCTAGTCTCCCTTTTTGAAAATTGGGATTATCACTCTCGATTGCCATTGCTTAGGTGTTTTTTCAGAGATCCAGACTAGTCGGCACACACGAGTTAGCCAGAGAATAGCTTCTTTTTTATGGCTTTTAGCATCTCGGACCTAATTTTATCCGCTCCAGCGGCTTTGCCACATTTAGGGGTCATTAATTGCTCATGTGACCTTCCGAGAGATTAGTCATCGCTGCATACAGCGTTAGGCTGTTCATTCAGCGATACAGCCATTAGATATGATGGTTATTTGCGATACAAACGGGCACCTGTCGGACGAATAAACAACCCCGGACCAACAGCGGTAAACTACTAGGGGAGATAGAGCAATGGGTGAGACCTTTAGCTCCCCCAAATACTCTCATCACCCAATGATGTAGCTATGACGAGTGAGTAGAGGCCGCCTCTAAAAAAGCCTAGTCTTCGTGAGTTTGAGAAAGTACCAGATTGGTGACTGGCGCGAATAAGGTCACCAAAACTGCAATATGGTAAGAACAAAAATCACATTTTACCCCCAAATTTTGTTTTCTTTCTTTCGTTTCCTCACTCTCTGTCTGTCTATTTCTTCTTTTATTTCTTTTATTTCTCATTCTGATGAACGATTAGTATCCGAAACGTTAAGCCTCTTTTCCTACTACATTAAGCGTTAAACTAATATGTTTCTTCATTGTACTGACTGTTTGCTTTGTTGTTTCCGTATATTTTTCGCATACACACACACGCACACACATACACACGCATACACACACACACACACACACACACACAAACACACGCATGCACCCCCCCCATATATATATATATATATATATATATATATATATATATATATATATATATATTATATGGTTGTAATGAAAGTTCTGGCGGTTTTTTTAAAAAGTAAATCTCAAATTAGATGTAAAGGTGTCCAAATGCTGAATTATATTTGGAATATGTTTAATTTTCTTTCAGATTTTGTCAAATTTATCTTTATTAAAGTTGTTATATTGGCGCCATATTTACTCCAAGTAGAGAACACATCTGTCATGTTATTCTTTATGAATTTCAAAAATGTAATAGTACAAGTGCAGCAGCGAAATCACTCCAAAACACTTATGGTGATGACGTAGTGACTGAAAGTTCATGCAGGAGATGGTTTTCACGATTCGGAAACGGGAACTACAGCCTGCAGAACGAATCAAGAGAAGGGTGCCAAAGAGGGCTGGATTCTGATGTATTGGAAGCTGCCGTTGACTGTTACAGTTCGGAAACTAATCACAGACTTCAATGTGAGCCATACCACATTTCATCGTGAATTGAAAACGCTTGGTAAAGTGTCAAAGGTTAGGAAATGGGTTCCGCATGGTCTCTCTGCAAACAATCACAAACAACATGTTGACTGTGCTTTCTGGTGAGCTGCAAATGCCTTTTTTTTTAACAGATTCATAACTGGAAATGAGCTATGGATACTACCATGATGTTAAGCGAAGACGTCAGTGGCTTAGTCGTGGTGAAGAACTAGCTGAGCAGCCCAGAAGTAACCTACATCAAAGGAAGATTCTTGTGAATGTGTGGTGGGATATGCAGGGAATAATTCATCATGAGTTGCTAGGTGATAATCAAACAATAACAGCTGAAATCTGTTGCCAACAGTTAACTCATTTGAAAGCAGCTTTGCAAAAAAAAAACGACCATCATTAAAAAATAGAAAAGTAGTAACCCTTCAGCATGAGAATGCTAGACCTGCACAAAAGACCAAATATCTAAAACGAAAAATATGCCTGGGAAATTATGCTTCATCCACCATATTCCACGGATCTCGCACCAACTGATTACCATCTCTTTAGAGGTTTACAAAATCATTTGATGGATTAAGGCTTACTTCAAGAGAAGTCGATAACGAGTTAGTTTCCTTTTTAGTTCAAAATCTAAAGAATTTTAGGAATGTGGCATTAAAAAGTTTAGTGACAGATGGGGAACAGTCATAGAGAAGAATGGTGGCTACATTAACGATTAAATATAGCTCATATTGTGATTTTTATAGTTTTATTGAGTCTCTAATAACGGACATAACTTTCATTACAACCTGATATATATATATATATATATATATATATATATATATATATATATATATATATATATATATATATATATAGATATATAGCGAAGGAAATGTGGTAAGGAACCAGATGGACCATAACGCACCAAAGTACTCAATACTTAGGGTAGTAGAGTGGGTAATAGGAACGAGTAGGACCCCGACGGCTGAGCTCAAGCCGTTTCGACGGCTAATTCTGGACTTTTTAGTCCAGAATTAGCCGTTGAAACGGCTTGAGCTCAGCCGTCGGGGTCCTACTCGTTCCTATATATATATATATATATATATATTTGTGTATAGTGGTAGCTAAGGTGCTTCCGTAGGCGGTATGCCAAAATTAGCACTCGATATTCATCAGAGTAGAGTGTAAATATTATCAAGAAAAAGAAAAATCAGTGATGCATCTGGACTTAGTTTATTTCGTGTTACAAATGTTTCGCCGGCATGTAGCTCGAGTCATGGTCCTCGTATGGATCTGGTTAATTCTACTTCTGCGGGTTCTTTCAGACACGGGTGTTACGTCCGGGGCAAATTTTATCACTGTGATAAAATTTGCTCCGGACATAACACCCGTGTTTGAAAGAACCCGCAGAAGTAGAATCAGCCAGATCCATACAAGGACCATGACTCGAGCTAGATGCCGGCGAAACATTTGTAACACGAAATAAACTAAGTCCAGATGCATCACTGATTTTTTAAATTATATATATATATATATAAGTATTGAAGTTTCCGTTGAAAATTGAAAAAGTCATAGGAATGAAGAGTGCTCTATGTAAGTTACAGAGCTAAATTTAATATATAATAAACAATACAATATAATTACCTCATTACCAGAGGTTTCCAAATAAGACGAATACAAGAAACGTCCTCATTCGTTCGCCAGACAAGGCGATTTAAAACATAGTGAAATATTTGAAAAATCTCGTCAAAAAAGGCAAAAGTTTAACGGGCAAAAAAAAACAAAACAAAAAAAAACACACGCGCAACCACATACATATTTGTGATATATACAGGGAAGAGAGTGTATCAGTTAAAGCAGTGTCAGGCTGAAGGTCGATGCAGATATAAAAATATAAAATATGAAAATGAAAAATATATGAGAATAAAAAAATTAAATCAAAGAGAAAGTAAGAGGGAGGGGTTATCAATTATAAAGTAACACTAAAAAAATAAATAAAAAGTAGAAAACATACAGAGGTTCGTACGCACATATATATATATATAAATATATATATATACGTACAGACAAAAGCACATACATGCTTACATAATACAAAAGCGCGCATACATACACACGAAGCACACACACACACTCACACACACGCACACACACACACATATATATATATATATATATATATACACATATATATATATATACACACATTTATATAAGTATATAAAAAACATAGATATAAAAACACACATACACACACACATATACACGTACACGCGCACATACGAATGCATTCGTATACATAAACAAACACGTATACACACATATGCACACTTACACTCATACATACAATATAAAAAAAACAGCCGTATGAATAAATGAGTACAAATTATATGCAAGTAAACATACATAAAAGCGGTTGAGGGACAACAGAATATATCTGGAGTTGAGAACACAAGTGACATGTGATATCAGGTAGTGAAAGAAAAGGGGAAGGAAAATGTGTAAAATTGTGAGGATATAAAGTAAGTGAATCAAAAAGCAGGAGGGGGGGGGGGTCACTACTGGATGTGAAGTAAAAATAAAGTTAAAAATAAAAATAAAAGTAAATCAGAAAGAGAAGTCTGTAAAGAAGGTAAGTTAAGGAAAGTGAAGAACAAGAGTTTATGGAGGATAAGTATCTGAAAGTGAGTTAAGTTTATATGAGCTGGAAAGCAAGTGTGATTTCATGTGTGGGCAACTGGTGAAAATTTCTATTTTTGCATTTAGGCAGGTTTTTGGTGATTTAAGGTTCTGTAAAATCCAATATTTTTCACTTATGCAGAGTGCGCATCTTCTTGTTCCTCTTGTTAATTGATAACCCCTCCCTCTTACTTTCTCTTTGATTTAATTTTTTTATTCTCATATATTTTTTCATTTTCAGATTTTATATTTTTATATCTGTATCGACCTGACACTACTTTGACTGATGCACTCCCTTCCCTGTATATATCACATACATGTATGTGGTTGCACGTGTGTGTGTGTTTATACGCGTGCTTTCATACTTGTATGTGTATATATTTCAATTCTTAGTCCCTAAGTCTGTATGTACGCTAACTCTATTATCTTACAATTTCTTTTTTCAACATATATTATATACGTATTTGTGGTCACACATACACTGATATGCTTGCCCTCATGTATGTACTTACGCACACATTTATTCACTATACACATGCATTTGTACATACACACATATGTACATTTGTAGGTGCATATACACACATTATACACATACCCTTACTATATTTCCTTATTTTATTTTTATATATCTCTTGTATTACTTTTATTTATATATTTCTTTTGCCCGTTAAACTTTTGTCTTTCTTGAGGAGATTTTTCAAATATTTCACTATGTTTTAAATTGCCTTGTCTGACGAACGAATTAGGACGTTTCTTGTATTCGTCTTATTCGGGAAACCTCTGGTAATGAGGTAATTATATTGTATTGTTTATTATACATTATATATATATATATATACACACACACATACATTCTGTATTTATACATATATATTCTGTATTTCTGTTCTGTAATACATCTGATAATTTACATTGAGCTAATTTTCTTACCCTTTCGTATTTATAATTGTATATAGATTATGTATATAAGTATAAATACTATTACACACACACACACACACACACACACACACACACACACACACACACACACACACACACACACACACACACACACACACACACACACACACACACACACACACACACACACATATATATATACATTTGATAAAAGAGAAAAATTACTTCACTGGTTGTTGGTATTATTTAATAGTTCAAAGCTTTACATTAAGTCGTTATTGATATTAGTTCTGGTGTGTGTCCTCCACTTGGTATTCTGGTTTTCAATATACGAGACGTTGAAGTCGATATTTTCGGGTTGGGAGATAAGATGTTATTTTTATGTTCAGTTTCGAGGATTACGAAAGGTTGTCAGGAGCGAAACTGAACTGGGAAAAATCCATCGGGCTGCAACTCGGAACGTGGAGAGGCAGACCAATGCCTCCCGACGGTGTCGCCGGACACTGGACGGAGGGCCCGGTGAAGTTGCTTGGGGTCTGGTTTGGACCGGACCTCCAGGTGGAAAAGAACTGGGACGAGGTTACGAACAAGGTGTTTGCACTAACCCAGAAATGGGCCAAGTGTAAGCTGTCCCTAAAAGGTCGGGCGGAGGTGGCGAACATTTACATAGCGTCCGTCACTTACTACCGCCTGACTGTCGTGCCTTGACCTAAGGAAACACTCACCACCATGGAACGCATGCTCTTCCAATTTCTTTGGAAGAAGCGCCCTCCTATAGTGAGAAGATCCATCTGCTGCCAACAACCTTTGAAAGGAAGGCTGGGGATGCCGTGGTTGATGATGCGTAGGCACGCATTAAGGCTACAGCCCCTAATGGTATTCCTCACTGGTCAACCGGTGTGGGCTCCGTTCGTGAAACGAGCCTTTCCGAGACTCGTCTCGCTCACCGAGCTGCAGTCCTGGGTCAAGCAAAGATCCGGAAAACTGGGAGACTGGCACACTGAGTCTGCCCAGGCGCTCAGGGCTCTCTGGCAAGCGGGCCAGGCCATCGGTGGAGAATCCACCTCATCATACTATAGAGGGCTGGTGGCTAGCAGGGGCGATGACACCCTTGGAGAGTCGCCGGACATGGAAGAGGACGAACTGGCCAGCCTGTTCGGTAGGACTTTCGGCCCGGGACCAATGGACAACTTCCAGAAGTCACTAGCCTGGCAGTGCTACCGGGGGGCTCTACCTGTTCGGGAGAGGCTCTACAGACACGGGCGCCCGGGCAGGGATCCCTCGAAAAAGATTTGCCCTAGATGCGTGCGTCACGAAGAAACCGTTGCGCACGCATTGGTGCAATGTCCGGGCGTGGCTGATCTGTGGGGCTACGCCGAACGACTGCTGTCGCGGGTGGCGCCGATTCGATTGACCGCCGAGTCCGTGATGACAATCAAGCCGCCTCCCCTCTTCACAAAGGAAGCAAAGGCGGTTTTTCTGTGCGTAATAGCCTTGTTGAAAGAGGTTGTTTGGTGGACACGCTTGAAAGGTCTGAGGTCAGGCAACTTCCTCTCTGGCCATAGTCTGGTCTACTTCTTCCGATATCACTTCGGAAGAAGGATAATAATGGAGAGAGAGGTGCTTGGCCACAGGCAGTTTTATGAAAGGTGGGTGATAGTGGCGAGAATGGCTCGTGTAAATGGGCCTTCTCTGTATACCATCCTGTAGGTAAAGAAGTGAAGGAGAGGGGAGCACCTTCTTCATGTGCTCCCCGGGAAAAGGATTGCACACTTTTTCGGGGGTGTGTGCAAACCCCATCACGTCCCCTTCCCTTTTGAGGTTGTTTTCGATTATTTTCATTTTATACCCTTTTTACTCGATTTTATGTAAACTCCCCCTTTGTATTTGTCCCTTCTTTTTATGCCTTTATGGTAAATAAAGAAATATATCTATCTATCTATCGATATATCTATAAGAAAGATATCTATATCTATATCTATATATATATATATATATATGTGTGTATGTGTGTGTGTGTGTGTGGGGGGGGGGTCAATCAGGGGGTAACCACAATAAGTAAGGTACTCAGTACATAGCAGAGTATACATATTTAATATAGATTCTACAGGACTAGAACTGTTTTATTCGAAGGAAATCACCAGGAAAGCCGACTGTCAATGTGATATGGTGGTATTTATACATTTTCTGTTGGTAGGGGAAAATAGACTGAGGGTCAACAGTATCTAACAAGATACACTGTCCTGGAATATCACTTATAGTTCTACTTAAATGTTGTACATCTAACTCTATACGTATTTTCTTGGCTATATAATGACGTAACCATATATTACACAACCGTTCATAATGTTATATGGTCTCGTTATTATGTAACTACACGTCCCTTTACGATCTGAGTTCAAATCCCGCCGAGGTTAACTTTGCCTTTCATCCTTACAGGGTCGATAAAATAAAGTACCAGTAATACACTGGGTAATTTGGTGGCCTTGTGCCAAAAGTAGAAACAGTTATTATGTAACTACATAGCTCCTCAGTTGGAATAGAGCTCTTTCACCACCTGTTACATATTACGTCAAACCCTCCCACTAAAACACACACACACACACAGATATATACATACATACACACACACACACACACACACACACACACACACACACACACACACATATATATATATATATATATATATGTATGTTTGTTTGTTTGTATGTATGTATGTATGTTTGTATGCAGAATTCTAGGAGAAGGAAAACTCTGATATAACACCTGCAACCCTGATGGTATCCAATGATGTTGACTTGTTCTTCTTTTTGGTAAATATCATCTTGGTTGAGAGAGTGGGACTGGCTTTGTGCAGTGCCTTTACTCATTATAAAAGCTTCACGGCACAGGCATTGCTTTATATCTGGAGATCTCTCTGCACTTGTTGTCACATCGTACCATGGGCCCAGCACTATGTGTCAATAATTGTCACAAGTGTAGTGTTTGTACCAGAGTTTTCAAGTCGCTGGCTGGACTTAAAATCACACTCGATCAGCGCATCGGTAGGGGTTCTCCTACATGGATATAAAGTAGTGGCCGTACTCGAAAACGAGTTGGCAGCCACCATATATATATATATATATATATATATATATATATATATATATATATATATACACCTATATAAATATATCATATCTGTTATGTAACACTATCTTTCACCTGTGAAGGAATGTGTCGATTCAAGCTTTGCATTAAGTTATATTTGAGAGCGTTTTGTTGTTTGTTTGCTTTTTGTCTTTTATTTATTTATTTTTCCACAGGTAAATCTAACTTAACAATCTACCTGAATACTCTACCGAAACGTATCTCACCTCAGTGAGGTTAATAACCGAAAACATAATTAATAGATGACATTTAATAAAGATCATATATATAGAGAGAAACGTACATACATGCATACATACTTAAATGGATGGCCCTCCGTCGGTTACGACGATGAGTGTTCAAATTGATCCGATCAGCGGAATAGCCTGCCCATGAAGTTAACATGTAAATAGCTGAGGATTCCACAGACACGCGTACTCTTAACGTAGTTCTCAGGGAGATTCTGCGTGACACCGAACGCGAAAGGCTTTCCCTTCGAATTACAGGTACAACTCATTTTTGCCAGCTGAGTGACTGGAGCAACGTGAAATGAAGTGTCTTGCTCAAGGACATAACGAACTTATGACCTTACGATTGCTAGCCGAATACCTTAACCACCAAGCCACACGCCTTCACATACATACATACATACATGGTGGCTGCCAACTCGTTTTCGAGTACGGCCACTACTTTATATCCATGTAGAAGAACCCCTACCGATGCGCTGAACGAGTGTGACGTTTTAATCCAGCCAGCGACTTGAAAACTCTGGTACAAACACTACACTTGTGACAATTATTGACACATAGTGCTGGGCCCATGGTACCATGTGACGACAAGTGCAGAGAGATCTCCAGATATAAAGCAATGCTTGTGCCGTGAAGCTTTTATAGTGAGCAAAGGCACTGCACAAAGCCAGTCCCACTCTCTTAACCAAGATGATATTTACCAAAAAGAAGAACAAGTCAACATCATTGGATACCATCAGGGTTGCAGGTGTTATACCAGAGTTTTCCTTCTCCTAGAATTCTGCCTTGACAAAGGCTAAGGGGTGATCTCTCCTGGTGATTTTGGATGGCCATTGACTCTTAAGAGCTCCTTTGCCCTTTGACAGGTTTTGTTTTTAGTCCTGCAGGATGTCCAAAGTCACCCTGCTCACCAAGAAACCTTGGTGGGGTTGCCAGTTTAGTCGCCAACGACCCGACCATGAGACAGGTTGTACTGGGATACATGTTACCAATAGCACCAACTGGTGACCTACATACATACATACATGGTGGTTTTCTGCTCCTGCCGCATATATCCTTACACATACACCACAAACTAATATACAACACACACACATATATATATATATATATATATATATATATATATATATATATATATATATCTATATCTATATCTATATGTGTATTGTATATGTGTGTGTATGTGTAAGTATATATACGTAAATGTATGTATGTATATCTATCTATCTATCTATCTATCTATCTATCTATCTATTTATCTATCTATCTATCTATCTATCTATCTATACACTGTGGGGCTATGTAGAACGACTATTGATGCGGGTGGGACCAAACCGGTTGACCACCGAGTCCATTGTCAGTATGAAACCGCCACCCTCCTTCAAAAACGAAGGAGAGGCGGTTTTCCTTTGTGTGATAGCTATGGCGAAAGAGGTTGTATGGTGGACAAGGTTGAAAGGGCTGAGGTCAGACACCTTTCTCTCCGGCCAACAACTGATTCCTTTTTTCAAATACCACTTTGGAAGAAGAATCAGGATAGAGAGAGAGGTGCTGTACCCCAGCAAGTTTTATGAAAGGTGGGTGAAAGTGGCGAGAATGGCCCGAGTGAATGGGCCTTCTCTCTATATCAGCCTGTAGGATGAGGAAAAAGAGGAAGAGAGGAAAGGGGTACAAACTCTTCGTACTCCTGGAGATGAGGGTTGCACATTTTTTCGGGGGTTTGTGTTACCCATATGAAATGTCTCTCCCTATTGGGGAAAATCGATTAACATTTAAATTGCACTTGTCATAATATTTTACACGTTTTTATTGTATGTAAACTTCCCCCTTTGTATTTGTCCCCTTCTTTTGTGCCCCTGTGGCTAATAAAGAAACATATCTCTCTATCTCTCTATCTATCTATCTATCTATCTATCTATCTATCCATCTCTCTCTCTCTCTCTCTCTCTCTCTCTCTCTCTCTCTCTCTCTCTCTCTCTCTCTCTCTCTCTCTCTATATATATATATATATATATATATATATATATATATATATATATATAGAAAGATTTGAATGGATACAGTTTAGTTGAAAGGAATTTATTGACACGTGTTTCTATAACAGTTACATAACCTAAAACAGCTGCTATCTACATATCTATTTATATTACATATCTATCTACATATCTATTTATATTACAACACAACGGAAAATACTGTGTATATATATATATATATATATATATATATATATATATATATATATATATATATATATATATATATATATATATATATATATATATATATATATATACGCTTGTTTATATATATCGATAAAATGATGAGTGTGTATCTGTATATGTATGTTTGTGTGTAAGTGTATAGTGCTGTATGTGTAGACATGTGTGTGTTTATATATACTCAGATCAGTTTGCTTGAACAGTACATCATGGGATGGCGTCTAAGATATCTTGTTTGCAGGTGTGTTGGGAGTGGACGGTGATGTGTGGGTGGCTAGCTTATGATAAGTGTATTGCTAATGATGATGGCGTTGATGGGGTTCATAAGTGTGGTTGATGGTGGTAGTGGAATAATGATGAGCGTGGCTGGTGATGCGGGGTGGCTTGCAGGATAGATTAACCAGAATGCCGGAAACCCAACAAATGTCTGGTATAAGTCTACATCTAATCTCTGTATTTAATTACTTTTTATGTAATTACCAAGAACTAAACACATCGCACAAATTAATACATATCCGAATTAACTGCAAGCATGAGCGCTAATAATATGCAATTTAGTACTCCCATTTCAGGATATTACCCTAAGACAGGGTTGCCCAAATTTTTTCAAACGCGGAACCCTTTTTGGTTCAGAAATATTTGGGGTACGCCAAAGTCTAATACTGTTAATTGATCGTAATATAAATATACTCCTCTACCTTTTTCCACGGAACCCCAGATACTCCTTTGCGGAACCCACTTTGAGAACCACTGCTCTAATATACGCTATATAAGTCCTTCTGGCTAGTTAGATGATATACTTGCTTTCTGATGAAAGTCTAACTAGGTTTGAAAACCGGTGAATGGTGTTATCATTCTTTTCAATTTACTGGCAAATACATGTTTACATGTTTATATACTAAAATGTGTAAATCTATATACACATTTACGTAGACTCGGTTATTTTTATTTTGTATATATACTTTCGGTACGTATGTATGTAAGTTTGTGGTCCACAACCCTAAAAAGTAGCACCATTAATGTCAAAAGATGGGAACGTCCTCATCAAAGATCCAGCAGGTATCATGAATCGGTGGACTGAACACTTTAAAGATCAGTTTAAAAACCATCTGTAGTTGATGAGGAAATTATTAATGGAGACTGTAAGGGAGATGATGAATGATACAACCTTTGATGAGATAAGGTCAACTATCAAAGAGATAAACATAGGGAAAGCTCCAGATTTGGATGGAATACCTGAAGGGCTGATCTGCTTTGGAGGAGACAATGTTGTTATGGCCATTCATGGGCTAGTCTTATCTGTATGGCATGGTGAGCCTGTCCCGCAAGACTGGGTAGATGCAATTTTGCTCTCGATTTACAAAGGCAAGGGGTCCAAGTCAGAATGCGGTGATTATCAAGGTATAAGTCTGCTCGAATCGGTAGGAAAAGTCTTGTCTAAGGTTTTGCTGAATTGTCTAATAAAATGGATCTGCCCCGGTGCCATCCCTGAGACCTAGTGTGGAATCAGAGATGGGCAGGTTACTATGGACATGATTTTCTCAGCCTGTCAGCTTATGGAGAAGTGTGTTGAGTAGCAAGTGTCACTATACCATGTATTTATGGACCTTACCAAGGCCTTCGATACTTACTGTTAATCGTAGTGCATTGTGGGTCATATTGAGGAAACTTGGATGCCCTCATGAGTTTGTTGGAATATTCAGAAAACTCCATCAACATATGAAAACAAAAGTGAACTTCAATGGGACACTTTTAGAGCCAATTTCAGTGAAAAACGGTGTTAAACAAGGTGACATACCTGCACACACTCTGTTCTCTATTTACTTTGCCGTGCTGCTGACACATGCCTTCCAGGGCTTCGAAATGAGTGTATACTTGCGAATTAGAACCTCTGGCAAACTGTTTAATCTAAGACGGTTTAGCACCAAATCCAAAACTTTTGGCACTCTTCTTAGGGAGTTCCTGTATGCTGATGATGCAGATTTTGTGGCTCACACAGTAGAGGACATGCAGTTGATATTGGACACCTTATCCAATGCATGTACTCCGTTTGGGATAAATATTAGTTTAAAAAAGACAAAGGTCATGTACACCAGTTGAGGTGAAAAAGACTTGAGAGGAAAAAGACTTGAGATAGTGGACAGCTTTGTGTATCTCGGAAGTACACTTAGTAGCGATGGTACCATCGATGCAGAAATAGGTCACAGGTTTCCGATAGCAATTCTGGCCTTCAGAAAGCTCGAGAAGCGAGTCTGGTCAAAATGGGGTATCACGAAAAACACAAAGCTCTCTGTATATGAGGCCTGTGTTCTTACAGCCCTGCTATATGGATGCGAAACGTGGACAACTTGCAGGCATCATACCAGGCAGCTGGAAAAATTTCATCAGCATTGTATACGACGTATCCTGAAGATGTATGTATGTATGTTATGTTGGGTCACTCTTGAGTGCTACTGGTAACATGTAACCCAGTAAACCTGTCGCATGGTCAGGTCGTCGGCGACTAAACCGGCACCCACACCAAGTTTAGTGGATGAGGAGGGTGATTTTGGACACCCTGCAGGATAAAAAACGAAACCTGACAAAGGGCGGAAGAACTCATAAAAGGCAACGGCCATCTAAAAATGTATACATATGTATATATGTGTGTATGTACATATGTATATACATGTATACATATGTATATATATATATATATATATATATATATATATATATATATATATATATATATATATATATATATATATATATATATATGCGTTGGGACATATAAATAATCGGGCTGGATACCCGATTGCGCAGTTAAACCATTGGAAGTGAACGAGCGCTAGCCTTTGTCAGGGCATTTTTCTAGGAGAAGGCAACTCAGGAAACTGGGATAACTCCAACATAAAATCTGCGGCTCACTAGTTACTGTTGCTCAGAGAGTGGGATTGGCCCAGTGCACAGTCTTTCCTCATTTAAAAAAGAAATCTTCATGCACAGGCCTTGCACGATAGCATTAATTGATAATTATTAATAATGTTATATCGTGCAATGGCCATCTTTGATATCGAGGGGGCAGCCATCATGTATGTATATGTCAGGTCGCTCTTCAGCGCTACAGGTAACATGTAATCTAGCACAACCTATGCAACGCCACAAAATTTGCTTGGTGAAGAGGGTGAGTTTGGACACCCTGCGGTATGAAAGACAAAATCCGTCAACGGCCATCCAATAAAGTGTTTTTTTTATTTTGTAGGGTGAGAGACTCCTAGTTTTCAGTAAGACATCTCTCTAGGAGAAGGTCACTCTATTATAAAACCTGTGACATCGATTGTATCCAATGATAAAGACCAGTTCTACTTTTTGGATAATTGAATTTGTTGTTCAGAGAGTGGGATTGGCCCCGTGTAAAACCTTTCCTCACTTCAAAAAAAAAAAAAAGCTTCAAGCACAGGCATCGCTTAATATGTGACATTTTCTGCAGTGTATGGCATTGTTACATACATACATATGTAATATTATTTCCTTGGGAAATTACTTCTACAGGCCTGGAATATTTCATCTAGTGATGAAATCGTTACAAAGGTACAGAATGAAACAGTATTAGTCCTGTAAAAGCCACTTCTAAAATAGATAAAATATATTACCCTCTAAACATAGATGTGGTGCGTACCTTACTGGAATTGTGGTTCGTTTCCGTTCTATAACGGAATACCCTTCTACTATATATATATGTGTACATACATATATATACCTGTGTGTGTGTGTATATATATAAGTAAAAGGAAAAGAAAATGCTGACAAATTTTTCCAAGTGAAAAATAGTTTAATTAGGAATAAGTATAAATTAGTAATAAGTATTGGTTAGTATTCAGTGTGTGGATGGACCAGTATTTTTGTGATACTGGTAAAAATGGTGTACATTATTCGATATTTTCAGTAATTTGAAAAAACGATTCTCTCAAAAGAACATCAAAAACATTAATAATAAAAGGTGTGAAATGATATATAGTATTGGCATAATACCAAGGGATGTGTGAGTGTCCAGATTGTACGTACTGCAAGAGGAATCCATTAGGCCCTGCCGTATGGGAATACTTGTGTACAAATATGTAGTGCCCATCAGTGTGCAATGCATGTGTGCGTATATGTATGTGTGTGTGTCGGCACGTTTATATCTATAAACATCAAAAGGTATGCAAATTTGTGTATATTTGTGTTGCCCCATAGAACATGTGTGTTTACGTATGTCATTGTGTTTATATGTGGATAGAAATGTATGTAGGATGTAAGCTGATGTAGGTATGTATGTTGACGTGTGTATGTTGTGGGTTCGTCTTAGGAAGAAGTGTTTAGACGGGGGTCCGTATTTGTTAATAAAGTGAGATTCCTTGCTGATGCGCTGGGTGTGGGTGGCATTAACTTTAAATTTGTAGAGGGGAACGATTCTAAAATTGGGATGATTTTGGGCGGCACAGGTATCAATGTGTTCACTCAGTGGTATTTTTCTGTATTCCTGTATTTTAATTTGGGATCTATGGAGAGTCATGCGTTGGCGGCGGCTGTTTTTAGTCTGGCCTATGTATTGTTCTCGACAACCTGAACAAGTTAATGCATATATTAGATTTTCTGATGCGCATGTGAAATTGTGTTTTACTATAAAACGTTGGCCTTCTTTGAAATAGAATTCCGAACCCTCTATTAGGTTGATGCATATGCCACAGTTGGGTCTATCGCATTTTTTTTACTGTGGGTTTCGTTGTTGTGGTTAGCAGTACTTTGGCATGTGTTAGGATGTTTTTCATTGACTTAGATTGTCTTTTGCTCTTATGATATCGTGTGTTCGAAGGATTTGGTTCATTCTATGGTCCTTTTTTAACACAGGGATGTTCTGGAGGATGGTGTCAAAGGCCTCATTGTTGAAGGGGTTGTGTGTGGAGTGTATGGAAGAGCTTTTAGTTTCGGTTGATTTTACTTTAGGGTGTCTAAGGTCCTGGGTACTGAGTTTTAGGGCACGTTGGATTCCATTGTCAATTAGTGATGCAGGGTAGTCCCTGCCTATGAGTGTGTCCTTTAGTTCTTGTAGCCGTAAGTAGCAGGTGTTTTTATTGGAGACTATAGTACAGATTCTCTTGGCTAAGTTGTAGGGAATATTAATTTTAACGTGTCTAGGGTGGCAAGAGTTGAAGGGAAGATATTGCTTGGAGTCTGTGGGCTTGTAGTGTATGTCTGTTTCTATTTTTTGTTATGAATCTTAATGAGGATGTCGAGGAAGGGGAGTTGTTGATGGCTGTATTCCATCGTGTTGAGCCCATTCATAAGGGTGTGAAATTCTTTAAGTTTCTCGATATTTTCGTGCCAAAGGATGAAGCAATCATCTAGATATCGCTTTCAGTTCTTTTCTATGTGTAAGTGCTTTTTGTTTAGTACTTTAGAGTAGAGGGTGATTTCCAGGTATCTCATGACTAGGTTGGCATAAGTGGTGGCTGTTTTCGTTCCCATAGCGGTCCCAGATTTCTGCCTGTAGGATTTGTTATTGAAAACGAAGTAATTGTTCTAAAACTGAATACTAACGAATACTTATTACTAATTTATACTTATTCCTAATTAAACTATTTTTCACTGGGAACAATTTGTCAGCATTTTCTTTTCCTTTTACTAATAAATCACAACTCATGTGTTACACCTCTATTTATATATATATATATATATATATATATATATATATATATATATATATATATATATATATATATATATATACATGGATATACGTGTGTATATATATATATTTATATGTATGTTATGTATGCTAAGTATGTAGGTATGTTATATTATGTTTGTGTGTGTACAGATATATGTATATATATATATATATAAATATATGTATGTAAATATGAATATATATACATATACACACACACATATATATATAAGTATATATATATGTATATATATTCATATTTACATACATATATTTATATATATATATATATATATATATATATATAAATATATTGTTATACTTTGGGAGGGTCATGTTGCTAATAAGAAACACACGCACCAGATGCTTTCACTTCAATTTATTATAATAAATTTATAAATTTAGGAATTTATAAATTTCTAGTTGGTATAACAATATCGGTTTCAACACACGATTTCAGATAAAGAATCTTGCTAAACAAATTCAGAAACGAAATATATAAATATATATATATATATATATATATGTATATATATATATATATATATATATATATATATATATATATATATATATATGTGTGTGTGTGTGTGTGTGTGTGTGTGTGTGTGTGTGTGTGTATACACATACATACCATACATACATATTTATGTATATTCATATACACACCACACCCAGCATATCTGTATTTTATAACCACTCACGCACACGCACATACACACATACATGTATGTATGTTATGTATGTATGTATGTATGTATGTATGTATGTATGTTATGTATGTATGTTATGTATGTATGTATGTAGTATGTATGTATGTATATATATAATGTATGTAAGTATGTATGTATGTATGTATGTATGTATGTATGTATGTATGTATGTATGTATGTATGTATGTGTGTGTGTGTATGTATGTATGTATGTATGTATGTATGTATGTATGTATGTATGTATGTTATGTATGTATGTATGTATGTGTGTGTGTGTATGTATGTATGTGTATGTATATGTATGTATATTTGATTATATAAACAGAGTGACTTACTGTTTAAAAGTAACACCACCGCCCAACATCATCACCACCTCCCAACCACTACTATCATAATCACCACCACACCATCAACTTAGAAGAAGAAGTAGAAGAAGTAGAAGAAGTAGAAGAAGTAGGAGGAGGAGGAGAAGAAGTAGAAGAAGGAGGAGGAGGAGGAGGAGGAGAAGAAGAAGAAGAAGAAGAAGAAGAAGAAGAAGAAGAAGAAGAAGAAGAAGAAGAAGAAGAAGAAATAAGTTTCCGTTCTGTAGAGTATCCTTGGCACTTTGCACTTTTTCCTGCAGACTTCTTAAATTAGATCTGCTAGAAACAACAGCCAGATCTGCCTCCAACCACAGCCAAGTCTTTTAGAAAATAAAGGTTAATGATTGCACAACATGGGAGAAAACACAACACTAGTTTTGGGATCATGGTTATAAGAACTGCTTTTATTATATATTTGGGGCCTTTACAATCTGAGTTCAAATCCCGCCGAGGTTAACTTTGCCTTTCATCCTTACGGGGTCGATGAAATAAAGTACCAGTAATACACTGAATAACTGCTGGCCTTGTGCCAAAAATAAAAACAATTATATATTTTCTCATTCTGACTTGCACCACCACATTAACACATACATACACATAGACACACCCACATTCACGCCCATCAACACACAAAGGTGTATATATACATACGCAGGTGTATACGAGATTGCATTGTCCAGGGGGTGGCTGATGAGGAAGAGAGGTACTTTTGTCTGTTCGTCCTACGTATTTCGTTTTTTAATTCCGTGTGCAACCTTATCTCCCTCTCTCCTCTCTCTCTCACTCTCTCTCCCCCCCTCTCTCTCTCTCTATATATATATATATATACGTACGTATATATACATATATGTATATATAAATATATATATATACATACCTACATATATATATATATATATATATATAAATATATATAAATATATATATATACATACGTATATATACATATATATATAAATATATGTATATATATATACATATATATCTATATACATATATATATATATATATATATATATATATATAAATACGTATATATACACACACATATATATATATAAATATATATATTTATATATATATATATATATATATGTGTGTGTGTGTGTGTGTATGTATGTAAACACACACACACACATGTATATATATATATATATATATATATATATATATATAAACAAATAGACACACCCACATCTACACACATACACAAACATACATCCACACACACACACACATACACTGACAGACATATAGGCAGACATATGCAGATAACATAGACATACACACACATCTACAGATGTGTGTGTATGTGTATGTATTGTGGCCTGAGATGTATTTGAACGAAAACAGGTAAAGTGCTCCGGTTTCTTTACGGCCAGACAAAAACACAAATGGTTATTTTTCACCTGCAGTTCATACACGGATGAACCTTACACAATCTCATTTTTTCCCAATGTGGCCCAGCTCCTAAGTAAGATAGCAATTATTATTATTATTATTATTGAGGAATTTTTCATTGTTTCAATTTTCATTTTTATTGTTTATATATATATATACGTTTCTATGTCTTTTTTTTCTTTTCTTATATAAATAATAAAAATCTTTACACGCACAAAACCCACATCGTACCGTCCTGTACCGTCCTGTACCGTCTGTAATGTTTTTCTTGATGTCAGCCCTTGTGGCCAATAAAGAAATCATCATTATTATTATTATTATTATTATTATGATCTGAGTTCAAATCCCGCCGAGGTTAACTTTGCCTTTCATCCTTATGGGGTCGACAAAATGAAGTACCAGTAATGTACTGGGTAATTGCTGGCCTTGTGCCAAAAGTAGAAACAATTATTATTATTATTATTATTAGAAATGTCCATTTGTACCGTCCTGTATTGTCCTGTACTGTTCTTAATGTTATACTATAAATTAAAGGTGGAAAACTGGGAGAGGGCACTTGCCCTGGTCGTTAGGGTCACTGTGTCCTTTTAATGGGCTTTCTCCACAAATGTCCCTCCGAAGTCTCCCCCCTATTGGGGAATTTTTCATTGTTATTTTTTTTGTTACATCCTCTGTTTTTGTTTTTTTACACGCAGAAATGCCCATTTGTACCGTACTGTATTGTCCTGCACTGTTCTTAATGTCTACTTTATGTAAACCCTTGTGGTTAATAAAGAAATCATTATTATTATTATTATTATTATTATTGTTATTATAAGGGCGGCGATTTGGCAGTATCGGTAGAGGGTTGGACGTCATGCTTTCTAGCAAGAGTTACGTCCTATTACGGTCTGAGTTCAAATCCCGTCGAGGTTAACTTTGCCTTTCATCCTTACGGGGTCGATAAAATAAAGCACCAGTAATGCACTGGGGTCGATTTATTCGACTTTTCCTTCCCCTTAAAAAAATTGCTGGCCTTGTGCCTAAATTAGAAACAATTATTATTACGTGTTGTCACTGCATTACTGAGCACAGCTCTGTGTGCCTTGGGCACGTGCAGTGCTATATTTTTTGTGTTGTTTCTGTAACATTGAAAGTACTCTACATAATATGCATGTGCTGTGCCTAATAGTGCTATTTTCTGTATGTTGTATATATTTGTAAGTCCTGAGGTTCTTTAGCTAATATGTGTTCAGTGCCTACAAATGCTGTTTCCTGTATCTTGTATATATTTGTAAGTCCTGGTATACTCTACGTAATATATGTGCCGTGCCGCAAGTGCTATTTCCTGTATGCTGTATATGTTTGTAAGTCCTGAGGTTCTCTAGGTAATATGTGTTCAGCGCCTACTAATGTTGTTTCCTGTATCATGTACATATTTGTGTATGTAATATATGTGCCGTGCCGCAAGTGCTATTTCCTGTATGCTGTATATATTTGTAAGCCCTGGGCTTCTAATTATGTATCTGTCTGTGTGTATTTTAAACATTCCCAGAACACCTATTTCTCTTTTCTCACCATCTACATTCGGCTAAATTATTAGAGTCGGACGCCATGCTTTCTAGCATAGTTACGTCCCTTTACAGTCTGAGTTCAAATCCCGTCGAGGTTAACTTTGCCTTTCATCCTTAGGGGGTCGATAAAATAAAGTACCAGTAATGTACTGAAGAATTGCTGGCCTTGTGCCTAAAGTAGAAACAATTATTATTATTGGCAGTATTGATAGCGTCGGACAAAATGCTTTGCAGCATAGAGTTACGGCTCTTTATGATCTGAGTTTAAATTCCGCGGAGGTTAACTTTGCCTTTCATCCTTACGGAGTCGATAAAATAAAGTACCAGTCACGCACTGGGGTCGATTTGATCGACTTTCACCTCCCCCAAAATTGCTGGCCTTGTGCCTATATAAGAAATCATTATTGGCTGTATCGATAGAGCATCGGACAAAATGCTTCGCAGCATAGCGTTACGGCCCTTTGCGTTCTGAGTTCAAATCCTGTCGAGGTTAGCTTTGCATTTCATCCTTACGGAGTCGATAAAATAAAGCACTAGTAATGCACCGGGGGCGATTTAATCGACTTTCCCCACTCCCTATTTTGCTGGCCTTGTGCCTTTAGTAGAAATCATTATCATTATGGTGGATACGTCTGAAAGAATAGAAGACAAGCACTTTCCTTTTCGGCAAAGACCTCATTAACTTTTTCAGGTTTCATTTGAAGAAAACCAGGGTAGAGAGGCAACTGCCGCCTTCCAGACAGTTTGCTGGAAGGCGAGTGAGAGGCGAGCATGGCCCGAGTGAATGGGCCCTCTCTGAGTGTACACCTATAGATTGGCGGAGGAGAACTGGGACAGGGTACTTGCCCTAGAGATCCGGACACCCGTGGTTTTATGTTTTTTTTTCCACAAGCACCCCTCGAAGTCTCCAGCCTATTGAGGAATTTCCATTGTTAAAATTCTTTATTGTTACCTTTCTTTTTACTATTGTTAAACCTGTTTACACGCGAAACCCACACACCGACCCCCCCCCCCCCCCCACACACACACACATAAGCCTCACTTTGTGTTGTTTTTCAACCATGTATTATCTCCGCCTTGGGCCCTTGTGGCCAATAAAAAAAATCATTGTTATTTCCTCGGAAGTTTCATACTACTTTTTACTGCCTCTATGTTTCTGAGGTGTGTGCAACATTATATGTTGTTATTTCTGTAGGGGTTGGGTGAAGTATTCACTGTTTCTGTTAATGTACTTTAACAGTCTTGTTTTTTTTTATAGTTTTTCGTGTTATTCTAGTGTTTGTTCTGTTTTGTGTGGTATGGAAATTATGAGTTATGTTATTTTACTGGATATTCCATTCTTTAGAGGGTTAGTGGCGAGTAAAAGCGACGACGTTCTTGGAGAGACTCTGGGCATCGACGAAAATCAACTAGCCACTCGTTTCCGGGGGACTCCCAGTCAAATGCTGATGATTAACTTCCAGAAATCCTTTGCCTGGCAGGGCTACTCGGTGTGGGGAGCATTATTGGCTGGAGATAAACTCTCAGGCATGGAAGTGCCATCAGCCGGACTTAACTGAGCATTGCTGACTTCTGGGTTCGTATCGAATACTTGCTGTCACTTGTGGGACAGATCCGGCTATCAGCTGAAGCCATTGTGAAGATCGCTCCCTGCCTTCCTTTAGTGGAGCAGGGCAAGCAGTTTTGATCTATCTGGTAGCCATGGTGAAAGAGGTTGTGTAGTTGACGAGACAGAAAGGGCTGAAAACCGACACTTACTTCTTTGGTCAATCCCTCATTAACCTTTTCAAGTTTCACTTGGAGAGGAAAATTTGGGTGGAGAAGGAAGAGCTACCTTCCAGCCATTTTGTTGAAAGATGGACGAGAGTGGCAACGATGGTCCGATTGTATGGCTTTGTCCTAAATATGAATCTGTAAATCGGAACAAGGACACCGGGAGAAAGCACATGCCTTAGCGATTAGGGTAACTTTGGCTTTTTATGTTTTTTCTCCACGAATAGCCCTCAGAAGTCACGTCCATTTTCAGAAATTTTCTTTGTTATAATTTTATTGTTAGCTTTTTTTGTTTTCGTTATCTCCCCTGTTTATATGTAAAACATACACACACTCACACATGCTTTGCGGCACAGAGTTACGGCCCATTAAGTTCTAAGTCCAAATCCCGTCGAAGTTAGCTTTGCCTTTTATCCTTACGGGGGTAGATAAAATAAAGTACCAGTAACGCACTGAGGTCGATTTAATCGACTTCTCCCTCCTCAGAAACCATTATTATCATTATTATTTATTTATTTTAGTGGGTTTAAGGCGGTGGATTGGCAGTACCGGTAGAGGGTCGGACGCCATGCTTTGACGCATACAGTTACAGCCCTTTACGGTCTCAGTTCAAATCCCGTCGAGGTTGGCTTTGCTTTTTATTCTTACGGGGTCGATAAGTGCTGGCCTTGTGCCCAAAGTAGAAACAATTATTATTATTACCGATAATTTGCATAGTAAATATTATAATTACTGGATCTTCGAGACCGAGAGAGAGAGAGCTAACCCATGTACTGGCTTAGTACTTGATTTATCGACCACCAAAGGATGACCGACAAAGTTGACCTCGGATGCATTTGAACCCACTTGAACGGTGCTGAGAGCCGAAACAAATACTGCAAACAATATATCTAATGTCTTAACAACTCTGCCACAAAATTCGAGTGTTGGCTGAAATGTTTATAGGCTGAAAAGTTCATAGGCTGACCAAGATACTCTCATGGAATGACCAAATGGGGTTTATTTTTCTATCATAGTCTCTGTAGAGAAACAATGCAGTTATTAATAAAGGTTTATTATATAGGCACAAAGCCAAAAAAAATGGGGTGGGGAAGGTCAAATAAGTCGGCCACAGTGCGTGACTGATACTTTATTTTATCGACGCCGTAAAGATGAAAGGCAAAGTTAACCTCGGCGGGATTTGAACTCAGACCGTAAAAGAGCGTAACTCTGTGCTGGAAAGCATGGCGTCCGACCCTACACTGATACTGCCAATATTGTAATAATATAACATTATAAATTTCGGGGTTTCAGGGGATAGCCGCTTTCGGGGGAATCGGCAGTGTCTATGATTCAGGCGGTTTCAGGGGATTAGGCGGAATCGGGGGTTCAAGTGATTTCGGGGGTTTAGGCCGTTTCGGGGGTTTAAGCGAATTCGGGAGTTTAGGCGGTTTCGGAGGTTTAGGCAGTTAAGGTTTAGGGGTTTTCGAGGTTTTAGGTGGTTTCAGGGGTTTCAGGGTTTTCGGAGGTTTAGGTGGTTTCGGAGGTTTATGCGGTTTTGGGGGTTTAGGGGTTTTCGAGGTTTTAGGCGGTTTCGGGTGTTTTGGAGTTTTCAGGGGTTTAGGTGGGTTAGGTCGTTTCGGGGTTTAGCCTGGTTCAGGGGTTTCGTGGGTGGGGGTTGGGATTTGCAGATATAGAGGTTTTCGGGGGTATCGACGGATTCGGGAGTTACATCGGTGTCGGGTTTTCGGCGCTATAGGTTGTTTCGGGGGTTTCGGAGGTTTAGGCGGTTTAGGCGGTTTCGGGGGTAGGCGGTAACTGGGGTTTATGTGGTTTCAGGGGTTTAGGTGTTTTCTGGGGTTTAGGTGTTTTCTGGGGTTCAGGAGGTTTAGAGGTTTTCGCGAGTATAGGCGGTTTAGTAGGTTTCGGGAGTTTCGGAGGTTTAGGCGGTTTCGGGTGTTTCAGGAATTTAGGCGGTTGCGACGGTTGAGGCGGTTTCAGGGGCCTTGGGGTTTTCTGGTGATTAGGCGATTTCGGGGGTTTCAGCGGTTTCGGGGCTGTCGGGGGCTTGCTGGTTTTCTGGGGATTAGGCGGTTTCGGGGATTTTGGGGTTTAGGCGGTTTCAGGGGCTAAGAGTTTTTCTGGGGTTTCGGTGCTTTAGGCGGTTTTGGAGGGTTCGTGGGTTTACGGGTTTTCATGGGTTCGTCGTTTTAGGGGTGTTCACAGGTTTCGGCGGTTTCGGGGGTTTAGATGGTTTCGGGGGTATAGGTGGTTTCTGCGGTTTAGGCGGTTTCAGAGGATTCGGGGCTTTCGAGGGTTTTGGGGATTTCAGGGTATTCGGGGTTTAGGTGGTTTCAGGTGCTTAGGGCTTTTCTGGGGTTTAGGCTTTTTTAGGTGTTTAGGCGATTTCGGGGATTTCGGGGGTTTTCGGGGTTTAGGATGTTTCGGGGGTTTCGGGGGTTTTAGTGTCTTAGGGGTTTTCTGGGGATTAGGTGGTTTCGGGGCTTTAGGCGGTTTCGGTTGTTTTATGTCTTTCGGCGGTTTCGGGGGTTTATGTGTTTTAGGGTGTTTTGGGGGTTTGGCAGCTTTTGTGGGTTTCAGGTTTAGGGGATTTTGTGTGACTATATCCGGTGTGACTATATCCAGTGTGACTATATCCAGTGTGACTATATCCGGTGTGACTATATCCGGTGTGATTATAACTGGTGTGACTATATCCGGTGTGACTATATCGGGTTTAACTATATCTGGTGAGACTATATCCGGTATGACTATATCCAATGTGACTATATCTGGTGTGACTATATCCGCTGTGACTATAACTGGTGTGACTATATCCGGTTTGAATATATCTGGTGTGACTATATCCGGTTTGACTATATCTGGTGTGACTATATCCGGTGTGACTATAACCATTGTGACTAGATCCACTCTGACTATATCCGGTGTCACTATATCCGATGCGACTACATCCGCTACTCGCTAAGACTATATCCGGTGTGACTATATCCGGTGTGACTATATCCGATGTGACTATTGAAGGTGTGACTATATACGATGTGACTATTTCCGGTGTAACTATATCCGGTGCGTCTACATCTGGAGCAACTATATCCTAAGTGACGATATCCAG
>OZ024741.1:155278168-155310668 GCA_964016885.1 Eledone cirrhosa
ATGTCACAGATTTTTTACAAGAACGTAATGTTATTTCTATAACTATTAACTGTAAAAAAAAAAGCAAAACAAAACAGAAAACAAATTTTCATCAACATAGCCGAAAATGTGTCTCTGTAAAGTATAATAAAAATATATCCATTGTTATTAAGAAAGTTATGAGGAAATAACGTTGGGTGCGGCTGGAAGAAGCGGAGGACAGAAAAGTGTTTCATTGGTTATTAAATGGATTCTTTGTATGTAGGCTTTCAGTGTTGATTTAGGGGAGGGGGTAAATTGTCCCTAAATACTTACATTTTAATTGTGGGGTAACGAACTGAGCCTAAACGCATATTTTAGTTGATGTGGCAATGAATTGTCTCTCATTACATATATGTTACTGAATTGTCCCTAAAGGCATATATTTTAGTTAATGTTGTAACGAACTGTCCCTAAAACATATATTTTCATTGATGTGACAACGTACTGTCCTTAAACTCATATATTTTAGTTGACACGATAAAGAATTGTCTCTAAATAATCCCACAACTACGCCTATATGTAAAACAATTGCTAAGTTAAAGTAATTAAGGTATCAATGAATGTAATATATTACTGGTATAGTGAGTTGAACTAAAGGACATAGTGAATGTATTGTTATATGGTGTAGTTTATCGACAAGGACTGGCGGTATGAAGAGCACAGACTATAGAGATCGCATGTATCTCACATTAAGGTAAAAACTGTCAATGGAAACAAACAGATGATGATTTCTCCTGGTAAATAGATAAGTATCGTTCATTTCAGTCAGTGTGTGACACTTATCAAAGTGATGACATTTAGTAAAGATACCTGTTATGATATTTAGATAGTCTGCGGATTTATTAAGGTTGTTGAGTACGAGACACTTTTCAGTTCTGCATTACCCACGACCTTTTTTGTATCAGTTCTTCCATTTGATATCGTATGATTTTTTCAAATATCAAAAGCAATCAGAGAGTTTAGTTGCATTTCTATTTTCCATAAATTTGAAGGAAGAAATATGTTTGATGTGTCATCGATTAAACTTACTTTCCGTCATACTTACACAGTATTTCCCTCTAAATTTAAGTTTAGTTTCATGATTTCGGCCTCATATATAAGCACTTCAACGGTGCGTCAAAAATTGAGGGGGCTTGAATTTATATTTCTACATGTGTAGATAGCTTCGGTTAGCTTAGTTATTAAGCAAACCAATTAAATTCGAACGGAAGTTTGTTTGCTATTGGGGAGCTAGGGTCAATTACAGGTCAACAATTGTTGAAAAGGTGTATGCTTCTTAAATAAGATTATTTAATTCTTATGTATTTTCAAGTCCTGAATCCAAATATCACCCTAATAAATTCTTATTAGCTACAGGTTTAAAGATACACGGCATGTAATATTTGATTATTTTATTATAACGTACAATATGTGTAATTATGTTTTAAGCTCTAGTCCGTATCTACTCTCTGCCTTTTTACTTGACACTTATAGTGGGCTGAAAAATCATCTCTTGCCCATGTCTAGCAATAGTCTGCAAGCATTGTTGTGCTCCATTTGCCCTGGTACTGCTTTTCCATGGTTGAAATATCTTAGTGAAACCTATCACTATGTTTGTCACTAACTGCCCCACAGTTTGCTGGAAAAAAGTCTAAATATGAGTCCAAAAATTAGATTTTAAGTGACATGTTACATCCCATGTTCTTGTAAGCCTTGAGGAAGTTTTCCACCAATTCTTCATAGTTTCCTTCCCTTGTTTCCGAGAAATTCCTTCGCTACTAACTTGAATGCTTCCCAAGCAGCTTTCTCCTCACCACGAAAGGCTGATTTAGAGTCACCATCTTTAAGAAGCTCTCAAATCTGAGAACCAATGAAGATTACATCTTTTATCTTAGCATAGTTCAGTGAGGGGAATTTTGATGTTAAAAAATTGAATCCTTGACCGGATTTGTCCATAGCTTTTATAAAGCTTTTCATGAGCCCCAGTTTTATGTGTTGCGGAGGTACAACATTTTGTTTGGTTCAGTGAGAGGTGGATGTTGAAAATTTTTCATCCCAGGCTCCAATGATTGATGAGGTGGTCTGTCTCTCCTAATATAGTGGGAACCTCTTGCACGGCTGTCCCGTTCACACAGAAAGCAGCAGCATTTGGTGTATCCTCTCTGCAAGTCCACCACAAGGGCAACAACCTTTAAGTCACCACAGAGCTGCCATCGATGTTCATATTTTATGCATTGCAACATATGCTTTATATCTCATAAGTTTCTTTCTTATGTGATGCATAGCCCACAGAAACTGATGGTTCACTATTGCTATTATATAGCAAGACACCTTTCAGACTAGTTTTTGATGAATCTATGAACAGCCTCCAGTGACTGGGTTCGTATTCAATATTAAGTGCTTCCATCAGACCATTAATATTGTTGCAGGCCAATAAATGACCTTCCATTATGAAGAAATTGCCGAACTGCAGCTGACGGTCACAACATTTTTTAAATCTTCAAATAGTTGCTAGGAGATTCCACTGTCGAAGACGAGAGCCTAGCAGCTCTGCCTTATTCTTAGGTAGTTGTAGATTCCTAGCAAGGTCATGGAGTTCCCCTTGTGTTATGAGATGTGGGTTTCATCAAAATTATATCATTCAGTAGGAAAATAAACTTAATATAAAATGCCTCACATGCATATCAATAGCTTGCTCAATGAATATTTATTATAAGTTTAAAAAGTGTTTGACTAGGAAAATCATTTAACATTCACTTCAATATATAAACTTGCACAGAATAACCATCTCCTATGACTGCTAGAACAATACTGAAGGGCAGTGAGGTTGTGAGTGTAGTAAGAAACACACAAGCCTGTTGGAGCCTGCTGTGACCCATATGTGTATGTTGAAAAGTAGAGCTAACAAACAGTTTTTACCATGATATTCATTATCAGTGACCTATAATTAGTTGGAAATTGCTACTCTAAGTCTCAGAAGCATTTTGGTTGTTGACCAGTGTTATCAAAATTATTGCATAAATTGCAACATTTTTCTAACATAAATATGATCTACATCTTTCGAGGATCGTCCTTTTGAATCGGAGTATTCGACAGACACCACAGACACTTATCGTAGATCTCAGGGAAATTCAGTGCGACACAGTGGGAGACGAGACTGACACTTTCTTTACAAGTACAAGTTCGTATTTTCCACTAGACTGGATTAACGTGTCATAAAATGTTCGGGAATCGAGCTCACGACCTTATGCTCATGAGTTGACATACGTAACCACCTAGCCTCACACCATCACAGTCTAGTACCAGCAAGCAGTGTTAGGTGTACTACTTCCCGTTTTTTGTTTTTACGGCAAAAATAATTATTGCGAAAAATGTATAATAACACACACCTCAAAATATTTGTAATTCGATAGAAAATATATATTCCATTCCACCTGTAAGTGGTTTACCATAACGCACATGAACCCTTAGAGCACTTTTAGAGGCTCGTGTCGCGTACACTTTTAACATCATATCAACTAACTTCTCTACTTTCTACTTTCTATTTCAGCGCGCCGCGCCTACTATGAACATTATATATATATATATATATATATATATATATATATATATATATATATATATATATATATATATATATATATATATCTGTGTGTGTGTGTGCGTGTGTCCCCGCGTGTGTGCGCGTGTGTGTATGTGTGTGTGTGTGTGGCTGTGTACTTGTGTGAGTGGCTTAATAGATATGATGTTGAGCTTACGATCGTAGAGTCATGAATTTGATCCCAGACCAGGAAGTGCGTTTTGTTCTTGAATAAGACACTTTATTTCACGCTGCTCTAGTCCACTCACCTGAATAAATTGAGTTGTACCTTTAATTCAAAGAGCCAACTACTTCACTCAATGTGTCATGTGGAATACCCCTGAGAATAAAATTAAGCGTACACGTGTCTGTGAAGTGCTCAGCCACTTACATTATAATACAAGAGTACCTGCTGTAAACCAATGCTCAGTCACGGCCGAAGTGGTTCTTTCTATGCATGCATATATATATATATATATATATATATATATATATATATATATATATATATATATATATATACATACATATTAGTATTGGTGCTCTGAAATAGCGATGTATGTATGTATGTATGTATGTATGTATGTATGTATGTATGTATGTATGTATGTATGTATGTATGTATGTATGTATGTATCCATGTATGTATGTATGTATGTATGTATGTATGTATGTATGTATGTATGTATGTATGTATGTATGTATGTATGTATGGTCTGCAAAGTAAGCTCATACTTAAACTATAAAACTATAAATAAATTATATAACATACGATGTATATAAGGTCAATGCAGTTAAACGTCCACGATATACTAAGAAACGGTTCGCAGTATCGGAAAAAGGATGAAGGAGGACTGATGAGAACTCAAAGTCAAGAAAAACTCGTCAGTGTTTACCACTGTGCTAAACTAGAACTTGGTGTCTCACCAGTAAACATTGCGATAAAAATGTATCTACACACCGAACAGGTGCAATGTTCAGACATATTTAAAACGCCACGCATATAACAGAAAGTAAATCCACCCTCAATAGAAGGCATGAATGGAATAAAAGCAACCTCACAACTTAGAGACTAATGAAAATATAAGTACACATAAGAATATATCTAAATGGGTAGAGAAATAGACATCAAGTCATCCTCAAAAGAATACAGGAATTGACCAAAAAACTATCTAGTCATGGGTGACAGAGAGAGAATGAAATATACCACAAGCGCACAAGCTTGGTGGAAGAAACAAAATATAAAGACACTCATACATGCACATATACACACATATATATGCATGCAACATGCCAAACATAGAAACCTGTGGAAGTAGAAGCAGACAAAGACACACTAACACAAAACACACACGCGAAAACGACCATATACACACCACAAAAAAGAAAAGAAAAAGACAAAACCCAAACAAGCAAAATGGTGTACATAGAACAATATAAGAAAATAGAGGAGACACAGAGGGGCAAGAATAGTCGTTTAGTGGGTTACAGAATGTGAGATGAAAGAGTTTTGGTAATTAGTTATGACAATTAAACAACCACCCGGTTACTAAACTTACCGAGGAACGGATTAGTTACCTAATTATAATTGTTTCTACTTTTGGCACAAGGCCAGCAATTATCCCAGTGTATTACTGGTACTTTATTTTATCGACCCCGTAAGGATGAAAGGCAAAGTTAACCTCGGCGGGATTTGAACTCAGAATGGCAAGGGCCGTAACTCAATGCGTCAAAGCACGGCGTCCAACCCTCTACCGATACTGCCAATTCACCTAATAATAATAAAACTGAAGTGAAACTCAACTGGGGCTTGTGTTTTTATTGGCAACAGGACCATCCCAGACTATAACATTATCTGAGAGAGAGAGAGAGAGTGAGTGAGAGAGAGAGTGAGAGAGAGAGACTGAGAGGAGGAGATGAGAGTGAGGGAGGGAAAGCGATACATTGCAATATATGGAGTGTCTACATAGCAAGAACTAGGAAACCACAAATCAAAGAAGTATTAGATGCTTGATGAGATAGAATCTTATCAGTGAGCCCGCCTGTCTCATCTTGATTTCCTCATACAGTTTCAAGGGAATGCTTTATATAGTACAATGTACTACGTAAATAAACAGTGTAACACACACACACACACCTACACACACGCACGTGCGCACACACACACACACACACTCTCTCTCACACGCACACTCTCTCTCTCTCAATCACACACACACTCACATACACACACATATACATATATTCTGAAAAAGCCGTTAAAATGAGTTCACTATTTTTCAACGCATCACCATCCTATTGTTATAAAAATATCCTAAAATTATGCGAGAAAGATTCTGAAAAAACTTGTGGTTGATAGGGTTATCAATCCTCGTGTGCCTGCTTGTCTTTGGATTCTGGCTGTTGGTACTTAGAGAGCAGTATGTGTGTAGCACAAGCATATTCTGCTTCATCACTAAGATATATATATATATATATATATATATGTATATATATATATATATATATATATATATATATATATATATATATATATATATATATATATATATCATAAAACATGTCTATAGAATCACAAGATAAAATATATACTATTTCCTCTCCCAATTAGCATAATTAACTATATAAAAAATCGAATAGACCAGGCTATACGAATGAGGCTTCTATGAAGGAATCTCCAACAAATAACCAAAACTAGCGCTTCGCGTCGGCCGTAGTGGAATATTTATCGAATATTTCGACAGCGTAATCGCCTCGATACAGTCAACTAAGCAGAATTAGGTTTAAAATAAACTATATATATATCACTAAGATATATATATATATATATATATATATATATATATATATATATATATATATATATATATATATATATATCACTAAGATATATATATATATATATATCTTAGTGATGAAGGTCATCTACCAAAGAAGGATGTTGGCTATACGTTCTTCTGGAAAGGGAAACCAATAGGGAGAAAAGGAGTGAGGGAATAGGTTTCATTGTCCGGACAGAGGTCACTAAACGGTTGGAGCAACCACAAAGCTTTGGTGATCAAACTATGCTTCAGAGGGTTCCTCTATCAAGAGGATGTTTCATGACTGAACTGTCATTTCAGTATATGTCATTACCTTGGATAGTAGCCAGAAATCAATCATGGCTTTCACTAAGATGGTATATGATTCAACCAATGATGAGATATGGTCTAATATCAAAGAGAAAAACATAGAGAAAACTCTGGGTTTAAATAGAATACCAGTTGTGTTGATTTACTTCGGAGGAGACAATGCTGTTGGGCTAGTTTTATCTGTGTGGCATGTCTGTCCTGCAAGACTATATAGATGCACTTATGTTTTACATTTACAAGGGCAAGAGCTCCAAGTTTGAATGTGATGATTATCGTGGTATAAGTCTGTTCGAATCGGTAGGAAACGTTTTATCCAAGGTTTTGTTGAATCGTCTAACGAAACGGATCTACCCTGGTGCCATCCCTGAGATCCAGTGGGGATTCAGAGCTGGGCGGGGTACTATGGACATGATTTTCGCAGTCCACCATCAAATGGAAATGTTTGTTGATAAACGAGTGCCACTGTACCAATTATTCGTGGACCTTACTAAGGGCTTTAATATTATAAATAGTAGTACTTTGCGGGTAATATTGAGGTACTTAGATGCCCTCCTGAATTTGTTGAGATATTCAAAAAGATTTATCACAACATGAAGGTAAAAGTGAACTTCAATGGGACATTTTCAGAAACAATTTCGGTAGAAAACTGTGTCAAACAAGTTGACATACCAGTAGCCACTTTGTTTTCCATCTACTCTGCGGTGCTACTAACATATGCCTTTCAAGACCGGTGTTTACATGCGATTAAAAACCTTTGGCGAAGTCGTTAATATAAAACGTTTCAACGCGCAGTCAACATTAAGCCAACACATTTGACACTCTTGTGAGAGAGTTCCTTTATGCTGATGAGGCAGATCTTGTGACTTACTCCGTAGAAGACATGCAGATGATAGTGGCCATCTTCTCTAATGCGTACTCTGCATTTGGACTCAAAATTAGCATAAAGAAAACAAAGATCATGTAGACTCCACCAGTTGCGGAAGCATATATGGAGTCAGATATTTCCGTGGGAGGAAAAAGACTTGATGAGGTGGGCAGCTTGGATTATCTCGGAAGTGCTCTCAGAAGAGATGATACCACAATATTGCGAAAGCTAATGTTGGTTTTGGAAAACACGCAAAGCGAATCTGATCAAATTGAGGTATCAAAAGAAACACAAAACTCTGTGTATGAGGCCTGCGTTGGTATAGCCCTGATATACAGATGCGAAATGTGGAAGACTTACAGGCATTATATAGAACAGTTGGAAAGGTTTAATCAGCACTGTATCCGGTGTATCCTGAACACAAGTGTTTCTCTTACACATGATATTACTGTACTTGAGAATGTGGGCAGCGTTGGGCTGGTCATGAATTTTGGCAGCTTTTCTTAATAAAAACAAGCAAATTTCATTCAAATTTTCAAACCTGTTATAATCTAATTGTTAACTTATCGATATTTATACACACAACTACAGGGATATATATATATATATATATATATATATATATATATATATATATATATATATATATATCCAAGCCGCTTAGGTTTGGATGAAACAATTGTAAGTGAATAAATGCTTTGAACATAGCTTTGATTCTTGTGAATTATATATATATATATATATATATATATATATATATGTAGGAGGTGAGTTTTATTGTAGTACAATAAAGCAATGCAGATATCGGATAAGTAGCACTCTACAGTTTGTAGGATTGGAGTATAAATAATATAAGATCAAAAGATGGTTAAAATACATGGAACTCTTTTAACCATCTGTTGATCTTATATTATATATATATATATATATATATATATATATATATATATATATATATATATATATATATATATATATATATATATATATATATATATATATATAAAACTGCCAAGACTGGAATTGAACCATCAGCACAGTTGAGGTATGTCATACATCAATTTATGTATTTTATCTGATGAGGACGTACTGAAAAAACAGCACAGTACCTCCGAAATATATATAATAAAACATATATTTTGATTATGTGAATGTATCCATTTATTAATAATTTGAATAATATATATATATATATATAAATAACGAAGGAGTTGTGGTAAGGAACCAGATGGACCATAACGAACCAGAGTAGGGTAGTAGAGTGGGTAATAAGAAAATGTATGACCCCGACGGCAGAGCTCAAGCCGTTTCGATGGCTTTCATCGGCTATTTCTGTCCAGAAATAGCCGTCGAAAGGGCTTGAGCTTTGTCGTCGGGGTGTGTATACGGGTGTGTATGATTGTGTATAGAAGATTATATTAATAAAAGGAATTCCAACTTTGTCTGATTTACTCGTTTTATTTACAATCCTTTAAAATTATAATGGTATTAGAATGAAATAGTATGGTACAATATTAAATGTTAAGTGTTAATTGAACAAGTACTTTCATGCTTTCGCAATCTTCAGGTTCATATTCTGTGGTGACAGTCAAGTTTGCAATTTTCACAGTTGAAAATTGCAAACTTGACTGTCACCACAGAATATGAACCTGAAGATTGCGAAAGCATGAAAGTACTTGTTCAATTAACACTTAACATTTAATATTGTACCATACTATTTCATTCTAATACCATTATAATTTTAAAGGATTGTAAATAAAACGAGTAAATCAGACAAAGTTGGAATTCCTTTTATTTATATATATATATATATATATATTTAATATAGAAATGGCTCCTACAGGACTAGAACTGTTTCATTCGGGAGAAATCATCAGGGCTTCCTGTAGAAGCCATTACTATATTAAATATTATACTCTCCTATGTATTGAGTACTGTGATTACCCCCGATTTAACCCGGGATAAACTTATATATATAGCCGTCGAAACGGCTTGAGCTATGCCGTCGGGGTCAAACCTTTTCCTATATATATATATATATAGTAGAATAATCGAGTATCGAAAAATCGGCGCACGAGTTCACGATAAACAAAATTCGAAATGAGCGGCAGAGGGCTCAATAATTCAGATAAATCAGAGCTATATCTATCGTTAAAATACCGACACACATAGAACATGTCTAAAATCAACCATACGACCGAAAAATTACGATCTGGAAGATTCGGGACACTCAGATAAAATATCAATAAATCAATAAATCAAATGAATGTATATATATATATATATATATATATATGCATGCTTGTGGTAGTTTTTGTTGTGTATACGTGCAATTAAAGATACCAACTTTTTACCATTTGATTCTTGTGCGACCTCACGAGTCCTTTGCAGCTTGTTTGGAATAACTAAGCTCTTAAATTTATAATCTAATCAACGTTTTTAGACTTACATACTCTCATCATCAGAATGTGGAATGTTGGTTTATTTTACGAAGTTTTTTCATGGTCAGCATTCGTGTTGGCTTTATTACCGGAAATTGGAACTTGACATCTGTATGCTGTTTGTGTAGTTATCATCATCATCATCATCATCACCATGGCTATCATCATTACCACCATTGTCATCATCATCAAGACTATGATGATGATGATTATCATCATTACCACCCCTACTATTACACCCACCAGCAGTACCAGCAGTACCACCACTGCAATTCTTCCTTACCCGCTGGCACCACTACTATCAGTGCACACCCGCCAACACCACAATTATTATCACCAGCAACACAATCACCTCCCGCTACCATTATCACCTCCCGCTACCATTATCACCGCCACCATCACCATTACCAATTGATCATTATTTGTTATATTTTTTTACCATTTCAGAAGCCAGCATCGGTTTCTATCGCAGATTTCGTTACCATCCCCACCACCATTAAGACGAAACTTTGCAACAGACTTCGCAGCACCATCACCGTTTCCGAAGGAGTATCTTTCATCGCAGTTTCCACCACATCCACCACCAGCACCACCACCACCACCACCACCAACATCATCATCATCATCATCATCATTAGCATCCACATTATTCTCTCCCCTTTCATCATTATCAACATTATCGTCAACATCAGCGCCATCATCAGCACCATCATCTAGAAGCAACGCGTTTTCATCGACACCACCAACACCCCCACCAGCAAGACGTTATTCTTCGAGGACCAGTAAATCGGTTGATAGAAATACACCCAAAGAAGAACCGAAACAAAGTCGATTTCTGCCAGCCAGATCTAAAGAGAAGCAAGCTGAGATGGATCTTATAATGTTTAATCAGGTCGCTGAGATTACCGAGTGCCTTTATCTTTGCGCGGCGGCGGCGGTGAGCCGAGCAAAGGTCCGTTCGCTCGAAGTTACACATATCATAAACTGTACCCTCGATGTTCCGAACTTTAAAGCAGAAAATGTGGTTTGTGTTAACATCCAAGTAGATGATTCTTCACGTGCACACCTGGGTATTTACTTTGATCGCTGTGCCGACATGATACGTGATGCCAGTTTGAAAGATGGCAAAGTTCTGGTCCACTGCGTTGCTGGAGTAAGTCGTTCAGCTAGTCTCTGTATCGCCTATTTAATGAAATACGAGAGAATGAACTTATTACAAGCCTACAAGTTTGTCAAGAGGAAACGGTCTGTGATTCACCCGAACGTAGGATTTTGGCGGCAACTGATTGAATACGAAAAACGAATCTTTGGACGAGCAACCGTTAAAATGGTTAATTCTAATATTGGCATGGTTCCAGAGATCTACATTGATGAGGAGAAAGAAATACTTCGACAGCAAAAATATTCACGATATCGTTAACCTCTTTTGATACCAAACCATCTGATACCAGCCCTGGTTTTACAATACAAATATGTATGTTTACATAAGAACTTTTTAAAAATTATGTTCCAAATGCCAGCCAGTTTAATAATAAGTAAATTAGTTATACTACTAAATCTCTGCGAAGTTTTCATCATTCAAAAATTATTAGAAAACCATAGGCAGAGTCTTTCATTTGTAATATGGTAACGAAAGGAGTAAAAGAACCAACAATCTCAAAACAAAAATCTGTTTTATATTCTGATAAAAAAAAAAATATATAGCCTTTATTATCCAACCACAGGATACTACAGTATCTATAATTCTAAGTGAGAACATATAAGATCAAAGTGAGAATAATCATTTCAAAGTGAGTACATATCACTTCAATGTGAGAATAGCGATTTCACAGTGAGCTCATGTCACTTAAACAAAAACTAAACTTACTTGATTAATTAGCTAAGAATGCATAATATATCTTCATATAGAAAAATTGAAGTAGGGAAGACTTTACTAGTTGGAGAATACGATATTATAAATAAAACAAAAACGAAAAGACCGCTTTTTAAAAAAACAGAGTCGTAAAAGTGTAATTCGTTTTTTATGGAAATGTTGCATTGATGAAATCTGACGGTGTGCGCAGTTTCTAATATCTTTGCATGAATTTAATTTTTAGATATAGTGCGGAACATAATTGTTTAAGAATTAAGCTGCTTATTAATTAAATAGTGATTTTAGACAAACAGTATCAAGTAAAGAAGTGTCTAATGTTTCTCGCAGTCAACTCATTGTTATGATTGTGGATCAGTTTCATTGTCGTACTTACTCGTGAAACAAAACAACTGGACAATATTACAACCACACGATGAGGTTTTGACTCCATTACTTGGCAGATAAAAACTTCTAATTAACCTGGCAGGTTCACATTGTTGACATTACAAATAAGGTTAACGATATAATTTTATACTCTGTTCGTTTCTCAAAATATCATAATCAAACTTTTTTTGTGTTAATCGTTATTCAAACTTTGAAGTCGTAAAGTCTTATTTGGTAATCCTCAATCTCATTTTGAATTAGTAATGCCTCACTTTGAACTGATATGTTCTCACTTAGAATGACAAATATTGTAGTTCCATCCATATTTGTACTAGTTTTTGCATTCGTTCTCTTACCTTATTAAAAGAACAAAAAAAAAAAGAAAAAACCAAAAAAAAACAAAAAAAAACAAAACAACAGCACAAAAATAAACAAAAAAATCTGACCAAAACAAAACAAAATAAGAAAAAAACAAAAAAGAAAGGAGAAATAAGCTAAAATGTAGGGCAAAAATATTTCCTGTGCATTTATAAATATATCGAAACATCACCTTTCTGAGTATCAATATCAGAGAGGTTCTCAAGGACTCAGATGACGTTATTACATTGCCAGGTTTCTTCAGTTCCTCACCCATTTGAATTGTCATCTGGTAATTTTTTCATCATTATGATTTTACGGTGTTAATTATTAAAACAATTTATTAAAGCAAATTACTTTATTAATCTTATTATTATTTTTTGTAACCTGTTAATTCTCGCGGGTCTGATGAAAGTACCAGATTGGTGACTGGTGCGATAAAGACTACAAAAATAAATCATACAGCATCGTCATTCGCGCTTGTTAACAATTGGTAACTGGAACATCACAACCCTTACAGAAAAGGAGCAGGAATTAGTGGAAACCCGATGCTGCCGGCTAGATATATTCAGAGTTTTCTCAACAAAGTCCCATAGCTCTGGTACTGTAGATTTGGATGGAGGGTGGAAACTCACTATTCAGGTGTGACGTCAGAAATGATTGCTCAAGCTGGAGTGAGAATACACACAAGACCCCGGCCGTCAGAATGTGTTATGAACTGGATCCGATTGGGAGGGCAGATTTGTCTCTTGAAGCTTAGACTGAAAGATAGCTCTCCGTGAGTGCTACAAACTTATACACCAAACAAAGAGTCTGAATACAGATCCTTCCTTGATGAAGTCACTGCAGCGTTAATTGTTGTTAAGGCCGAGTCATATATCCTGATGGGAGACTTCAATGCACATGTTGGCACTGATGAGCTGACATGGAAAGGAATGATTGGAAGGAACGGTGATCCCGATCTAATTACGAACGGAGAGGCCTTATTTGAATTGTGTTTTAGCAATGGACTCTATTATGAACACCTTCCAGCACAAAGACATTCATAAATATACATGGTATAAGAGGAATTAGGGACAGAGATCATTAATTGATTTTGTTATTGTCTCTTCGATTCTGTGCTAGATGTTCGTGTTAAGAGTGAGGCCGAGCCGTCAATTGATTTCCATTTAGTTATCTGCAACTTGAGACTACCTAAAGCAAAGGAAGCCCACAAAACTGGCAGGTCCAGGTTGACCTACAGGATAAGATGGGAAGCTTTGGCGGATAAGAAATTCGGGACCAGGTATGCGGATACTATTGCATTCAAATTCAAAGAACTCCCTGAGAAAACTAAGGACATTGAAACGGAGTGGGGACTGTTTAAATTGGCAGTTTCTGCTTCAGGGGTTAAATGCTGCGAAAGTGGCTTGGTGTGGCGCCGGATGGCAGGAGGACCCTTGGACCAATTAAGAGGTCAAAGATGCCACCCGAGCAAAGATAGAGGCCTACGAAGCTTTGCTTGAAAATAAGTCCGCCTTCCTGCACTTACAGTACAAGCAGACGCGAAATGTCACAGTTCAGACAGTAAATGAGGTTAAGCTGGAATCCGACTTCAGATCAGCAAATAAAGTATTCTGGCAAACCACCCGCCTACTTCGTAATAAGAAGTCCTCTTCCACGCCTGCTATCAGGAACGCGTCAAGTTTTCTAATCTTTTCAAAGAGATACATCCTCGCGAGATAGAGAGAATACTTTGCTGACCTCCTAAACCTGGACATAACAACTTCTGATGTACACGAGTTACATCAGGGAGCGATGAATAATGTCTGAGGTCACGAGAGCAATTAAAGATCTCAAATATTGCAAGGTCGCTGGGGAGGATGAAATTCGATCCGAAATGTTAGAATCCTTAAATTGAGAAGGTATTCTCTAGTTGGCTTGTGTGCGCCGGGTGGCATGGAACTCTGGAAAGGCACTTAAGCAATTGTAATAGGGTGTGATAATCACGATTTTCAAAAAGGGAGACAAGAGAGATTGCTCCAATTATAGAGTGATTTCCTTGTTAAGCTTCGCCAGCTATGCTAAGTGTCTGGCAAAGAGATGTTGGGAAATTGTTGAGTCCCAGCTAACTGATGGACAGTGTGGTTTTTGTCCTGGATGTAACACAGCCAATCACGTTCCACGGGACCTCCTGTGAAAAATTCTGCAGAAGTATGTAATTGATGGACAGTTTCTTGTCTTGATGGCTCTATACGAATGGCCTAGTATTTGTGTTCGGATAAATGGTGTTAAATCGAAGTCATTCAATGTGGAAGTCGTACTCCGCCAAGAGTGCGTGATGTCACGCCTTTGTGCTTATAATCTTCATGAACAGGATTGACATGCGCAGGCGGGTTGGAAATGGGAGCACAACTGGCGGCTGTAGGATCAGTTGGCTGGAATTTACAGATGACGTGGTGTTACTTAACTCGTCAGAAGGTGATCTCCGACATGCACTTGATAGGTTTCATGCCAAGTGCTACATGGCTGGAATGAAAATCAGTGCTGTGAAAACTAAGACACTTGTCCTCGCAAAGAAGCTGCGCAGTACGCTCTACATGCGAATGCAGTTCCACTGTAACAGGTGAAGTTCAAGTAACTCGGGGCCGTGTTCACGAGTGATGGAAAACAGGAGACTGAATTAAGTACAAGAATTGCAGGAGCTGTTGCAGTAATGCACCAGCTTCAGAATTTGGTTTTCAGAAGGAAGGGGGTAGGTGTAAAAGCCAAACTCGCTATCTTCAATTCGGTATTCATGATCATGAATCTTGGGGAATGATTGAAAGATTACGGCCGCGAATACAAGCGATCGAAATGGGAACCCCCGAAGGGTCTTTGAAATAACGTTATTCGATAAAGTACGTAACTCGGAGATCAGCGTGTCACTCCAGGTAGAGATTCTACTTCGCCGAATTGAGAGATCACAGCTACGATATTATGAGTTGTGGTTAGAATGTTTCAGGAAAGAATCGCTGGATATATTTTACGGGAAGGAGACTCATGGCTAGATCCCGAGCAAGATGGTTGGATAACATCCATGAGCTCGGCTGGTTTCGATTGGGATCCAACCGGATCAACTGGAGACGGTTGCTTCTGACAGGATCCGCTAGAAAGTGTGTTTGAGGAGTCTGCCCCTCAGCCCTATTAGGAATAAGTGCACGACGACGACGACGACGACGACGACAACGAAGAAGAAGAAAAAGAAGAAGAAGAAGAAGAAGTTAATTCGTGACTGCCCTTATAGTTGGGTATATTGGTAATTCATTGATATATATATATATATACTATATATATATATACTATATATATATACTACCTTGATTAAATCTTAACCATTTAACATCTCAGGGTATGTCATGTATCATTATATTTTGTCTGATGAGGACGTACTGTTGTACCTCTGAAATACGTATAATAAAATGTAATTGATCAAAAGAACATCTATTTTATTAATATTTGTATTTTAATATTTGTATATTAATAACTCTGGAAAATACTTTACTGTAGAGTGCTTCCAATCTACTGTAAAACTCATTCTTTGATGTACTCATTGAATCTTGTTTAACTCTTTAATATATACATACATACATACACACATATATATATATATATATATATATATATATATATATATATATATATATATATATATACACAGGGAGTGAAAGGCGGAGTTACTGTAGGTTCACACGGGGGAGCACTCGATGTTTAGGTTCACGTCAGTGTCGAGGTGTAGAGCTAGACAGAGTGTAATATAATACAAGGACGAATTGTTACTCCTTCATTACTTTTATTGGTTGGTGACGCGTGTTTCGCTACTGATCAGCTCAAGGTTCGATCTGTATCAATCAAACCCGACTCTGGAATCAAAAGCTCGTCAGACCTCTGTGGTAGTGATGACATACACAATATACACTATAGTTGGGTATATTGATATTTCATTTGTTATATAAATAATGTATACTATAGTTAGGTATATTGGTATTTCATTTCATATATACACACAATGTACACTATAGTTGGGTATATTGCTATTTCCTTTGATATATATATATATACAATGTACACTATAGTTGGGTATATCGGTATTTCCTTTGATATATGTGCACTTCAGTTGGGTATATTCGTACTTCAATTGATATATGCACAATGTACACAATTCTGTCCCAGTTCGGATTCTACACCTAACAAAAATTCCTTTCCAGTTCCTTCCTTGGCTAAAATGCACTCCCCGCCCCTGGGGGACAAGGACTTCCTGTTGTGGACTTGTTGTTAGGGTGTTGAACTCCTGATCATAACATCATAGAGTCGATTCCTGGCCCGGGTAACACATTGGCTTCTTGAGCAAGACCATTCATTCGCCGTTGTTTTTCATGCTAGGACTGGGGTCTCTATCATCAAAACACTTGAGAAACCTCCTGTGAGATGCAACTTCGTAAGAGGTCCTATAAACCTGAATAGGTGTGAGCTGTAAAAACATGATAGGACTGAGGCCCATGTAATTAAAAAGAAACTGATAAACCTCCTATAGGATGCAACTTCGCTTCAGGCCAGCTAAAGCTGCATATGTGTGAGCTGTACCAACTTGATAAGATTGGGGCTCCTTTCATTAAAACACTCGAGAAATATCTGCAATGCAACCCCGTCAGGGTCTAGCTAATATTGCATAGGCTTGAGTTGAAACAACATGACAGGACTGAGGCTGCTATTATTTAAATACTCGAGACCTCCTGTGAGGTTGCATCTCACAGTTAAACTAGCATATGTGTGAGCTGTAACATTGGTGCACCTATATTAGAAATATCTGAGGCGCCTCCCATGAAATGCAACCTCGTAGGAGGCCAGTGTGAGCTGTAACAAAAGATGATAAGACTGGGACTCTTATTTAGAAACCTCCTATTAGATGCAACTTATTTTTATTCAGCAATTCCAAAAATAACCGATTTTCTGTATTTTCCGGATTTCTGGAAGCCAGACAAAAAATTGGTGCCTGTGACAATGTAATATTCTAGTGGCTGATTTTGTGTATTTTTTTATTTATTTAATAGTCTAAGGGAGATAACTTTCTAAATATTATTTCCCTTGATGTATATATATCTAACTGTCGGTCACCAGGCTGCAAACTGTGATGAAAAGATTTGACGCTTACAAATAAATGATAATCGTAAAGTGAATTTAACATTTTTGTGTATTTTTAATTGTTAAAATGTAATTGTTTTATTTTCCACACATGTTCACAGATCAAGTTACTTCACAAATAAGGACCACTGTGGCTAAACTGACTCTTCCACGATATCATTGTTTTAGTTACAACAAAATTTCTCAGATCAAGTCACTGCCGTTCGAGTACAAATGCGGCTAAAATGACTTTTCCGTGAAGTAATTGCAGTAGTTTCAACCTTCACCGTCTCAGAACAAGTCACTTGCCAGGCAAATAAAACTGTAGTTAAATTAACTCTTCAATGATGTAATTGTTTTAGATTCAACACATAGTCTCAGTTCGAGTAAAGCAAGAAAGAGCGTCAACAACAGACTAAGGAACAAAAACATCCCATCTTCGGCCATGTGCCAGCCAAAAGCCGCCTTAAATCCAGAAAAAGTTTCCTAAAGAGCGTCACACCCCTTGGAACATTAAGCGTAAGTAGTGAAAGAGTCACTCGGTGGGAAGAAAAACTTAACAACCTCCCATCCGTAACAACAATGGAGCTAAAGGCAAGCGAGGCACTGATCTCCGGAGCAGATACAAACTATATAGTGTGGAAATGTCTCAACCTATTAAGATCTGGTGTTAGTCGTTCAAAAGCCAATCTGGCAAAATGGGGATATTTAAAGGATGGGGATGTTGTGTATGACTGCAGCATCGAACCACAGACTACACGGCCCCTCCTGATATGCCCCCTGCTGGAACATCCCTGCACAGTATTGGACTTGGCAGAGTTTAATGAGAAAGGACAGCAATGTGTCCAGCTGTGGCGGAACCACATCTAGCCAAACTTTGTAGCCGACACTCTTGTAGACACAATAAGAAGTTCGAGTCACTTACCAGACAAGTAGTACTGTAGCTAAAATGTATACATATATATTAAATAAATTACACTGGTCAACTGCCAAAATGGTTCTTACATGTGAATATGTGCATCTTACTAATTTCATAGCACTGAATTCAGTTTTGATATTCATTTTTTGCTACGGGACCAGAATGCCTTAATATGAGATCGAAAATATGTTCCTCGTATTGCTTTATTTATCCATTGTGTAACATATGATGACTTAGATATAAACATATTAACTTATTAATAAAAATATATAAACATATTTTTATATATTTTTTTAACACTTGTATATTAACAAAACATTTCTGAACAATGTTCTGAACATAACAAAATATTTCAAAACATTTCTAAAAAAATTTCTGGATTTTGCTTTTACGCTTGTTTTGCTGGCTCTCCTCACGTTGCAGTGTCCAGCAGTAGTCGCCCATCATGTTGGGATTGAACCGACCCTGATACCTACTCTCCATTATGGCAATGTCCTGGTGAAACCTCTCTCCATGTTCATCACTGATGTCTCCTAGATTACTTGGGAAGAAATCCAGATGAGAATGGAAGAAATAGAGCTTCAACGACATTCGTGAACCCAGAGCGCGATAATTTTGTATCATGGTTTCAACAATTTCTTTATAGTTGTCTGCACGGTGGTTTCCAAGAAGGTTCTGTGTCACATCTACAAATGATTTCCATGCATTAGTCTCCAAAGGGTTTAGTGTTTTCGTAAACTCACTATCATTAACTAGCATACGAATCTGAGGACCATTCAAAACCCTTGCTTTTTAACTTTGCTTCAGATACGACTCTACCCAATTTCTTACACAAGTACTGAAACCTATTACCTGTATGATCCATGCTTTTAATAAAGTTTTTGGCCAAGTCTAATTTGAGATGTAATGGAGGGAGGAATACTTTTTCTGGATGCACGAGAGGTCTGTACAGACAGTTGAATCTACCGGGTGCATCCTTTGGTCTTGTTGGCCAATCCTTCTTCATGTAGTGCTTTTAGAGTATTTTTTCCTGAATCAATGAACAACCCCCAATCATCTTGTTTGTATGAATCAGATTTACAGAGTTGTTGCATGAGAGAATCTGCATCATGACAATAGCAAAGGTTATTTTCATTTTGAAAAATGCTGAAAGTTGTTTATGACGATGACGAGCGGTTATAATGCGGACGTTAAATGGTATGGGTTCACTTGTCTGATGTTCGTCTTGATAGTCATCATCAATAGGGGTGCTACTGGAATCAGAATCAGAGATTAGCTCGTGTTCAGCAGGTGGAACTGGAACAGGTAATTCGTCACTGTGAGGTACTGGTCGGATTGCTGACGAGATATCGGGGTATTGAAGTGTAGTTTGTGTCTTCACAGTTATTCCTTGGATGTTTATATGGCAGAAGTAGCAATCATTATTGTGGTCTTTTGGTTCTCGCCACACCATTGGTACGGCAAATGGCAAACCAGAGCTTCGTTTCCCATTCTTCCATTCACTTAGGTTATTAACACATGACCTACACGCTATATGAGGCGCCCATTTCTTGTCCTGGTCTCCTAATGGACATTTGAAGTAGCATTTGTAGTTTACTCGAACTGTTTTTGTGATTCGTTTCTTTATGCTTTCTGGGGTAAAGAGTCCACAAATATCGCAAAATCGGTCCGGGTCATTTACACATTTCCGGCGTTCTCTCTCACTAGTCAAAGTTGTTGTGAATTATCCAAGAATAGCTGAGGATAGTTACAATTCTGTGATCTGAAACAAAAGCAGTAAGTATAAATTAGTTAACAGCTAAATATAGTGGATACAATTGGATGAAGTAATATGAGCCACATAGCTATGGGTCATAAACATGGATGTGCTGATTCTCGAAAACTAGACCCGATACAGCTTAACCGTTGTCATATTCAGATTCTGCACACTTGATTACCCTAGAATCATACTAAATTATACCAAAACCATGAAATGAATATTTTTTGTTGACCAGTGTTATCGATCATGTACGTCTAAGTGATTCAGTCGTGAGTTACTCCGAGTTCCAGGCGATAATCTTAGTCGGACCTAATTCCACGCGTGTGTGTTAATTCTTACGCTAAGATGTCCCTGGACACTAATTGCCGTTTGTTTTAGCTGTTAAGCCTCTAGCTAGAGTCGGCGAATTAGCTGAGACGCTAGAACGCCGAATAGAACGCATTACGGTATTCCTTCCAGCTTTCTGCTCTATGAGTTCAGATCCAGCCATAGTTAACTTTGCCTTTCACCCTTTCGAGGTCGATAAAAAAGTACCAGTCTAGTACTGAGGTCGATTCTTCTTCTATGTTTCATTCTCACTTCCTCTCTCTTCCTGGAAGAAATATGAGAGGGGTGGGGCATGCCAGGACTAAAATGTCCAAGAAACACCGTATGTCACTACGGTGTCCCTACGACTCCACCAAGAGATACAGGACCATACCATACCATACTAAATCTCTAGCTAGGAGTGTTAACATGTTTAAAATCTTCTAAAAACGGCCATTTGTGGTAAGCGACCCCTTTTGGTAATGGATTACTCACTGACCAGGTATCTGAGAGATGAGGGGTTTCATTCTTTGCAGGCGCCTCTGTTCAATTGTTCCGTCTCCAGAGGTACTCTACTCGAACTTCTCAGCTATTATTTATAGTGTTCGTCTGTTATTATAGCCATTGGGACGATTACCTTTCAAACTTTAACTTTTCCCAATGCTTTTTAAGACGACCGGATGTTTCCACACACACACGCGCGCACACACACACACACACACACACACACACACACACACACACACACACACACACACACACACACACACACACACACACACACACACGCACCCCACACACACACACCACACACACACACACACACACTATACATTTATATATCTATATTGAAAGTTGTGAACCCTGTGGCCACAATTATATCACCAGACACACAAGCACGCTACTTTCTCATCAGTTAACCATGCACTTACAACAAAGAGATATCGTGACATATTTCTCTACAATATATACAAGACAATTAGATAACACTATAATTCAATATAGAAATCCACACAAAACAAAACGAACAACTATGAAGGCTAAAACATATCAGAATACAAAAAAAATATTAACACATACGTGATACCAAGGATAATAAGAGTCGTGCTTCAACCATTGAGAAATACTAAATCAGGTGAGCATGATGTCTAACAACTTCAATGATACACTCACAACCATTGCTAAGCCTGTAACTAATAAGCTACAAATATGAACATTCTGATTCTGAATATGGAGCTGTGAGGGCCTCGAAACGTTGATACATAGATGGATATAGGAATGTTACTGTTCCAAACTAAACAAGGAAAAATAATAAGGAAATACGAAACATCCTTAATAAAAATGATGAAACTGGAAGACAATCGTGTATAAAATACATACATACATAATGGCTGCAAACTCTGCTAAGAGTATTGCAATCGCTTGTCAGATTACAGAAAATGGTGTACCTTTAGGCTACAGCCAGGCACAGAAACATGTAACATATCCTGAACAAGCAATACCTGTGCGTTGAAGGTTTTTTAAGTGGGGAAAGGCCTTGCACTCGACTAATCCCACTCTCTGAGCATCGAAAGCACTACTCGAGAAGAAGAACTGGTCAGCATCATCGGATGCTTCCGAAGCCGAAGATTTTTTTCAGAGTTTCCCTCTCTTAGAAAGGTGTTGTGACAACAACTGGGGGCCTTTCACCCCAGGTGAAAAAAAAATTACTATTTGGATGGCCGTTGGCTCTGCTGAATTCCTCCGCCCATTGCCGGATCTTGTATTTCATCCAGCAGGCTGTCCAAATATCACCCTCTTCACCAAGCAAGCTTGGTGGGGTTTCCAGTTTAGCCGCCGACGACCCGACAATGAGGCAGGTTGTACTGGGTTACGTGTTACCAATAGCACTCGAGAGCGACCTGACATAAACATACATACATACTTACATACATACATACATACATACATACATGCATTGAGACCACACATTGAAAACGTGTTCTGTTGTGGAGATCAGCTGCCCACTTGACGTAAACGTTGTCAGAAAAATACAGGAGAAGGAGGACATCTACGGACCATTGATGAAGAATTTACAAATCCAGTATCAAAGATACACCTTTAGCTTCATACCCATCATTATTGGCGCTATGGGTTATATACCAACCTGCTTGGACCAATGTATAACTGAACTTGGATTTGCGGACAAAGAGCGCAGCTCCCTAATTCATAGTCTACAAATGGCTGCGATAGCTGGCACCTTCAAAATTTTCAAAACATTCTTGCCATTCAAGGGATGACAATTTGTTTTCTTTTACAACCTTTCCACCAGGAAGGTGGTCGGTCAAAAAATATACCCGAAATTAAGAGAAAGAGATAACATTCATGCATACATATAAACATATATATATTTTAATGCGATGAAATACCAATGATGGTTGGCAAATCACTGATGAGGGACTAATTTTATAATATGTAATCCATGTGCAACTATGCAGTATTCTTCTCCCCATGTTTTTCATATATATTTACCTAAACTGCGATTATCTGTTTCTCTCTTTCTCTCTTACTGCTCCCCCGTTCTCTCTGTTTCTCTTACCTTCTTTTGTCCCCTCTGTCAGTTAACACTTTCTCTCGACTGACCTCTTCCTCACACTTCCACTCACTCAATCTCTGTTTCTCCCCTTCTCACTTCCTCCCGTTCGCTAGTAGTGGGGATCCTTCTTTCTTACACCGCATTCACGGCGTACGGTCTGCTTCTCTGACCGCTCATGAAATTCACCCAGATTATGCTGATCGGATAACTATCATGATTGCTTGCTGTTTTCCCAACCTTCGGTTTGCTTTTCCTTCTGTTGTTTACTTGTCTCACTCGCTTTACGCGTTTCACTTGTCCCAATAGCATATTTTAGTTATTGCTCGCACCAACCTGAGGTATCTGATTTTTAATGCGATGAAATACCAATGATGGTTGGCAAATCACTGATGAGGGACTAATTTTATAATATGTAATCCATGTGCAACCATGCAGTATTCTTCTCCCCATGTTTTTCATATATATATATATACAGGCATGCAAACATACGTACACACATACATATATAGATACATGGTGGCTGCCAACTCGTTTTCGAGTACGGCCACTACTTTATATCCATGTAGGAGAACTCCTACCGAAGCGCTGAACGAGTGTGACTTTTTAGTTCAGCCAGCGACTTGAAAACTCTGGTACAAACACTACACTTGTGACAATTATTGACACATAGTGCTGGGCCCATGGTACATGTATGTATCTGGGTGCTGTATAATGTCTTTAATTCTCTGCTGTTATAAGCTCTCTACATCTCTGCTGAAACTTCAGACCACCAATTATTCTTCATCTTTCAAGTTTTACAGTTATGACTTTGCTTCTTTGAAGGCCTTCTCAAAAGTGGTCCTTACTGGACCCTCTGCAACAAGACATTTTTCATTCAGCTTTTTATTCTCTTCAATGAGCTTGGTGATTGAAGCATCATTATCACCAAGCTAGTCTCGGTATTTTGTTTTCTTGAGGCCAAGTACATCAACCCCAGCATTGTAAACCTGTGTTTTGAACTGATCGCAAGTTCCATCAAAGATAACGTTTTCAAGTGCATTATGAAGATCATCTCGAATTTCTGAATTTAGACACCTCTATCCGTTTTGACACTTATACCCCTGTCACCTTCACTTTTCTTCTGATCTGCACTTTCATCTTGCCATGTACAAGTTTGTGTTCTTTACACCATGGAGGAGATATCCTGGACGGCTCTCTTTCTGGTGATCATATAATCCAAGGGGTGTCCATGTTTAGATCTCTGATATATCCATGTTGCCTTGTGGCTGTCCTTTTGCACACGATTAACTCAAATTCAGTACATAATTGCAAAAGAAGACATTTAGCATTCATCATGCCTATACCATAATGTCCTAAAACATCCAAAATGTGGTCATCCTTTCCCAACTTCGCAGCCATTTCTATTCTCCATATATTTTATCATGTTTTCGCTGTGACCATTCTTCTCTCCCCTTCTACCTACCTATTTCGCTACAATCTACTCTCACTCCTCTTTCTTCCTCTTCCTTTCTCCCTCTCACTTTCGCTCATCCTCTCTGCCAGTCTTCTCTCTTCTTCTACCTAACTATTTCGTTACTATCTACTCTTACCCCACTTTCTCCCTCTCCCTTTCTCCCTCTCACTTTCACTCATCCTCTCTCTGCCTGCCACCTCATTGTTTCCCTCGCCTGACCCTTTAGTAGTCCTTTTCTCACTTACAACTGCTGGGATCAGACGTGTGTCTTTTTTCTCTCGAACACAGTCTTGAACTTAAGTTCTCTCATCGTGTGGTCTTGGATTTTCTTACCTTAAGCTGCTCGCACATTGCTCGGTTTGTTGTTTTTTTCGCTGATTTTTCACTGTTTTCCCTTTTCTTCCCTTTTGTTTTCCTTCCCTCCCTCTTCCGTTTTCCCAATAACTTATCCAGTTATTGACGCTCTGGGCCGTAGATATCTTGTCTTTAAGGCGTAGAAATATCCGAGACCCCAGTAGACAACTTATGAGGAAACCCCCACATTCTTGCTTTCTTCTTATTCCCACTCCATTTTAAGCTACCATAAATAGCAACTACACAGCCATACACACACACACACACACACACACACACACACACACACACACACACACACACACACACACACACACACACACACACACACACACACACACATATATATATAATATATATATTATATATATATGTATATATATATATATATATATATATATATATATATAACGAAGGAAATGTGGTAAGGAACCAGGTGGACCATGACGCACCAAAGTACTCCATACTTAGGGTAGTAGAGTGGGTAATAGGAACAAGTAAGACCCCGACGGCTGAGCTCAAGCCGTCGGGGTCTTACTTGTTCCTATATATATATATATAGAGAGAGTGAGAGAGAGTGAGAGAGAGAGTGAGAGAGAGAGAGAGAGAGAGAGAAGAGCTCGTACAGGACTACAACTGTTTCATTCGTGAGAAATCATCAGGAAAATGATTTCTCACGAATGAAACAGTTCTAGTCCTGTAGAAGCTCTTCTACATTAACACTTTTATACTCTGCTATGTATTGAGTACCTTAGTTAATGTTGTTACCTCTGATTCAACCAATAATATATATATAACACGGCCACTAAGCACTTATATATATATATATATATATATATATATATATATATATATATAAAAATAAGTGGTTAGTGGCCGTGTTGGTTTACCATAAATATAATTTGCAATGTGATATTCTAAATAAGAAATTTCCGATTGTAAGCAATTAAGAAAATTGCATCATTGCAATCTTACAATGATTCTATGTAGGTACAAGCGTTGCTGTGTGGTTAAGTAGTTTGTTTGGCAGCCATGTGGTTTCGGCTTCACCCACACTGCGTGCTGGTACCTTGGTTAAGTATGTTGTCGACCTGACCAATGTCTGGTGAGTGAAGGGGGAAATTTGATAAAGGGAAGCATCCCACGCCAACTCCTGTTTAAAACAAATGGTAGAAGTGTGAAAGGCAAGTCTCTGGCGCATCAAAACCAGACAGCTTCGGGCAGGTGGGGCTCGTCAGCTTTGAGAGGCAGCCTACCACGGAGAAAGAAAACTCTGACTCCAAACTTAACCAACGTCATAGAAGAGGCAGATGCCTCAGCTTTGGCTGGCAACTGTTTAGAAGGACATTTCAAAGTAAATCCTTCAATCTGAGCACCTCACTATTACTGTCCCAGCTTGACTGGCTATAGCAGACGCACTCCAGATGTAAAGCGTGGAATCAGTTATGCGCACACTGCACCCTACCTTAAAACCCCATGCGCAGGCATAAAGGTCGTGTCCCACACAAATATATATAATTTGATATGTAGTCGTCCCAGCCCATAATTGTTCTTTCTAAAATTGGCACAAGTGTAGCAATTTGGAGTCTCTGGAAAGTCCATCGACCCAGCACTTATCTGGTAGGTTATTTTATCGAATCGGGATGGATGAAAGGCGAAGTTGACAATCGTGGGATTGGAACTTAGAACGTAAAAAGTCGTAACTAAAATATCGTGATCTGTCGGCCAACTACAGTTTCCAGTCTGTGGGGTTCGAGACGTTTGAGGAAGTCGGGTTACTGACTGCGAGATTCATATTTTCAATGGCGGTTCGCCTAACAGAGGTAACTGGCGATGCTCATGAGGGCACTTGGTTGTTCCAGCGCATCAGCCTCGTCATCACTCGAGGTAACACCGTGAGCGTGTTGGCTTGTCTCAAAAATTATTAGAGAGGTTTCCCAGTGCTCCTTGCGATACTGTTATCTTTTGGTCTGGTAGCGGCTCGATTGTCCACCTTTCTTTTCCCTTTCTTTTCCTCTCTTTTTTTTAATTTTTTCTTTCCCTTTCCTTTATATTATATTTGTTTGTGATTTCGTTCTGTAAGCATTGTATTATTATATTTCTTTTTATACAACTATAAATAAATTTAAAGAGTTTTGTCCGATGCTCTACCAATACTGCCAATCCGCAACCTTTAATAATGTCGAAAAAAAGTGGTGAGTCATGCCAGCGGGGAATGAAGCACCGTTTTCTCGGATGCCGCGTGAGTGAATTAAATGTTATGTGACTAAGCCACTGGTAACTAATTCTGTAATTTGAGAGGCTTTTAAGCCTGTAGCTACAATTGTGATTCTATTCCTACAAGCGCCTCCGTCCACTTTTTTTTCGTCTCCAAGAAGACTATACTCGATTTAGTAGTTATAATGATCACCTACCATTATGGTAATTTGCTTTGAAACAACAACATTTCAAATACAAGAAAATAGAAAGTCATTTGCGCTAACTTTGACAGTGAAATAGTGATATCTTCAGCTCTACTTATCTCTCCCATACAGTTTTTACAAGAAGTTCAGAGGTCATGAAGCAGCTATCAATAGTTATTTACCTGTATTATTTATATACCTTCGGACAATAAATTCAACCCCAACCTACCTACCTACCTGTCTTTCTTTCTTTCTTTCTTTCTTTCTTTCTTTCTTTCTTTCTTTCTTTCTTTCTTTCTTTCTTTCTTTCTTTCTTTCTTTCCATCCATCCATCCATCTATCTATCTATCTATCTATCTTGATAGAGTGAGACACGCTTCACATCGGCTCCGCTATTCTATTGGAATTTACCCTTACTATAGTAAGAACCAGTGAATTTTTTCAGTGCAACACATTTGGAACACTTACCCTTGTTATTTAGGGAAACATTTTTACATTTACCCCCTTTTTAGGGGGTAAAATAAATAACTATTTTTCTGTAAAACTTTTTTCTTGGCAGCATGGCGGGAAAGATGGCAGACATGTCTGCCATTAGCTCTGCCACGCCCCCCAAGTCTGAAGAACAAAAAATGGATACAACAAAACTAGACAACGAAACAAACAAGGAAAATGAAAAAACAAATGTTACGGAAAATGAGCAAACGGAAAACAAACAAACAGAAAATAAGAATACAAAAAACAACAAGGCAACTTTCGCCCAGACAACACAAAAATCTATTATACACCTATAGACTTAACTGCCGCCAGAGAGAAACTGGCAGAAGCAAAAAAACACATAGTCTTGGGGGAGAACGGAATGTTTTCCATTAACCCCCCCCCCCAGAATTCAAGAAAACGAGAATAGAAAGCACTGTTCTGTTTAGAACAATCCTAAACCAAACGAGAAAGCCAGCACAGCCCAGCCAAATGGAGATAGAGTTGGTCCTAAAAGACTATATGAAGAATATTCTCTTCATACGAAAGGACCGACTCTATGGCAGCATTTCGGTCTTAACAAAAGACAGGGAAACAGCGCAGAGGCTTTCCCTAAGCCCACTCTCATCAACAGCATACAGCTTCTATCCCTCCTACATGGGTAGAAGAACACAGAGAGTCAAAATACAGACAATGCTGCCCACAATGGACTTCTGGTGGGCTATTGCTGGCTTCATAGACATGGGCGAGGACACAGTGCTGTCAATAGGGAAGGCATCTGGAGATGCGTTCCTGGGAATGGGCCTCGACCTACTAGTCCAAATGAGGCCCGAAAGAATAGCGCAAATCCCGGATCGCATCTGGCTGGATGACCTCACCCCAATATATATAATTGTAGAGGGGAGAAGACCAGCATGCTATTCATGCACGGAAAGGGGACACGTTAAGGCTAACTGCCCGAATCGTATCCCCCAAAAAGGACTATTGCCCACACCCACCACAAACAGTACACCAACACCACCCACCTCCAAAAATACACTAATACCACACACAGCAAACAAAACACAGACACCACCAACCACAAGCACAACACAAACATCACCACCACCAGCACCAAACACAAGCACGACACAAAAATCACCACCACCATCACCAACCACAACACAAACATCACCACCACCATCACCAACCACAAGCACGACACAAACATCACCACCACCACCACAAAACGCATTCCAAACAAATAATAAAAAAAACAGCAACAAATCTACCCCTCCCGCAAAAAAAAACAAACAACCAGACACCACGTCCCTCCCACCTAGCGCTGAAGAGTTTTCCCCAACTTCTGAAGAAGAAGGAGGAGAAGCCTTCAGACAAGTTAAAAGAAAAAAACGAAAGCACACACCCAGCACACCTCAACAACAAATAATCCACACACAAACACCAACTCCAATCAAAAACCCTCGACAAACAAAAATAAATCGACAAACAAAAATAAATCTGCGCCTCCCCTCTTCGAAACATTGACAGCATCACAAAAAAAGACTTTGCAATACACATATATAAATAAAGAAAACAAAAAACTGTTTAAATTAATAAACAATAGCCCTTTGGTGCAGACCGAAGGGCCAAACTATATCTCAACAGAGAACTTCACCCATTTAAAAATGATAAAGGTCCCTCTGGACCTTTATCGTTCCTTAAAAGAACAATTTAAACAGGACGTGAGCCCCCCCCCGTTTAAAACCGTTAAATCGCGTCCTCTTGAAAGATTTCCCCATAACCTCCACTCTCCCTGACACAACTCCAAATACCCCAACCCCACCACACTCGGATACCCCCACACCACCACAAAACATCCCTCCACCCAACACACCCGACGCCATGGAAATTACACAACCCGGAGAGGTAGGTGCTTTTCTTTCTTCACTTTCAACACCAAAATAGATCAATTGAGAGTTGGCTGTTTGAATGCGCGTGGCCTGGGCTCAGCTTGGAAGCAAGCAAAGCTTCTAAGTGACCTCAGGTCACGAAGTATAGGTGTGATAGTTGTTTGCGAGAGTCGGGGGGGGGGGGGTGTAGCAGCCTCAAGGGGAGAAGAATTGGGGCGAGGTGACGAGCAGAGTGTTTGCGCTGACCCAGAAGTGGGCCAAGTGCAAACTATCACTGAAAGGTCGGGCGGAGGTGACGAACGCTTACATAGCGTCCGTCATCTACTTCCGCCTGACCGTCGTGCCTTGCCCCAAGGAAACGCTCACCATCATGGAGCGCATGCTCTTCCAGTTCCTCTGGAAGAAGCGGCCTCCCATGGTGAGGAGATCCATCTGCTGCCAGCACCCTTCGAAAGGAGGGCTGGGTATGCCGTGGCTGTTGATGCGTAGGCACGCATTGAGGCTATGGCATCTACAGGTATTCCTCACCGGTCAGCCGGTGTGGGCCCCGTTTGTGAGGCGAGCCTTCCCACAGCTCGTCTCGCTCACCGAGCTGCAATCCTGGGTGAAGCAAAGACCGAGAAAACTGGGCAACTGGCACACCGAGTGTGCCCAGGCGCTCACGGCTCTCTGGCAAGCGGACCCGACTATCAGTGGAGAATCCACCTCGACATTCTATAGAGGGCTGGTGGCTAGCAGGGCGACGACACCCTTGGAGAGTCGCTAGGCATGGAGGAGGACGAACTGGCCAGCCTGTTCGGTAGAACTTTCGGCCCGGGACCCATGGACAACTTCCAGAGGTCCCTAGCCTGGCAGTGCTACCGGGGGGCTCTGCCCGTTCGAGAAAAGCTCTACAGACACGGGCGCCCGGGAAGGGATCCCGCGAAAAAGATCTGTCCCAGATGCGTGCGCGACGAGGAAACCGTTGCACACGCACTGGTACACTGCCTGGGCGTTGCCGATCTGTGGGGCTACGTCGAACGACTGCTGTCGCGTGTGGCGCCGATTCGATTGACCGCCGAGTCTGTGGTGACCATCAAACCGCCTCCCCCCTTCAGAAATGAAGCAGAGGCGGTCTTTCTGTGCGTAATAGCCATGATGAAAGAGGTTGTGTGGTGGACGCGCCTGAAAGGTCTGAGGTCGGGTGACTTTCTCTCCGGCCAACACCTGGTTTACTTCTTCCGATACCACTTCGGAAGAAGGATCAGGATGGAGAGAGAAGTGCTTGGCCCCAGACAGTTTTATGAAAGGTGGGTGAAAGAAGCGAGAATGGCTCGTGTAAATGGGCCTTCTCTCTACATTGTTCTGTAGGTGAAGAAGTGAAGAGGAAAGGGGGAGCGCCTCCTCTGGGCTTCCCCCGCGAAAAGGGTTGCACACTTTTCGGGGGTATGTGCAATCCTCAACACGCCCCCTCCCTTTTGAGGACTTTTTATTATTATATTATTCTTATTGTTATGCCTTTTTCTTTACTCGCATTTATGTAAACTCCCCCCTGTGTATTTGTCCCTTTCTCTTGTGCCCTAGTGGCAAATAAAGAAATCTATCTATCTATCTATCTATCTATCTATCTATCTATCTATCTATCTGGCCTGGCAGTGCTACCGAGGGGCTTTACCTGTTCGAGAAAGGCTCTACAGAAACGGGCGCCCGGGTAGGGACCCCGCCAAAAAGATCTGTCCCAGATGCGTGTGCGACGAGGAAACCGTTGCACACGCATTGGTACACTGCTCGGGCGTAGCCGATCTGTGGGGCTATGTCGAACAACTGCTGTCAAGGGTGGGACCGATCCGGTTGACCACCGGGTCTATTGTAATGATCAAGCCGCCTCCCCCCTTCAAAGATGAAGCAGAGGCGGTGTTTCTGTGCGTAATAGCCATGGCGAAAGAGGTTGTATGGTGGACGCGTCTGAAAGGACTGATTTCAGACACCTTTCTCTCTGGCCAACAACTGGTCCGTTTCTTCCGATATCATTTCGGAAGAAGGATCAGGATGGAGAGAGAGGTGCTGCACCCCAGCCGTTTCTATGAAAGATGGGTGAAAGTGGCGAGAATGGCCCGTGTGAATGGGCCTTCACTCTACATCAGACTATAGGGGAGGAAGATGAAAGACCAAGGGAGCACCCCTTCTCTGTGCTCCTGAGGAGAAGGGTTGCACACTTTTTTCGGGGGTGTGTGCGACCCCCCAAGGCGCCTCCTCTCTATTGAGGATTTTGTTATAAATTTTATTTTTTGTTATATCTTATTTTATTTTTATATTTTGTTATTGCCTCCTCCTTATTGAGGACGCCTTTTTGTGTAAACTCCCCCCTTTGTACTTGTCCCACTTTTGATGCCCTAGTGGCAAATAAAAGAAACATATCTATCTATCTATCTATCTATCTATCTATCTATCTATCTATCTATCTATCTATCTATCTATCTATCTATCTATTTATCCCTTCTTCATATACCACTTTAGAAGGAGAATCAGAATGGAGAGAGAGGCACTGCACCTCAGTAAATTTACTGAAAGGTTGGTGAATGAAGCGAAAATGGCCCGATTGATTGGGCCTTCTCTGTTTATAAGCCTGTAGGTTAAA
>OZ024741.1:155315668-155318168 GCA_964016885.1 Eledone cirrhosa
TAGCACTCTACAGTTTGTAGGACTGGAGTCTAAATAATATATAAGATCAAAAGATGGTTAAAAGAGTTCCATGTATTTTATTATGCGCATTTCAAAAGCAAATACCATCATGCAATAACATTTGCGTTTTCGTCAGATAAAATAGGGAGACATGATATGAAGGTTAAAACACACTTGTGAATAGTGCAGTTTTAAATCAACATATGAAAAGTATTTTTTTTCCCAATATCACACATCAATCTAAAACTACTTTTCATATGTTGATTTAAAACTGCACTATTCACAAGTGTGTTTTAACCTTCATATCATGTCTCCCTATTTTATCTGACGAAAACGCAAATGTTATTGCATGATGATATTTGTTTTTGAAATGCGCATAATAAAATACATGGAACTCTTTTAACCATCTTTTGATCTTATATATTATATATATATACACCCCCCCCCACACACGCATATATATATATATATATAACGAAGGAAATGTGGTAAGGAACCAGATGGACCATAACGCACCAAAGTACTCAATACTTAGGGTAGTAGTGTACTAGTGGGTAATAGGTCCTACTCGTTCCTATATATATATATATATTTAAAAAAAAAAATTTTTTTTTTTTTTTTTTTAAATTTTCTTATTTTACGTCTTTTATATTATTGTTCTGCATCCTCCTGCATTGAACCACCTAGGTACTATAACATAACCTGTGTATTTGCTGGCATTAGCGTACATCTGTGCGCTTATGTTAGTAGATATATTAAATTATCTATATTTATCTCCAAATCACTGATTTGTCGAGCAAACCTGCCAAAACCACTTCTAAATTTTTTTTGGGTGTTAGTAGGCGTCTGTCATCTTACCATCCCATTCCTACTGACTAGCCTCTGTGTCACGTGATTGATTCTTTAGAATCGGCCATATGACCAGTGGCAGTGAGAATTTTTAGTGCCTGGAATCCAGTCCTCGATAGCTGTTCCATTTACCGAATTATTATTATTTTTATATGAGTCCCCAGTGTCCGCGCATTGCCTGGAGACTTGGCTGAGAATAGATCTCCCTGATGACGCAATGAAATTCTCAACAGTTCATTACGTAACTGTCTTTATCCCATTGCAGAAACTAATTAGTTGGAGTGAAAATTTAAGTAAGTAAGTTAATTTTTTAAAAATTTTTTAAAAAAATTTTCTTATTTTACGTCTTTTATATATATATATATATATATATATATATATATATATATATATATATATAAAGTGCCTTGCTCTCAAGGACACAACGTGATGCCGGGAATCGAACTACGACCTTACCATCGTAAGCTGAATACCCAAAACACTAAGCCACGCATCTTCAGAGAAGGGCAAATAGAGTGAAAGAATGGAAGTGAGAAAGAGATACGGAGGAGGTATCGAATAGCAGTACTAGTCTGGTACCCTTTTAGCGATGTGGACTGGATGAAAGGCAAAGTAGACCTCGGCGGGATTTGAACTAAGAGAGTAGAGAGTCGAAACGAATACTGCATATATATATATATATTGTCAAATTATCCCGAGTTGGTTTTCTCGTTGCTTTGGTCCTTGCGGCTGGCTCACCGGTCGTAGTCTTCAATTTGTCAAGCTGTCTAAACGTATGTTATTACTCTAAGGTGAAACTACCTTATTGAGTGCTTAGCTGCACATTCCGGATTGCATTCGTTAGCATGGCCGCAGTCAGAGCTTCGATTCTACTGAACTTCCATTTGTATTATATATATATATATATATATATATATATATATATAACGAAGGAAGTATGGTAAGGACCCAGATCGACCATAACGTACCAGAATACTCAATACTTAGGGTAGTAGAGTGGGTAATAGGAAAATGTTTAACCCCGACGGCAGAGCTCAAGCCGTTTCGACGGCTATTTCTGGACTAAAATAGTCCAGAAATACCCGTCGAAACGGCTTGAGCTCTGCCGTCAGGGTCATACATTTTCCTATATATATAAATAAATATAGTTATACTTGGGGAGGGTCATATTTGTGTAATATATATATTTGCCTCGCAAAACTAAATATATATATATATATATATATATATAGATAAATAGATAGATATAGATATATATATAAATATACACGGGTGTGTATGATTGTGTATAGAAGATTATATTAATAAAAGGAATTCCAACTTTGTCTGATTTACTCGTTTTATTTACAATCCTTTAAAATTTATAATGGTATTAGAATGAAATAGTATGGTAGAATATTAAATGTTAGGTGTTAATTGAACAAGTACTTTCATGCTTTCGCAATCTTCAGGTTCATATTCTGTGGTGACAGTGATGTTTGCAATTTTCAACTGGGAAAATTGCAAACTTGACTGTCACCACAGAATATGAACCTGAAGATTGCGAAAGCATGAAAGTACTTGTTCAATTAACACTTAACATTTAATATTGTACCATACTATTTCATTCTAATACGGTGATTCTAACTGTTAGCACTATCATATATTTAGG
>OZ024741.1:155323168-155324968 GCA_964016885.1 Eledone cirrhosa
ACCGTGAGCAAAGAAAATCCAACTTTTTTTTATGTCCTAGGGCCCGCATGTGAAAACTTCATTTTTTCAGCTTTTTAGGACTCTTTTGAGGCGTTACATCTAGCCGATTTTCTCGAAATTTCAAGGCATATAAAATTAATTTTCTTGATCCCCTAGGATTAATATGACCCACAAAGGTATACCGTTTAGACTGCCTCAAATAATTCAATTAGTAACTGCTCTATTGTAATATAATTGTTTCTACTTTTTGGCACAAGGCCAGCAATTATCCAGTGCATTACTGGTACTTTATTTTATCGACCCCGTAAGGATGAAAGGCAAAGTTAACCTCGGCGGGATTTGAACTGAGAATGGCAAGGGTCGTAACTCTATGCGTCAAACAAAGCATGGCGTCCGACCCTCTACCGATACTGCCAATCCACCAATTGTAATATAATATTATATATTATTATATATAATATTATATAATCATGCGAGTACTCAATGCATGGTGTGATGCAGAATGGATATAGAGATACGTAAACTCCCTGCTGCGTCGGTATAATTTTGGCTTGGGCTAAATTTGTCTATGTTAAGTTTAGCCAATTGGAGGTCGTAATTGACACACACACACACCCACCCCCACACACACACACACACACACACACCCACACACACACACACACACACACACACACACACACACACACACACACACACACACACACACACACACACGGAATAGATTGTCTTTGAATTACGCATCTAAAATTGTAAACCCTATAATGGTGCTCACTTTCGAGATTTATTCTTTCTCTTAATTAAGGATTTTTTTTCCTATTTTTGCGATTATTAATGTTTCGAGATCTCCACACACACATACGCGCCGCACACACACACACACACACACACACACACACACACACACACACACACACACACACACACACACACACACACACACACACACACACACACACACACACACACACACACACACACACATACACGCACACACACACACACTCACATTATATACCTGGCATAGTCGCCAACAGCTTTAACCGTCTCATTATCATACTTTTAATGAAATGCACTGCACATTTCAAATACTTTCGAAAATAATAAAGAGCTTGGAGGCATTTAGTAATAATAAAAACTTTCTTATTAAGTTGCTGTTTAGAACATAAAGTTTTTGCATAAAATTGTGATTGAATGTTTTTAGATAAACACAAACACTTTAAAAGTTTTCCATTGTAAAATCAAGGGGTTTTTATACAGTTTGGCATCATATAGTAAAGCTGGTATTTGTAACATAACTTAATGGTTCTTACATAAAATTATGATGGAAGGTTTTTAGAAAATATAAACACTTGCATCGCAGAACCAGGTGGTATGGTCTGAAAAGTGTTATTTCGCAACGATAACATATTTAATGGTGTACGACTCGGTATACTATAGCTGAAAAAATACAATAAAAACTCACGGCTGCTTAAAGCCAATCATAGGCCTACAGGAACTCTCCTCTCACTAAACAAAACTATAGCAGCAGCTCCAGCAACAGCAGTAGCAAAAGTAGCATTAGCAACAACAGCAGCAGTAACAACAACAGCAGCAGTAGCAACAACAGCAGCAGTAGCAACAACAGCAGCAGTAACAACAACAGCAGCAGTAGCAACAACAGCAGCAGTAGCAACAACAGCAGCAGTAACAACAACAGCAGCAGTAGCAACAACAGCAGCAGTAGCAACAACAGCAGCAGTAACAACAACAGTAGCAGTAGCAACAACAGCAGCAGTAGCAACAACAGCAGCAGTAACA
>OZ024741.1:155325168-155327668 GCA_964016885.1 Eledone cirrhosa
TATATATACACACACACATATATATATATATATATATATACAACAAGAGCAACAGCTACAGCATCAACAACAACAATAAGCAGTGAAGCAGATTTTGATCCATGTAAGTAGTGTAGTGTAATTCAAGTGGTGGTGTTGCATATATATATATATATATATAGATAGATATAGATATAGATATACAACAACAACGATAACAGAAGCAACAATAACTACTACTACTACTACTACTACTACTACTACTACTACTACTACTACTACAACTACCACCGTCACCACCACCACCACCACAACAACAGTAGCATCAACAACGTCAACAAATCGACGATTAAGAACAAGAAATTCTTGCGTGATAATTTGGTCCATTTGGAGTAGTTGCAGTCGTGTTGTTGGGTTGATTCGAACCTACAGTGACTGTTAAGTGGACAAAGATATACGCCACAACATCATCACCAACAACAAGAAACAACAATAACAGCGGTAACAGCAAGAACAGTATCAATAACAGAAAGAAGAAGAACTACAACAATAACGATAACAGTGGCAACAGTGACAACAACAGCAATATCAACCTCAACACTACTAAGAATAACACCAACAATGAGAATCAGCCTAGCAGAAGGAATACTTTGTGAGATTTTCACCGTGTATGTAGTACCAGCGGTGTTTAGTTGTTGTATTGAACTTACAACAACAACAACAACAACGACAACAACAACAACAACACTAACAACAGCGACGAAAACAGGAGTACCAACAATACCAACAATACCAACACTAAAAACAAAAATAACAAGATTAACAAGAATAGGCTCTAATTGGATTAAGTGTGACCCCACTTAAGAAAAAATATATTACTATTTTGTGGGGGTAAGTTAATTTTTATAATATTAACTGCCTGTGTTCTTGTGTTTATTTTTTGACATTATAAATGAAAGACTTGGTAAAATATTGTGCAGCACCATAAAATAACCATCTTTTTTATTCTTGCGGAATTACAGTAAAAAAGTAATTATAGAAATAATTAAAAACAAAACAAAACAAAACAAAACAAAAAAAAAAAACATTACAAGTAAAGAACATGTTAATTAACAAGTCATTATCCTCTTCTGTGAAGTCGGGATCGAATCTGACATACAGCTCGGAAGAAGGAGATATTTACGATGATTATTTTGACCCTCACCACAACGAAATTAGCGCCGAACAAATAGTGGTGCCTATTCTGTTCGGTTTTGTTTTTGTTATTAGTATTGTTGGAAATGGTACTCTGATCTACACAGTGCTTCGAAACCGTAACATGAGAGTTGTGCCTAACATCTACATCGTCAGCCTCTCATGTGGAGACCTTCTTCTCATTCTTATCTCTGTACCCCTTCAACTCTTTGGTATTTGTTCTACCTGAATGGCCGTTTGGTGAGGTGATGTGTAAAATCAACGAGTATTTGCAAACTGTTTCCTTAGGAGTGTCTGTTTTTACACTGACAGCTCTTAGTGCGGACCGCTATATCGCCATTGTGGACCCGATGGCGAAACACAAGTCTAGGCTGATAGTAAGGGCTGTAACAACAGCTGGTTGCTTATGGGTGGTGGCTCTTCTGTTGGCAATACCCGATTTAAGTTCGTCCACAGTGATTGAAGGATCGCCAAACGTGACTATCTACTCGGCCAGAATATGCCTGCTTTATCCTACGGTTAATATAAACGGTCACCTTCCAATGTGGTACCCGAAGTTGATGGTCTTGTTGAAGTTTTTCATTTTCTTCATGATTCCATTGATCATCATCGGAATATTCTACATATTAATGGCCCGCATTCTTATATTAAGCGCCAGGCAAATCCCAGGTGATTCAAACGGCAAAGCAAGCTACAAAAAACAAATTGAAACTCGCATGAAAGTTGCCAAGGCCGTACTTTCGTTCGTCGTATTATTTGCTATCTGCTGGCTACCCAGACACATTTATCTTTTCTGGTATTTCTTTCTCGATGAACATTTCAATCCATTTTGGATGATGTTCAAAATCACCAGTTTTTGTATGGCCTTCATAAATTCTTGCGTTAACCCTTTCGCTCTATATTTCCTAAGTAACCAGTTCCGAAAATACTACAACCGTTATCTATTCTGCTGGTGTACGCCAAAACCTTACGAAGTCTTAAACACACCCGGATCATCTGTTATGTACAACTTTCAAAGCACTGTAAATTCATCTACAACTTACATGCACAGTCAGACGGCTTGTTAAGGAACGGAACCGGAAAAGATACTGACCCAAAAAAAAAAAAAAAGACAAATAAAAATAAATAAAAAATAAATAAAGCACCCAACCTTAAAAAAATGAAAATTCACAAAGAAAAAAAGAAGGAATATGACCCTACAGACTACATTTATTGGAACTTACACTGCATTATCACATTCATAAGTCTGTGTGTTCAACTCCACTGCGAAATGGTTTCGTTATATGTGTCTAATTGTTTAATTGTTGTACTTTTGCGTTCATTAATA
>OZ024741.1:155337668-155355168 GCA_964016885.1 Eledone cirrhosa
TGTATGTATGTATGAATGTATGTATGTATATATGTATGTATGTATGTATATATGTATCTGTTAAAGGGCAATAGTGATGGTTGTTGATAAGTTCGCGTACCTGGGCAGTACTCTCTCTAGGACCAGCACCCTTGATGAAGAGATCAGTTTCCAGCTGTCTAAAGCATCTGATGCACGAAAGTTTGAAGTGATTCAATCATGTGTGCTTACAGCTTAGCTGTATGGATAGGAGACATGGAGAACAATGCTGGTGAGCCATCCCCAAGTTCTCATGGAGTTCTTATACATAGGCCTGTCTTCTAAACACCCAGGTCATGATCATGAAACAGGATCTCCGATATCTAGGTCACATAGTATGCTTTGAAGCAAATAGACTCCTAAAGCAAGTACTACACGGAGAGCAGTTGCAAGGCAAACGCCAGCGGTGTAAGCCACACAAGTGCATTAAAGACTGTTTGAAAGATATCTCGAAGAAGGTCAACATTCGAACCGAAACATAGGAACATTTTGCAACAGAGAGAGAGCACTCTGTCGAAATCTGATTGCTGCAAGTGTGAAGGAATTTGAAAAGAAGCAGAGGGTTTATGGTGAAGTGAAGAAAGCAGCGAAATATATGGGGTGTGTCATTCCGCTCTCAGAACCGGGTTCGAAAGAGACTCTTACCTCTGAGTGATGCGGACGTATATGCATGTCAAAGGTTGGCCTAATACTCATTTGAGTACCCCCATACAACTTGATTTAGCTTGTGACATCTGTATCAATGTGTGTCATTCTGCATATGGGCCAACACGGCAGCACAAAGCATGCCCGCCAACCAAGTCACTTCCTGGTCTGATGAACTATCTAAGGCGACACCAGCGACAGCAACACAATAACAATTTTTTGTCTAAGAAATGGCTATATTCTGTATGTATGTATGTATGTATATATGTATGCTACTGGTAACATGTATCCCAGTACAACCTGTCTCATGGTCGGGTCGTTGGCGACTAAACTGGCAACCCCACCAAGGTTTCTTGGTGAGGAGGGTGACTTTGGACATTCTGCAGGACTAAAAACAAAACCTGTCAAAGGGCAAAGGCGCTCTTAAGAGTCAATGGCCATCCAAAATCACCGGGAGAGATGACCCCTTAGCCTTTGTCAAGGCAGAATTCTAGGAGAAGGAAAACTCTGATATAACACCTGCAACTCTGATGGTATCCAATGATGTTGACTTGTTCTTCTTTTTGGTAAATATCATCTTGGTTAAGAGAGTGGGACTGGCTTTGTGCAGTGCCTTTGCTCACTATAAAAGCTTCACGGCACAGGCATTGCTTTATATCTGGAGATCTCTCTGCACTTGTCGTCACATGGTACCATGGGCCCAGCACTATGTGTCAATAATTGTCACAAGTGTAGTGTTTGTACCAGAGTTTTCAAGTCGCTGGCTGGACTAAAAAGTCACACTCGTTCAGCGCATCGGTAGGGGTTCTCCTACATGGATATAAAGTAGTAGCCGTACTCGAAAACGAGTTGGCAGCCACCATGTATGTATGTATGTATGTATGTATGTATGTATGTATGTATACAAACATCAACAATATCGGTAAAGTTACAAATGCTTTTGGCAAACTTCGTCAGCGTCTGTGGAATAAATGAGGAATATCATTGGAAATAAAAATTAATAATCTTTCCAATCTGTGCGAATCAGAAATTTGTATCATCTATCGAGTGTTTTAATCAGATTGATGTCTTTCATAATCGATGTCATCAGACCATTCGTGGATACATCTTAAATAACATAATTTCGAATATTGACCTACTAGCTATCCTATGTTTTGCAATCCCAATTAAGATGGATTCACCACGTCCTCAGAATGAATGACAATAGAATTCTAAAAGTCCTCCTGTATAGCCATAAATTTAGTGGAAGGCCATGGCTGAAGTACAAGGACAAACTCAAAGCTAACGTGGAAGCGTAAAAAATTCATGCAGAAACATTTGAAAATCTATACTGAATCGAAATAAATTGAGTCTTGATCTAACTTTTTCATTTTATCAAGGCTCAATAGTGAGTCATGTTACTCTTGAGTTTCGCCTATTTATCACAGGATCATCAGACAAGTACGTATATTTATGTGTATATATACCTATGTATGTATGTTTTATGTATGCATGTTTTGTATCTATGTATGTTTTTATGGATGTATATATTTATGCATGTATGTGGGTCTGTTTCTCTCTTTTTCTTAATTTTTAGTTTATTTTTAGCCAGCCACATTTCAATCAGAAAGAGGTTCCTGCTCTCACTTGTGCAGTGTTGTATTGTCAATCCATTCATGCTTAAATTTTCGAAGGAGGGCAATTTTTCTCTTTGTTTGTTCCATTGTTTCATAAAAAATGCAAATTTGGACTCACCAAATGTAATTGTAGTATCTGTGGAGAATTGGGTAATGTTTGATACCATTGATATTTGGCCCGTACAACGTCAGGTCGTCGACAAAAGAAAGGTGGTAGACACTTCTATAACCACGGTGTTTTGTGAGCAGTGGATTTAACGAGAGAACAAAGAGCAGTAATAAAAAGCCATGCAAGATGCCTTTTTCGTAGTGTATGATATCACACTCAATTTGCTTCTTATAATTTCCAGAAATCAAGTTGGTGTACCAAGTGTTGTTCAGGCGTTCGATGGCAGCTGCTAGTGATTGTGGGATTTGGCTCACTCTAAACCCATGATAATCCACCTATGTATCAAATGATTTCTGGTAGTCAAGCTGCACTATAGACAGGTTCCTGCTGTTCTTCCCTATTTTTACATGCATCATCTTATTAATTAGTAACTGCTCTATACAGAACTACACTTTCTTCTTTTCCATAGCTTGCTCAGGTGTTATGAGGCTATAGGCGGTAGAATAATCCTGTATGTGTGTATGTATGTTCTTCTGGTTTTATAATTTCACAAAGTTTTACCAATAGAGAGAGAGTCGGTTTCTAACATAGACACAAGACTCTCTCATTAGAATTTACACAATATCAACTAGGTAGATATGTATGTATGTCTGCATGCATGCATGTGTAGATATGGATGTTATTGTATGTGTGGATGTGTATGTTTTGAGTTGTATGTGTGCATGTGTATATGCTTTGTATCTGTACATGTGTATATGCAGTTATTAGATGCAAAATTTTTGGAATGTTTTACATATTTTTACTGTTCCATTAATGGATTGTACTTGTAATTTCCTAACTAGTTGTGTTCTTTCTGTTCCTGTGAAGCCTAGCTTATGTATGTATGTATGTATGTATGTATGTATGTATGTATGTATGTATGTATGTATGTATGTATGTATGTATGTTTTCTCTTTCTCTTAATTTCGAGTATATTTTTTTGACCGGCCACCTTCCTGGTGGCAAGGTTGTAAAAGAAAAGAAATTGTCATCCCTTGAATCGCAAGAATGTTTTGCAAATTTTGAAGGTGCCAGCTATCGCAGCCATTTGTAGACTATGAATTAGGGAGCTGCGCTTTTTTATGTATGTACGTATGTATGTATGTATGTATGTATGTATGTATGTATGTATGTATGTATGTATGTATGTATGTATGTATGTATGTATGTATGTATGTTTCTCTTAATTTCGAGTACATTTTTGACCGGCCACCTTCCTGGTGGCAATGTGGGGAAAAGAAAAGAAATTGTCATCCCTTGAATAACAAAAATGTTATGAAAATTTTGAAAGTGCCAGCTATGTATGTATGTATTTATGTATGTATGTATGTTCTTCTGGTTTTATAATTTCACAAATTTTTGCCAATTGAGAGTGTCGGTTTCTAGCAGAGTTACAAAACTCTCTCATAGGAATTTACACAACATCAACTAGGTAGATATGTTTGCATGTCTGCATGCATGCATCTGTGTGCAGGTATGGATGTTATTGTATGTGTGGATGTGTATGTTTTGAGTTGTATGTGTGCATGCGCAAATGCTTTGTATTTGTACATGTGTACATGGAGTTATTAGCTGCAGAATCTTTGGAATGTTTTACATATTTTTACTATTAATGGATTGTACTTGTAATTTCCTAACTAGTCTTGTATGTATGTATGTATGTATGTATGTATGTATGTATGTATGTATGTATGTATGTATGTATGTATGTATGTATGTATGTTTCTCATTCTCTTAATTTCGAGTCCATTTTGACCGGCCACCTGGTGGCAATATTGTAAAAGAAAAGAAATTGTCATCCTTTGAATAGCAAAGATGTTTTTCAAATTTTGAAAGTGCCAGCTATGTATGTATGTATGTATGTATGTATGTATGTATGTATGTATGTATGTATGTATGTATGTATGTATGTATGTATGTATGTATGTATGTATGTATGTATGTATACGTGTTATGTACGTATGTATCAATGTAGGTAGGTATGTTTATAAATATACATGAGTATTTATGTGTATATATGTATATATGTATGTATCTTAGCATGTCTAAATGTATGTATACATGTGTATGCATGTATATTTGTATGTAAGTATGTATATACGTATGTATGTGTATATATATGCACAAAAGTATGTATGTATACATGTTTGCATACATGTGCGTAGGCGCATATGCACACACACACATATATATATATATATATATATATATATATATATATATATATATATATATATATATATATATATATATATATATATATACTAGCAGTGGTACCCGGCGTTGCACGAGATAAGGTATTTTGGAACGCGGGCCGCCAACAGACCTAATCGTGGAAAAACTGCATGCCTGGACAATATGTAAAGAAAATAAACCGAATACTCTGATGGCTAGATAATCTTTAAGATTTTCCTCTATGAAGCAGGAAAAATGCAGGTTTTCACCTAGGGGATCAAGAAAATATTTTTTTTTTATGTGCATAATATGCCTTTGCTCACAGTATGAAGAAGAGACTGACTAATACATAGTTACAATTTCAAGGAAATCGGTCTGACGTAACCCCTAAAAAGCTTAAAAAACGCAGTTTTTCACCTAATGCGGGCGCTATGAGATAAAAAAAAGTTGAATTTTTTATGTGCATAACACTCCCTGAAACATAAGTAATACACATGTAAAGTTTGAAAAAAATCGGTTAGGTACTTCTCGAGTTTTAGGGATTCAAACTGACAGACACACACACAGAGACAGACATCCTCAGGGAAGTGACGTAATGCAGACAGCCAGACATACAGACAGATATTATAAGGGCACGACGTTATATGCATGTATCTATCTAAAAAGAGAAAGACTTAGAATTATAGAGAGAGATCGCTAAATCGCCTAATGCGGTCCCTAGGGCATTGAAAATGTGAATTGCTTTTGCTCAGAACACTCCCTGAAACATAAGTATTACATGTGTAAAGTTTGAAAACAGTCGGTTGGGTACTTCTCTAGTTTTAGGGATTCAAACTCACACACACAGACAGACATCCTCAGTTTTATATATATAGATATATGTGCATATGTTGATGTGAATCTGTATGTATATATTTATGTCTATATGTATGTTTGTTTGCATGTGTATATGTATATGTTATATATGTATGTACTGTATGTATGTAAAGTAATGTATGCATGCATGTATGTATGTACGGATGTATGTATGTTTGTATGTTTGTATGTATGTATATAACATATCAAATTCAAGAGCAGTTTTAACTCTTTCGTTACCATATTTCTAATGAAATTCATCAAGCATTTTGGAAGGATTTATCAAAATAACTAACTTTCTCACAATTAAACTGTTTGAAACATAACACATCAAATGTTCTTCCATAAAGTTATGATGCAACATTGTGTTACCATATTTATAATGAAAGACACTACCAATGATTTTCAAATAGTTTTAAAAATTATTCAGGCTTCAATAATATAACTAACTTTTTAATTATTAATCTGGAGTTTGGAGCATAATTAAACAAAATTTCTTACACAAAATTATGACTGAACGTTTTAAATTGACACAAATATTAAATTAAGTAGTTTTGTATCATAGAACCTGGGCCGGCATTGTATAAAAAGTTTAATGCAGTGGGTAATTGGGGACTGCTCATTAGTGCCGTGCAGAGTGCGACAGAAACAAGAGGAAGTCACTCAACGTTTTCGTATCTCTAATCCTCACTCCAGACGAAATGGACGAAATATTCAATGGGCTCTCGACAAAGCAATAGACGATAAGCGTTTACTGACAGGAACGAAGTACGAGCGAGGGAGAAAGAACGAGAAAGAGAGAGGGAGAAAGAGAGAGGGAGAGAGAGAAAGCGAGAGAGAGTGAAAGAGAGGGCGAGAGAACGAGAGAGAGAGAGAGAGAGGGCGAGATAGATAGATAGATAGATAGATAGAGAGAGAGAGAGAGAGAGAGAGAGAGAGAGAGAGAGAGAGAGAGAGAGAGAGAGAGAGAGAGAGAGAGAGAGAGATGAACATTTGTGGGAGTTTAGAGTTAGATAAATAGACAGATGTATATATATATATATACGGGGTAACAGATTATTGTTATAGGTAGTCCACTTAAGTGTAGTCCAGTTATGGTACTCCGGGTAGTGGATGATATCAACGCTTGGCTAAGTTTGACTCAACAAGGCGTTTCCATAGTCATGCTGCGAGTACGCGGTAATTTCTATGTTGTAAACACTTGGAGTAATGATAAATCAGGAAAGAAGAGTGACACGGTTTGCTATACAAAAAAGGTTTTTAATCTCATTGCTGACAATTGTTTCACTGAACTGGTAGGTCTAGAGATCGCTATCCGCTTGTTTTCACGTTATTCGATCACCAATACCAAGTTGTAACCAGTCAATTCATCGGAGCTTGTGAGAATGAAAGGAATATACAAGCATGGTTACTATATATAGTAGTAATGGCATTCAATCAGAACAATAACAACAATACTAACAATGCTAGCAATAAATTATTTGAAATAATCACAACACCAATCTAGGTGGGTAATATAGTATATCTACGATTTTAACGTGTAAAACTAGCTGACATGAGGCAGATGTATAAAATTGACAGGTAAAAGCTGTCATGGGGTGTATTATATATAGTGTAAAGATAAGCCGGTGGCTTTAAACAATGTAGGTCTGGTGGCCGTAAGAATCACTTATTATCTGACAGATGAAAAATTTATCACTGTAGTGAGGATAGTAATATTTGTGGTGTTAGGTTCAATATTTGTGTGGTCTATATTAGATGAAAGGGTTGTCTAGCTTTCCTATCATCAATAACATACATGTATAAGACAACATTAACAGAGTAGCAATATAATAAGCAAGTTAATACAGAGGTTAAGGAAGCAATATATATATATATATATATATATATATATATATATATATATATATATATATATACACAGTTCAAGAGTAACCAATCTTAAAGAGAGAGATGGAGATAGGAGAGGAGATATGAGAGGAGAGATTGGTGAATTAGTTAGAAGCCAAAGCGTAAAGGCATGTGCTCAATGTGCAATATGCAGTAGAAAGCAGCTAGGTGGCTGGGTTCATGCAGAAGTTAGGTGCGCAGAGCTGGAAATATTCATTAGTTAAGCAAAACAAGACCACAAATTTCACAAGGAAGACATTATTAAAAGATTATCAACATATTTTAGTTTGATGTAAGGAATGTAGAGAATAATAATAATAATAATATTAATAATAATAATAATAATAATAATAATAATAATACGGTGAGGAAACTACTTGGTATAAAAGCGAGAGGAAACAACAGAGAAGAAAGAGCAGAGCCGTGGTGGAAGAAACGACTGAGTGGTCAAATCGGGGAAATGAGAAATGACATAGGAAAGCTTGAGTCACTACTGAATGGGACACTAAAAAACATAGGTACTAAAAATAGACTGGAAATAAAGTACAAAACTAGGAGGAAAAAGCTAAATATTATCATAGAGGAACTGAAGCAACGCATTGTAGCAAAGAGTGCAAAAATCAGGCGATACGAGAACAGAGTCAGTCAGTATAAACAGAACCGCATGTTCGACAACAACCAGAAGATGCTGTTTGGACAGCTTGAGGGGAAAGAAAGAGGCAACGACTTGATCCCTGGGGCGGAGCAAACTAAAACATTCTGGAGAGGAATATGGGAGCAGGATGTTAGACATAATGTCCAGGCAGGGTGGATTGAGACAGTACAGAGGGAGATCGGTGAGCAGGCACACCAACAAACTGATTTGAGTATCACAGTTGAAACTCTTAAGGGGCAGGCCAAAAAACTAACCAACTGGAAATCACCAGGCCCAGATGGTGTGCAGGGGTATTGGATTAAAAATTTAACATCCCTCCACCCGAAGCTGACGGCCATGTTCAATGACTGCTTGGTGTCGGGTGAGGTGCCAGAGTGGTTGACAAAAGGTACCACAGTTCTGATAATGAAAGACCGAATCAAGGGTAATGATGTTACCAACTATAGACCTATCACATGTCTGTCCGTAATGTGGAAACTGTTGACGAGCATTGTGTCTGAGGAAATCTACCATCACCTCCACACAAACAACTTGTTACCGGACGAACAGAAAGGATGCCGAAAGAAGTCACTTGGTACAAAGGACCAGTTGCTTATTGATAAGATGGTAATGGGGAATTGCAGGAGGAGACACACTGATCTTGCCATGGGATGGATAGACTACAGAAAGGCATTTGACATGGTGCCTCATTCTTGGATCACCAAAAGCCTGGAGATCTTCAGGGTGGCAGATAACATCAGACAGTTGCTGGGCAGGAGTATGGGGTCCTGAGAGACAGAGTTGACATCAACTGGAGTATCCTTGGGAAGCGTGAAAATCAAGAGAGGTATCTTCCAGGGAGATAGCCTGTCCCCTCTGTTGTTTGTCCTTGCCCTGATGCCCTTGACCATTATGCTGCGAAAAGTGAGAGCAGGATACAAGTTGGGAAAGGGAGAGCTTACCATCAATCACCTCCTCTTCATGGACGATCTTAAGCTCTTCGGGAAAAGTGAGAAGGAGTTGGATGTGCTTGTTGACACTGTCCGTATTTTCAGCAGTGATATATGTATGCAGTTTGGTATTAGTAAATGTGGAGTCATTGTGATGAAGAGGGGTAGGTTGAGCAGAAGTAATGGGATCCAGATACCAACAGGTGAGATGATAAAGGAAATTGACTCTGAGGAAGGATACAAGTATTTGGGCGTTCTGGAGGCTGATGGCATAAAGAACAAAAAAATGAAGGAATTGTTAAGAACTGAATACATTCGGAGAGTAAGGAGCGTATTGAAGTCACATCTGAACAGCAGAAATGCCATAAGCGCAGTAAATTCCCGAGCTGTGTCTATTATTAGGTACAGTGCGGGAATTCTGAGATGGAATGTTGCTGAACAAAAAGAAATGGATAGGAAGACTAGGAAGCTATTGACTATCTACAACATGTTCCACAAGAGGAGTGATGTCGATAGACTCTACCTAAGGAGATCTGAGGGTGGAAGAGGTCTTATCAGCATAGAGGACTGTGTTCAGATGGAGAAAAACAACCTATACAAATACGTGACCTATAGTAAGGAGCCAATGCTCAGAACTGTACTGAAGGAGGGGACAGTAGGCCAGGGGATGTCCAAGGAGGAAATAACATCAAGGAGGAAGAGCAGCCTTAAGGGAAAATCCCTTCATAGTACCTTCTTTGAGAAAACTGAATTTAGAGATCCACAGACATGGAACTGGTTGAGAGGAGGAGACCTCAAAAAGGCTACAGAAGGAATGCTAATGGCTGCGCAGGAGCAGGCCCTCAAAACGAAGTGGTTGAAGCACCATATTTACAAGGAGGAGGCTAGCCCACTGTGCAGGATCTGTGGAGAGAGAGAGGAGACTGTGGCTCACATTGTGTCCGAGTGTAAACACCTAGCCCAGACCCACTATAAGGGCTGGAGACACGATGTGATGGGCAGGGTGATCCACTGGCACCTGTGCAAAGTAAACAATTTACCACACTCTGAGAAATGGTATGAGCATAGGCCAGAGACGGTGATGGAGAACAATCGGGTGAAGGTGCTGTGGGATTTTAGGATACAGACGGACAAAAAACTGGAACACAATAGACCTGACCTGGTGGTTGTGGACAAAGAAAAAAGATCGTGTCTGATTGTGGATGTGGCCTGCCCTTTCGACACGAGAGTGCAGGAGGAGAGGGAGAAAATTAACCGATACCAGGACCTAAAGTGGGAGGTGAAAAGGATTTGGAACTGCCATGAAGTCAAAGTGATCCCGATTGTCATAGGCGCACTGGGGACTATCTCCAAAAGTTTCCAGGGATGGTTAAAGAAAATCGGCCCCATCACGATTTTTGGAACGCTTCAAAAGGCATGCTTGCTTGGAACAGCAAGAACCCTCCGATACGTCCTGAATATCTGAGGCTGCAGGTAGTGGCTTGATATTCATTCCAACGGACTTTCCAGTTAACCAACATCAATGACTGAGATTCAAGGAATAACAACAATAATAATAATAATAATAATAATAAAGAAATCATTATTAGGACAATAGACCAGGGGATGTCCAAGAAGGAAATAACAACAAGGAGAAAGAGCGACCTTCATGAAAAATCCCTTCATAGTACCTTCTTTGAGAAAACTGAATTCAGAGATCCACAGACATGGAACTGGTTGAAAAGAGGAGACCTTAAACAGGCTACAGAAGGATTGCTAATGGCTGCGCAAGAGCAGGCCCTCAAAACGAAGTGGTTGAAACACCATATTTACAAGGAGGAGGCTAGCCCACTGTGCAGGATCTGTGGAGAGAGAGAGGCGACTGCGGCTCACATTGTATCCGAGAGTAAACACCTAGCCCAGACTCACTATAAGGGCTGGAGACATGATGTGATGGGCAGGGTGATCCACTGGCACCTATGCAAAGTAAACAATTTACCACATTCTGAGAAGTGGTATGAGCATAAGGGTGAGTCGGTGATAGAAAACGATCAGGTGAAGGTGCTGTGGGATTTTAGGATACAGACGGACAAGAAACTGGAACACAATAGACCTGACCTGGTGGTTTTGGACAATGAAAAAAGATCGTGCCTGATTGTGGACGTGGCCTGCCCATTCGACACGAGAGTGCAAGAGAAGGAGAGGGAGAAAATTAACCGATACCAGGACTTAAAGTGGGAGGTAAAAAAGCTTTGGAACTGCCATGAAGTCAAAGTGGTCCCGATTGTCATAAGTGCACTAGGTACTATCTCAAAAAGTTTCCAGGGATGGTTAACGAAAATTGGCCCCGCCACGCTTTTTGGAACGCTTCAAAAGGCATGCTTGCTGGGAACAGCAAGAACCCTCCGATAGGTCCTGAATATCTGAGGCTGCAGGTAGTGGCTTGATATTCATTTCAACAAACTTTCCAGTTAACTAACATCAATGACTGAGACTCAAAGAACAATAATACTAATAATTGTTTCTACTTTAGGCACAAGGCCAGCAATTACCCAGTGCATTACTGGTACTTTATTTTATCGACCCCGTAAGGATGAAAGGCAAAGTCAACCTCGGCGGGATTTGAACTCAGATCGTAAAGGGACGTAACTATGCTGGAAAGCATGGCGTCCGACCCTCTACCGATACTGCCAATCCACCGCCCTAACAATAATAATAATAATAATAATTATTATTATTATTCATATTATTATTATTATTATTATTCTCTACATTCCTTACATCAAACTAAAATATGTTGACAATCTTTTAATAATGTCTTCCTTGTGAAATTTGTGGTCTTGTTTTGCTTAACTAATGAATATATATATATATATATATAAAGAGAAAACATGCTGACTACAATTATAACAGGAGGAAAGTAATGTTCTGCTGTAGTAGTATTTTGAAATGTTCTTGGATTTAGGTTCATTTGTTGGAGGAAGTTGTGTTGACAGCAGCTGAGAAGGGATATATTTATGGGTTGATAAGGTACTTAATGATTGCATTACTGTGGTATAGAATTAAGAAGGCTAGAATGTACTTAATGATTATATTTCCGTGGTGGTTCGTGCAGTATAGTGTATATCCTAAGTTGAAAGCTAAGTTACGTCGGTTCGATTCACGGAGGCTTAAATCTTGTGAATTTAGTGGCGATCCTGTGTCTACAGAAGATTGATCTTTCTAATTTGTTGTTGAGTAGCCTTTTTACATTTCTAAGGATATATAGTAATTCTAGATCACAGAGCCTACAGTGGGACATACCGGTACTGTAGGTCTTTGCGGCCGACAACCTAGACCAGTTGATACTGTAGTTGGTGTTATTGTCCTTAAGTTCCCAGATTTTTTGCGAGGGCTGTAGAACCCATAAATGCACAGTTTTTCATCGAGTGTCTGTGCACATACCATCTTTTTTTAAAACTAATAGATAAACACTTCCCTATTTCACACAGATATCATAAAATACTCAATAGAAAACTATAAAACTCTCATACTCTACGGCAGCAAATATAGAATCACACATACGCAAGATCAACCACAGAAATACTTCTAGGGAATCCGCCCCACCTAAGCGCAACATAGCACCAAATTATAAACAAACACATCACAGTATCACAACCGCAAGCGCATACAAGCACACAGCAGCAAAACCCCAACGGGCATGAATCACAACCCACTTATAGCAGTGTGGAAGCTGCACGAAATAACACCTCAAACTGTAACTGTCACCTACCGGATAGGTGCCCATTGGCGAATAGATGCCTTGATTCAAGCCTAGTGTACATGTGTACAGTCAACTCAGACAACTCCACTTGCCATTACATTGGATCCACCGCGGGTACTTTTAATTCCCATGTAGGCTATACTTGGAGTAATAATAGTGAAAGAATGAAGAGTAACATGGTTGGCTGTACAACAAGGTTTTCTGAGGTATTCTGAAGATTTGGTCAGAGGTAAATAATGTAATGGAGATCGGGTGACGCAACTTCGAGCGATTAGCGGCCTCTAGACTCACCTGATCAATGAAACAATTGTCAATACTTGAAATAAAGCCCCTTGTTGTACAGCCAACCATGTTACTCTTCATTCTTTTACTATATATATATATATACACATACATGCATATATATTAACAAGTATGTTTTGAGGGTTCCAAACCCCACTATCAGGCTAAAATTTCTTTAGTAAAAAATACAGGGAAAGCTTCTATTTCTAATATGTATATACACACATATACACGTAATCGAAATAATCAATAATAAAGGACTTTAACATCTGAAACTACTTCGCATTTTCTTATTCTCTCTCTCTCTCTCTCTTTCTTTCTTTCTCTCTCTCTCTCTCTCTCTCTCTCTCTCTCTCTCTCTCTCTCTCTCTCTCTCTCTCTATATATATATATATATATATATATATATATATACATATATAAATATATATATATATAGAGAGAGAGAGAACAGGTAGGTTGAGATATAAAAAGAGACTGTTATATAGGCAAACAGATTGGTAGACGTATAAATAGACAGAAAAAAAATAGATAGATGGACAGACATATGAAGAGGGGCAGACAAATTGACGAATAGACAATTAGATAGATAAATATATAGACAGATAGATAAGTAGATAGATAGATAGATAGATAGATAGATAGATAGATAGAACGATAGATATATAGATATATAGATAGATAACTTTCTTTTTATTTGCCACCAGGGCATCAAAAAGTGGGACAAGTACAATGGGGGGAGTTTACATAAAAAGGCGTCCTCAATAAGGAGGAGGCAATAACAAGATATAAAAATAAAATAAAATATAACAAAAATAAATTTAATAACAAAATCCTCAATAGGGAAGAGGCGCCTTGGGGGGGGGGGTCACACACCCTCCCCGAAAAAAAGTGTGCAACCCTTCTCCTCAGGAGCACAGATAGGGGGTACTCCCTTGATCTTTCATATTCCTCACCTATAGTCTGATGTAGAGTGAAGGCCCATTCACACGGGCCATTCTCGCCACGTTCATCCATCTTTCATAAAAACGGCTGCGGTGCAGCACCTCTCTCTCCATCTTGATCCTTCTTCCGAAATGATATCGGAAGAAACGGACCAGTTGTTGGCCAGAGAGAAAGGTGTCTGACCTCAGTCTTTTCAGACGCGTCCACCATACAACCTCTTTCGCCATGGCTATTACGCACAGAAACACCGCCTCACCTTCGTTTTTGAAGAGGGGAGGCGGCTTGATCGTTAGAATAGACTCGGTGGTCAACCGGATCGGTCCCACCCTTGACAGCAGTTGTTCGACATAGCCCCACAGATCGGCAATGACCGAGCAGTGTACCAATGCGTGTGCAACGGTTTCCTCGTCGCACACGCATCTGGGACAGATCTTTTTCGAGGGGTCCCTACCCGGGCGCCTGTGTCTGTAGAGCCTTTTTTGAGCGGACAGAGCCCCTCGGTAGCACTGCCAGGCCAGGGACCTCTGGAAGTTATCCATGGGTCCCGGGCTGAATGTCCTACCGAATAGGTTGGCCAGTTCGTCTTCCTCCATGCCTAGGACTTCTCCGAGGGCGCCGTCGCACCTGCTAACCACCAACCCTCTATAGAATGACGAGGTGGATTCTCCACTGACAGCCGGGTCCGCCTGCCAGAGAGCTGTGAGGGCCTGGGCACACTCGGTGTGCCAGGCACCCAGTTTTCTCGGTCTTTGCTTGACCCAGGATTGCAGCTCAGTGAGCGAGACGAGTCTGGGAAAGGCTCGCCTCACAAACGGGGCCCACATCGGTTGACTGGTGAGGAATACATGGAGGTGCCGTAGCCTTAATGCGTGTTTATGTATCATTAGCCACGGCATCCCCAGCCCTCCTTTCGAAGGGTGTTGGCAGCAGATGGATCTCCTCACCATAGGAGCCCGCTTCTTCCAAAGGTATTGGAAGAGTGCGCGCTCCATTTTGGCGAGCGTTTCCCTTGGGCAAGACACAACGGTCAGGCGGTAGTAGATGACGGACGCTCTAAAAGTGTTCGCCACCTCCGCCCGGCCTTTCAGGGACAGTTTGCACTCGGCCCACTTCTGGGTCAGTGCAAACACCCTGTTCGTTACCTCACTCCAGTTCTTCTCCACCTGGAGGTCTGGTCCGAACCAGACCCCGAGCAACTTCACCGGGCCCTCCGTCCAGCGCCCGACGACGCCATCGGAGGGCATTGATCTGCCCCTCCACGTGCCGAGCTGCAGACCGATCGACTTTTCCCGGTTCTACTTAGCCCCTGTAAACCTTTCGTACTCCTCCAGTAAGGAGCCAATCGCCCCGATTTCCGAGGCCGTCGACACCATTACTGTTACGTCATCGGCGTAGGCCGACACCGCTTTCCGCAATCCCGGTTCCAACGGGATACCCTGCAACAACTCCAACTTACGCAGCAGTGGTTCTAGAGTCATTACATACAGAAGGGAGGAGAGAGGACACCCTTGTCGGATGGACCGCGCGATTTCGAACGGCTCCGAGAGGTAGCCGTTCACCTTGACCCTAGAGCAGATGCGGCTGCTGTGCATGGCATTGATCCAGCCCCTGAAAACGGGTCCGAAGCCTGCCGCCACTAGCACCGCATCCAAGTAACCATGGTCGACCCTATCGAACGCCTTAGATTGATCCAAGTTGATCAGGGCGCCACCGAAGCCGGGTTCGTTCCCAACCCTCTCTATGATATATCGCATGAGGTGGAGGTTGTCGTGGATGGACCTGGATAGCACATGTCTGCGCATCTCCCACCAGGTTGCCCACGACAAGCGCCAACCTCTTTGCTAGCACCTCGGCCAAAATCTGTAACTCTGTATTTAGTAGAGTTATGGGCCTGAAATTATTTATATCGTCCCTCTTGTTCTCGTCCTTCCTCACTAGCGTGACTACGCCCTTGGTCACAGCACAGGGAATTCTCCCGTTCTGTTGCCAGTTGCAGTAGACCGCCTCGAGGAGATCGGGGAACAAGTCCGGCATAGCTAGATATAGTTCGTATGGAAGACCATTGAGACCCGGGGATTTGCGTTTGCCGCATTGGCTCATCACGTCCTCTATCTCAGCGGCTGAAATCGGCTCCTCGCAGGACTTCGCCTCCCTGTCCGAGAGACGCGGCAGGCCGTCGAGGTATGGACCGAAGTCCACTTCCCCAACCGGCTCTCTGCCCCTTCCGAACAATCTGGCAAAGTGCTTTTGAAAAGCCTCGCACATCTGCTTAGGTTCAAGGATCACCCGTCCCATCCTGGTATCGCAAAGACAGGATAGTGGATCTACTCCCTCTTTTGGCTTCTGTCACGCGGGCCCATCTAACAGCTTCGGTCCCCTCGTTTCCCAGAGTACGTATTTTGCTTCGGACGATGCAGCCAGGGCCGTTCTCGACGCTAGCACTCTGGCCACGTCGCCGCTTCTAATTGCCTCTTCTACACTATCTACCAACTCCCTTTCCTTCCTATTTCTATTTGAGGCTAACTCCTTACTAAATTCTATGGAGACTACTCTAATCTCTCTTTTGAGAGATCCCCACCACCTGCTGTTGACGATGGCGCCCATCAACCGCTCCTTAACTAAAGTGCTAATCCGGTCCCTGTAAGCCTTACTTGCCGGTAAGGACAAGTTGAGCTTCCAGTAACCGGGTCCCTGTCTATGCGTTCTGTCAAGGTTGACCATGCAGGTCACTAACTTGTGGTCTGAATAACCAACCATGCGCATTTTTGGACAACTTAAAAAGTCCTTATCCTTAATTCTAACTAAGAACCTATCTAGATACGACCTAGATGATCCGCTGCGGTTTGCCCAGGTTGACGGAGTCGGAAAATCTAGTCGATATCTATCGGCCAGGTCAAATCGACCGATTAACCCTTTCTTTTAACCTCGTCCACCATACAACCCCTTTCGTCATAACTATCAGGTAGATAGATAGATAGATAGATTTCTTTATTAGCCACAAGGGCGCAACAAGAAAGGGGACAATACAAAGATAGATAGATAGATAGATAGATAGATAGATAGATAGATAGATAGATAGATAGATAGATAGATGTGTGCATGAACTATTCTAGATCCAATTTTAAATACACAATATATAGATTAAGTCGGTGAAGATTACAAAATATGGCTGAACAGAATATATGTGTCCTCGGTAACCTTGACAACTTAGTCGCTTTGATAACTTACTTGTCCACAAGAAGATCTGGTGGTGATAAGGAAAACTCCGAATGTCTCAAGGTGGGAAACAGTGGTAGTCGTTATTGATTATGCATGTAGGAATCCGTAACTCCTGATGGAGTCGTAGGGGCACCGTAGTGACATACATGGGCTCTTGAAACCTGGTAGAATCAATCCCCTCTTCAAGTGTGAACACAGTCGATTTCTTCCAGAGAAAGAGAAACATATGGACTAGTAGTGATTTAAGCGACCTTGGAAAGATGAAAAGGGTCGTTGACCAAGGTGGGATTTGAACACAGAGTACAGAGAATTGGAAGGAAATATATATATATATATATATATATATATATATATATATATATATATAAGGGAACAAAGAAT
>OZ024741.1:155365168-155405168 GCA_964016885.1 Eledone cirrhosa
TTGCTTGACCCAGGACTGTAGCTCGGTGAGCGAGACGAGTCTCGGAAAGGCTCGTTTCACGAACGGAGCCCACACCGGTTGACCAGTGAGGAATACCTGTAGGTGCCGTAGCCTTAATGCGTGCCTATGCATCATCAACCACGGCATCCCCAGCCCTCCTTTCGAAGGTTGTTGGCAGCAGATGGATCTTCTCACCATAGGAGGGCGCTTCTTCCAAAGAAATTGGAAGAGCATGCGTTCCATGGTGGTGAGTGTTTCCTTAGGGCAAGGCACGACAGTCAGGCGGTAGTAAGTGACGGACGCTATGTAAATGTTCGCCACCTCCGCCCGGCCTTTTAGGGACAGCTTACACTTGGCCCATTTCTGGGTTAGTGCAAACACCTTGTTCGTAACCTCGTTCCAGTTCTTTTCCACCTGGAGGTCCGGTCCAAACCAGACCCCAAGCAACTTTACCGGGCCCTCCGTCCAGTGTCCGACGACACCGTCGGGAGGCATCGGTCTGCCTCTCCACGTTCCGAGTTGCAGCCCGATGGATTTTCCCGGTTCAGTTTCGCTCCTGACAACCTTTCGTAATCCTCCAGTAAGGTACCGATCGCCTCGATCTCCGAGTCGGTCGATACCATAACTGTTACGTCATCGGCGTAGGCCGACACCGCTTTGCTCAATTCTGGTTCCAGGGGGATACCCTGCAACAACTCCAACTTCCTCAGTAAAGGCTCGAGAGTCAATACGTACAGAAGGGAGGAGAGAGGGCACCCCTGTCGAATGGATCGTGTGATTTCGAACGGCTTCGAAAGGTAGCCGTTCACCTTGATCCTAGAACAGATGTGGTTGCTATGTAAGGCAGTGATCCAGCCTCTGAAAACAGGACCGAGCCCAGCCGCCGCTAGCACCGCATCCAGGTAATCATGGTCGACCCTATCGAAGGCCTTAGACTGATCCAAGTTGATCAGGGCCCCACCGAAGCCGGGTTTGTTGCCAACCCTCTCTATGATGTATCGCATGAGGTGGAGGTTATCGTGAATGGACCTGGATGGGATAGCACATGTCTGCGCATCTCCCACCAGGCCACCCACGACAAGCGCCAACCTCTTTGCTAACACCTTGGCCAAAATCTTTAACTCTGTGTTTAGCAGGGTTATGGGCCGAAAATTATTTATACTATCTCCCTTGTTCTTGTCCTTCCTCACCAGCGTGACTACGCCCTTGGCTACAGAACAAGGAATTCTCCCGTTCTGCTGCCAATTGCAGTAGACCGCTTCGAGGAGTTCGGAGAAGAAGACCGGCATTGCTAAATAAAGTTCGTAAGGTATACCATCGAGACCTGGAGATTTGCGTCTGCTGCATTGGCTCAGCGCATCTCCGATCTCATCAGCCGAGATTGGTCCCTCGCAGGACTCTGCCTCTTCACTCGAGAGACGCGGCAGGCCGTCGAGGTATGGACCGAAATCCACTCCCCCGCCCGGATCCTCGCCTCCCCCGAACAATCGGGCAAAGTGCCTTTGAAAGGCCTCGCACATCTGCTTAGGCTCCTGGATCACCCGTCCATCTTCGTCTTGCAACGACCGGATGGTGGATCGATTTCCACTCTTAGCTTCTGTCACGCGGGCCCAGCCAACGGCTTTGGCCCCCTCATTACCTAGAGCACGTATTTTACTTCGAATGACGCAGCCTTCGTGCTTTGCATCGAAAAACTGGTTCAAGGCCGTCCTCGATGCCAGCACTCTGGCCACATCTTCGCTCTTGATTGCCTCTTCTAATTTACCTGTTAATTCTTTCTCGTTTCTATTCCTATCGGCAGCTAACATCTTGCTATAACTTATTGATTCTGTTCTAATCTCTCTTTTGAGAGATGCCCACCATCGGTTGTTGACGATTGCACCCGTCAACCTCTCCTTAACTAATCTGCTAATCCGATTTCTGTAAGTCTCTTTTGCCGGTAAAGACAAATTAAGTTTCCAGTAACCGGGACCCTGTTTATGTGTTTTCTCGAGATTGACTACGCAGGTCACTAATTTGTGATCCGTGTAGCCAACCGTGCGCATTTCTGGACAGCTTAATATGTCCCTATCCTTACTTCTAACTAAGAATCTATCTAAGTACGATCTAGATTGACCACTGTGGTTTCTCCAAGTCCAGGTCGGCACAGTTGGAAAATCTAGTCGATATCTATCGACCAAGTTAAAACGGTCGAGTAACCCCTTGAGGCTGTTACACCCCCCTCTATTAGGACATGCTCCTGCATAGTCCCAACGTGCATCTAGGATGTCATTCCAATCCCCCGCTAGAAGCAGGGAACGCGACGTTCCCAGAAAAGTCTCCAAAAACTGGAAGAAGTCGGGCCGTTCAGCTCCGAAAGGGGAGTAGACGGCAACCAGTCACCAGGCCGCACTTTCACTACTGCCAACGTCTAGCACCAACAAACGACCCTCCGGGTCCGAGTGCACAACCTGTACGGCAAGACCCAGGTGTTTTTGCAGCAGTACGACAACCCCACCCCCACCTCCAGGTTGACAGAGAGATGCATGCACCTCAAAGTCATCGAAGGTGGGGGCCAGCTGCCGCACGACGCTGATTCGAGTCTCACAGATAACCATTACATTTATACTACATGACCTGAGGTCATTTAGAAGCTTTGCTTGCTTCCAAATTGAGCCCAGGCCACGTGCATTCAAACATCCTACTCTTAACACATCCATGTGGGCGGCAGAGCCAAAGGAGAGTGTAGAGACCTACCTTTCCGCTTCCCGGGGTTCGGGTTGCACGACTTCCATGGGGTCGGGGGTGTTGGGTGAAGGGGTGTCTTGTGGTGGTGTGGGGTCGTCAGTGTGTGGTGGGGTTGGGGTGTTTGGAGTTGTGTTGGGGAGGGGAAGGGGAGGGGGAAAGATTTTTAGTAGGACGCGGTTTATGGGTTTGAGAGAGGGTGGTCCTACGTCCTCCTTAAAATCCTTTTTTAGTTTTTGGTAGAGGTTCATTGGATCTTTATTAATTTTAAATGTGGGTAGTTTTCTGAAGAAACAAAGTTTACACCTTCGGTTTGTACCGAAGGATTATTGTTTATGAGTTCATTTAATTTATTATTGTTTCTGTTGATGTAAGTATAGTGTAATGTCTTTTTTTCGGATGGTGTGAGTGTTTCGAAGAGGGGAGGGGCAGGTTTGGTTTTGTTTGTTGCTGGAGGGGTGTTTTCTGTTTTGTTGGATTGTGTTGAGATTTGGGTGGGGGTTGTTTGGCCTTGTGTGTTTTGCACATGTTTTCTTTTTTTCCTTTTAATCTGTCTGAAGGACTCCGTTTCTTCCTCCGAATTCGTTGGGTTATCTTCAGTGTTGGAGGGAAGAGGTATGTTTGCTGGTAATGTTTCCGTGTTGGTTTTCTTTGTGGGGGAGATGGATGTCACTATGTTAGACTGTGTTGTGTGTTGTGTCTGCGGTGGTTGTGTTGTTTTATTGAGTGAGAGGTTGGGTGGGCCTGTATTTTGTTTTGGGGTAATGTGTTGTGACTGTATGTGTTGTGGTGGTGGTGTGGTTTTACTGAGGGACGGGTTGGGTGGGACTGAGTTTTGTTGTTTGTTTATCTGTTGTGGTGGTGGTGGTGGAGCTGGTGTTGGTAGCAGGGTTTTCTTTTTGTTGAGTTGGGGACAAGCGGCCTTCAGGTGCCCTCTGCCTGCACAGATATGGCAGGACGGCCTTCTCCCCTCCACGCTAATGTTTATATACCCGTGGCCCTCTAATAGGATTCTGTCGGGTATTTGGGCGATGCGTTCAGGTTTCATTTGCACTACCAGCTCTATACCTGTTCCACTGAACGCATTGCCTGTGGTTTTCCCAATGGAAATCACGTTGTCATTCACTGGATCGATGAAGCCAGCTATGAGCCAGCAGTAGTCCACATCTGGCATCATCGCATCCAGCCATATGCGTTGAGTTCTTTTACCCATATAAGATGGATAAAAGGTAAAATTTTTCGAACGAATCGGTGACAAAGCACATTTTTTTGCCGCCGATTCGTTCTTCATGATAATTGCTAGGCTTCCATACAGTCTGTCTTTTCTTATGAAAGTGGTTTCATTAAGTACTTCTGTGAGTACTGTTTTGATATCTGCTTGAGAAGGCTGTTCAGGTTTTTTAGAAGTGTTGTTGATGGTGCGGAACTTGACCGTTCGGCTTTCAATGTCTTTGGTGAATTCTTGAGGCATTTTTACCGATAAAATACCATTCTCTCCTTCACTTATGTATTGTTTGGCGTCTGTGATTCTTCGTGCCACATCTGAAATATTTTCGGGTATATAAGTCAAAGATTTCTTTGTTGTTTGTGCAAATGAAATCTTGACTCTGTCGTCTGCTTTGCTTTCTGCTATGGTGTTATTTTCAAATGTTATTTTTGTGTTTGTTGTGTCTTTGTTTGTGGTGTTAGTATTGTCATGCAATTTTTCAAATTTTTTTTTTCGTTGTTGGAATCCATGTCCAGATTTGTGTTTTCATCATTTTTTTTCTCCGCAGATTCGTCTGTTTTTATTTTAATTTTTCCTTCCTTCTCTATGACGTTAGTTGGGAAGGAAGGGGGGACTAAAACGTGCGAGCTTACAACTCCTACCGCTGTCCCCCCACCACTATTTTCGTTCGCTTCGTTTAACATTTCTGTCAGCCGATTGAACTTTTTTTGCCACAAAATTTTTTTAAAATAGGTTTTTCACCTCTAGGAGGGGTAAAGATGAGCTGACCCACCGCCTGACAGTTCAGACGGGGGGTCAAGCTACACTATAGTATCAAAATTAAATTTGAACTCACAAAATTTCCGCAATAAATTTGAACAAAACTTCTGCGCGAAGTGAATTACATCCACACAGACGACAGCTAGATTGTGATATATATATATATATATAGATAGATAGATAAATAAATAAATACACTCTACAAAATATACCGAATACTTGCTTTTCTCATTTCTAAATTGATAATTGTACATACCGACGACAACGACGACGACGACGACCACTACCACCACCACCACCATCATCACCATAATCACCACCAACACTGCCACCACCACCACCACCACCACCACCACCACCACCACCACCAACACCCTCAGCAGCACCACCATCATCCTGCCACCAGCACCACTAGCACCACCAGCACCACCAACACCACCAGCACCAGCACCACCACCACCACCACCAACATCCTCATCAGTACCACCAGCACATCCACCACAACGTCAACAAAAACCACCACCACCACCACAATAGCAGCAACAAAATCAAAACCAACAATTTTTGTTTGTTTCAGCTGTACTTATTTCTAGTTGAAGTGTTTACCTCATTTCTGTATGATGTATTCTCCTTCTTGATTTATAATGTTTATGAATACTGTTTTGTTCTGTTAGTACGGTGATCCTATTTATTTCATATTGTGAGATGTGTTTTCCTTTTTCTTGTTAGATTAGTTCTTAGATTTTCTTAAAAACATACACACGCAAACAAAAACACACAATTTTGCGCAGATCACATGCATAAAGAAAGATGGACTAAATTTAACGAGATCAGAACAAAAGGATTGACAAAGGATCAAGAATAGTCATTGAGAAGGTTATATTTTGTGTGACGAAAGATTTTGACAATTGAATATGACAATTAAACAACCATTTGGTTACTTAACTAACCGAGGAATGGATTAGTTACGTAATTTATAACTGATAATAAAACTGAAATGAAACTCAAGCTCAACTGGGTCATGTGTTTTTATTGGCAGCATTAACCTCCTAAATTATATATACACATATATATATACACATAATATTCGAAAAACTCAGATTATATATATATATATATATATATATATATATATATATATATATATATATATATATATATATATATACACAGGGTGTCCTCCCCAAAATGTGTAACACTTTGATAAGAATGCTGTTGAAGTGTGTATACATTTTTTGGGGACATCTTGTATATGTGTGTGTATGTATGTATGTGTGTGTGTGTGTGTGTGTGCGCGCGCGTATGTGTGTATGTATGTATGTATGTATGTATGTATGTACACCAAGTTTACTTGGTGAGGAGGAGGATTTTGAACACCCTGCAGGACAAAAACAAAACCTGACAAAGGGCGGAAGAACTCATAAGAGTCAACGACCACCCAAAAGTGTGTAAATATGTATATACACATGTACCGCACGGTTAAACCACTGGGAGTGAAGGACCCCTAGCCTTTGTCAGAGCATTCTTCTAGGAGAAGGCAACTCATGAAACTGGGATAACTCCGATATAAAACCTGCGGCTCAGTAGTTACCGATGATGTTGATCTTTTCTTCTTTTCGGCTCAGTGGGATTGGCTCAGTGCACAGTCTTTCCTCACTTTAAAAAATATCTTCACGCACAGGCATTGCACGATAGAATTAATTAATAATTAATAATAATGGTATATCATGCAATGGTCATACTCGATAACGATGGGGCAGCCATCATGTATGAATGTATGTATGTATGGAATTTATTTCAGGTAGAAATGACTTTTCAAGATTAGAATTGTTTCAATTGATTTATATTAACAGTTTGTTATGACTTGCCAGCTCTACACAAACGTTGAAATTGATTAAATGAATAAATAAATGATGTTACTAATTTATTTTTTACTGTTTACACAGGAAAGCCGCATGGTCTTGTAGTTAAGGTGTTGCGCCTACGAATGTAAGATCGGACATTCGATTCTAAGGCCGGACCTAACTGTGTGTCTTAGATGAAAACACGTCATTTCATAGGGGAGTGTCTTATACTCTCAATTGCTTAATGCTAATGAAACTGGGATAAGCACTCGGTTTATGAGCCTCTGGTCGTTAATCATTTCGAAATCAGAGTGGGGAGGCGATTGATGAATCCTTAAATCGCTGATCTGGCTTGACTGCTTCAAGGTTGATTGCACTATACTATAGTGACTATAGGCTCCTAAGAGTCAGTCTGTGGTCTGAATACTTTCAATAATGATTAAAAACACTTTGACAATAGTTACTTTCGGTCAAACTAAACTACTAATACGTATTTTTGTGTGGATTAAGAAATATATATATGGGACACCTTTGTCTCAACAGTATTATAAATTGGGAGAACTATATCCTAGTAGTATCCTCATTATGATTGGCAATAGAAGTAAAATAGATACGTCGATAGATAGACAGATATATACATATAGATAGATAGAGAGTATTATAAATTGATGCAACTATATCATAGTAGTTTTCCTATCGCTCATTATGATTAGCAATAAAAATAAGAAAAGTAACTACTTATTACGCACTAAATTAGGATAAATATTGGAAAGAGAATATGTAAAGGTTAAGCCAGGCAACGTATTAAGTCTACCGCAACGCCAGAAGACCGCAGCGGGATTTGACCTCTGAGCGTAAATAACCAAAAGAAATACCTAAGATGAAAGCATCACGTCGGATGTGCTACCGACTGAAACTAATAAAAGAATGAAAGCATGAAAGAATGAAAGAATATACGTATATGTAGGTAACTGTTTATGTGCATATTTGTGCGTCTATGTGCAAGTGTTTGCGTTTGTGTATGCTCATGTGTACCTTTGTAAGTGAATGTGTGTATATATATATATATATATATATATATATATATATATATATATATATATATATATATATATATAGGAGAATGTTTGACCCTGACGGCAGAGATCAAGCCGTTTCGACGGCTATTTCTGGACTAAATTAGAATATTTAGCGTGGTAGATAAATAGCCGAACTTTTCAAGGGGTAATTCCTTATATGGGAAGATTGTAGTTGTCAAGAGGATTGGTCAAAATTTCTTGTACACACAATTCAGTCTTTCATGGCAATGGGCGGGTGGTGGGGATGGCTGAACTTGCCTGTAGAACAATGAGTGAGTGGAGCACGTCAAGCGTTGAAAGTGAATTCTATACAGCAAATTCTAAGGATTGTGTATGAAAATAGGCTAGATAGGAATCATGCGAGAAAGGATTCTAGAGAAAATAGAGAGGGGACGTTATAGAATAGGTTAATAAATTGAGATTAGAAGATAATAAATAAATAAAAAAATATATAAAAATATAAAATTGGATAGTAAAAAGTAATAAAAAATCTCTAGGTCTAAAATAGCTGCTATAATTAGTTGGTATTGCGCTTTCGGCCAATGCTATATATAATTTACTGGGATGAGGGTACTGAGGATACAAAAGCCCGATGGGCTGCCTCGGGGTAGGCGAAAGGGGAAAAAGGAAACGGAAGAGGATAGGGAGTGGAAGGAAGTGATAGGAAGAGATAAAGGGAAGAAGAAAATAAAAAGGAAAAGACCTATGTTAGTTGGGGTTTCCCCTATCTTATTCGGCAAGTGGGGAAAAGGAGGATGTTGCAGCTATTGTCTACCCACTCGGGTCATGAGGGGGTTTGAGGGCGAGGTAAGTCCTACGCAATCGGTGTTTGCATGCAGTTACAAGTTCATCTTTTTTGTTTAGGAGTTGGTCCTTCGTAAACAGCATTTGTAATGTTTCCTCCGAGCATAAGTTACACGGACGGCGTCCTCCCGTGTAGGAGTTATCCCTGGACAGTAAGCTCCAAGTAAGATTGTATGTTATGTTATTATCTTGGATGTCCGAGATGTGGCTCTAAAGTGTAGTGGCATGTCACTGGGCCGGGTTTCGGAACGTATGTCGGTGTTGGTAGAGCCGGGTCTTAAAGTCACAAGCGGTTAATCCTATATAGGCTTTGTTGGAGGTTTCCGTCTTCACGTTGCATTGTAGATCACGTTACATTCTCGGCATCTGTTGTTGAGGGGGAACGTAGATCTATCAGGGCAGTTACACCTCCTGGTTGGTTCTCCACTAATGTCTTGGTTGTTTCTTCCATAGGGGTTGAGTTTCTTGTTGCTTGAGGAGGCGATGTTTTGTGCGAAGTTGGGTGTGGTGCTGTAGGAGAGTTTGATAGTGTTTTTGTTGATTATGTTGTGGTAGCGGTATTGTGGTTGCAAGTGTTTTTCGAGGAGCCTAAAGAAGATTTTCCCGATAGGTGTTGACACCTCGGCATTGTTTGGACGATTGAACCACGTTACGTGGCGTGAGCGGCGACGTCGCCTGCTGGTTCCATTAAGGGAAGCTAGATAAAAGGAGATTTCCTCCCGGAAGTCGCTTCGCTGGACGGCCTGGTTGTAATGAGGCGCATGTTCATCGAATATCTGCTATTTAGCGGACAAACGAGATATGCGGAGGGCGATGTTTTTAACCAGGTTATTGGTGATGTTTCTAGGATGGTTAGAGCGGCGGTGGATGTAGTGCAGGTTGTCGTTTTGTTTCCTGTATGGGTAGTACAGATTATTTCCCAGGTTGAGGGTAACATTCAGGAAATTGACTCGGGTTAGGGACGTTGTAGGGTGATTTTAAATCCCCAGTGCCGGAAGAAGTTGATTAGTTGTTTACGGATACGGTCTGTACTACTAGGGTTGTACCTTTTGAGGGTAAGGAGCCCATCGTCTCGGTACAATCCACCGCCAAATGCAGGAAACATTTCGGTGAGTTTATATAGTAGGAATATATCCTATAAGATCCGTCACCTCGGCCGAGTCGGTCGCGCCCATACTGACCTCGAAGGAGGAATTGCGAGCTCTCTTTATCCACTTAGAGTTGTCGAAAAGGAGGACTGTCTTCCTGGCGTGGAGAATGATGTTTCTTTCCTGATCGGTGATGGGTGTGAGTGTTTTGGCAAAGTCCAAAGCGGCCGTAAGGAGCGGTAAGGTAATAGAGGCGTATTAACTCTCTATGTCGACCTGGATGAATTTGGTGTCCTGTTTGTCCTCAATATTCCTGAACCATGAGATTACTTCCTGGGTGCTGACTCAAAGGCTAAGTCTCGCGTTTTGCTTAACTTTTGGTATAACGTGGTCTAGGATCTTTTTACTGATTCTCCCTATATCCGACTTCGTCGGGTTTACAAGCCTGATGGATGGTTTGCGGTCGAAGTCGGATTTGTGGCCCTTCAGGGTGAATTAGGGAGTCTGTGGGTCGAGGGGTTCAGTGCGGTCGGCGACCACGAGGCTGGAGGTAATTTGTTGTGCATCTAGATTTATGTCCTCGATTATTGAAGGGTTAGCCTTTTTGTAGGCAGAGTTCAGGCTGCTCCTGATCAGTGTGTGGTATCTGTCAGGGTTGACGAAGTAGAGGTTTTCAGTTTTGTCTGAATCCACAGGATGTCGTTGGTGCTTTCATACTCCGTTATTTTGCTACGGAGTTGTTGTAGGAATCGGCTGTGTCTGGGTTTGAATTTTATACCCTTGATCAGGTGGAAGAGGTCGTTCTCGAAGGGTGAGAGCATAGGGTTTGGTGGGGAGATTTGTAGGTATTGAATCCGAATCTCTCCTTGGTGTCGAAGTCCTGGTTGTCGCGGTATCTATCGTAGAAAAATGTTCTCCATCTCAGTCTTTTCGCAACAGGTCGATTTTTTGCGTGAGCATCCGAAGGTAAAGTTTTCTCGGTAGAACTGGGATGTTCTTGGTGGAGAAGTCGATATTGTATTTCGCATGGTGCGTGTAATAAAACTTGAGCTGGGTGAAAAAGTCAGGATATGGCGTGGTAGGGTTGGAAAGTGCTCTACTATGGAGCTAGATAGGAGCTAGATAACGAAGGAAGTGTGGTAAGGAACCAGATGGACCACAACGCACCAGAGTACTCAATACTTAGGATAGTAGAGTGGGTAATAGGAAAATGTTTGACCCCGACGGCAGAGCTCAAGCCGTTTCGACGGCTATTTCTGGACTAAATTAGAATTTTTAGCGTGGTAGATAAATAGCCGAACTTTTCAAGGGGTAATTCCTTATATGGGAAGATTGTAGTTGTCAAGAGGATTGGTCAAAATTTCTTGTAAACAAAATTAAGTCTTTCATGGCAATGGGTGGGAGGTGGGGTGGCTGAACTTGCCTGTAGAACAATGAAGGAGTGGGTGAAGTCGGTCAAGCGTTGAAAGTGAATTCTGTACAGCAAATTATAAATTGTTCTACAGGCAAGTTCAGCCATCCCCACCACCCGCCCATTGCCATGAAAGACTTAATTGTGTTTACAAGAAATTTTGATCAATCCTCTTGACAACTACAATCTTCCCATATAAGGAATTACCTCTTGAAAAGTTCGGCTATTTATCTACCACGCTAGAAATTCTAATTTAGTCCAGAAATAGCCGTCGAAACGGCTTGAGCTCTGCCGTCGGGGTCAAACATTTTCCTATTACCCACTCTACTACTCTAATTATTGGGTATTCTGATGCGTTATGGTCCATCTGGTTCATTACCACACCACCTTCGTTATATATATATATATATATATATATATATATATATATATGTGTGTGTGTGTGTGTGTGTATATATATATATATAAATGAAAAAGGGTGAGCTGTGATGTTGCAAATATGATATATATAATAAAATGAAGAAGTAGATATAGAAGTCAGGACTATCCATCATCAGTGGTCTACTAGCCAGGTATTTCTACGCATTACAGACCGTATAGGACTATCCATCATCAGTGGTCTACTAGCTAGGTATTTCTTCGCATTACAGACCGTATACCTCCGGCTAGGGCAATGCATTAACTAAATTAAGTTATTGGGATAAAAAGAATTGGATGGAGGAAGAGAGACAGATAAACAAACACGAATGGTGAGGCAACGTAAAGAGAGGAACTGTCTTTTTCTCTTCCCTTACTGCTATCCTCTTTCTCCCCCCCCTTCTCTCTTCTTCTCTATCTTACATTCACTCACCCCCTCTGCTAGTCACCCTCTCTCGGCTAGCCTCTTCATCACACTTTCACTCTCTGCTACTCACCCTCTCTCTCTCTTCCGCCATCGTCCCACACCGTACGAAATTCTTACCTCGCTCGCATTCACACGGCCAAGATGTGTCTTTGCCTTCTCGTCAATATTGGCAAGTTCTTATGTTCAACTTGATTTTCTCATTTTTTCCTCTCTTTACGTTGCCTCACCATTCATGTCTATTTACCTGTCTCTCTTTCTCCACCCAATTCTTTTTATCCCAATAACTTAATTTAGTTATTGTATTGCCCTAGCCGGAGGCATATGGTCTGTAATGCAAAGAAATACCTATGACGGCTAGTAGACCACTGATGATGGATAGTCCTGGCTTCTATTTCTAATTCTTTATTTTATTATATATATATATATATTTAAGAGTTAAACAAGATTCAATGAATACATCAAAGAATGAGTTTTACAATAGATTGGAAGCACTCTACAAAAAAATATTTTCCAGAGTTATTAATATTAATTCCAAATATTAACAAAATAGATATTCTTGTGATCAATTATATTTTATTATACATATTTCAGAGGTACTGAATTAAGTTCAACAGTACGTCCTCATCAGATAAAATAAAATGATACATGACATACCCTGACATGGTAGATGGTTAAGATTTAATCAAGGTAGTGATTAACTTATGAGAGAAATCAATATTTATACCCTAATATTGAGAACATGAGAAAACGTAATACAATCAATAGAGAGAGTGTGAGTAAAATATTTAAAGAAATACATGGCATCAATATAACAGTTATAGAATTTTTAATATTTAAAAAACTACTAGAGAAATAAGAGGGAGAGAAAAGCACAGAGGAAGAAGTAGCTGATGTTATAACTTATTTAGTATTTAGCTTGAGAAGACAGATGAAAGATGAATAAAGAGAGAGAGAGACAAAGGGGAGTAATTTATGCTCAAGTTTCTACATAACAACACATACAACTACATAGCAGCAACTTCTTCAACATTTAAAGCAAGATTTGTGAATCACAAATGCTCATTCTCGAATTCTAATATATATATATATATATATATATATATATATATATATATATATATATATATATATATATACACATTTAGGTTGAACGCCTAACTTAGCATACCACATAGCTAGCAGCAATAATAGTAAAATTAGTTCTTACTTCCAACAAACAAAATCACAACGGGATGCAAACCCTCTAAATACCACTGTAGCAAGCAACAATAGCAACGGCAGTAACAATAGAAATAACACTAGTATAAGTAATAACACCAGGGTTGTCAACCCGAACACCCAAAATCCTATATCCACCACACAGACTTCCGCATTGCATTATAACCAGCGGACTAACGCACAGAATAATTGTAACTGTAGAGCTAATAGAACCTGCCCTTTAGATAAAAAATGCCTAACCAAGGATGTCATATACTCATGCACAGTCACGACTAATAACTCTTCAGAAACCTATGTAGGCTCCACTTCTAACTGCTTCAAAATCAGATATAACTCGCACATCCACTCGTTCAAAAAGCACAGCCTAGCCAACTCCACCTCACTTTCTAGCTACATACACTATCTAAAATCTAAAAATAAACCATACACACTCAAATGGGAAGTGATAGGCAGCGCGACCTCGTACAAACCACCTAATAAATTCTGTAACCTCTGTATACTAGAGACACACAATATTATCTTCTCCAACCGTAACCTACTTAACAAAAAATCTGAGGTGTTTGCAACTTGCCAGCACCGCCTCAGACATTCCTTCCAAAACTTTAAGCCCTATATATAGCAATGTCGGACTGGAACCTAACACCACATCTAGCATCAAACACCAGAGACACACCCTATACTACATACCCAACACTAGCTGATCCATTATAACACAAACAACGACATCCCTCTGGAACCCTTCGCAGGGAAAATACCCATTTATACCTCTACGGCAGGTGTGACAACATCCACCCACTTGGACGGCACTACACCGCTCTAAGGGTAATTTGAGCATGAATTGATCGGTTGGATGGTGTTGGGCAGAGGAAACACCTTCCTTAGACAGATGTAAAATGATTTAATCGAGTAGCGCTGTTGACCAGTAGGACCGGGCTGCTGAGCGCAGTGAGTGAATGCAATGCAACTGCCGTGCGGGTTGTACGTATATGGATGATCTGACGGTCAGAGAGGGGTCGCGAGGACTGCGGATTGACCTTTGGCCTGCCTGGGGACAATTATCTTTCGACATCCAATGTAGCAAGCGATGACCCAGATCTTACTAGAGATCATTGGGTCCTGAAGCAATCCTGCAATCACCGCGCCTGGTCATATGAGCAGACTACAACCACAGAGATCATTAATTTAGAATCCTCGCTCATCATCTATAATTTCCATTTGTAGCACCTTAAGATGGGTTAATCCACCTTAATAATAATATGATCACCTTCAGCATAATTTAGTTAAACTACTCTATAGTTAGTACACTTTATGCTTTAAAAGTCTCTCTTGGAAGGTGCACCTCACCATAGAATTTAGGGTCTATATTGGGACACATTTTAATGGCTAGATATAGAAACCCCAGAGTTACCTCCCCGCATGCATTAACTCCCCTTAGCCACACACACACTTCCGGTATTCAATGGCGTTTCTCGAAACGTAACAACCTCCTGTATCGAACTAAAGAACACCAGACTACGATCTCTAACTGGATTGTCGTGGATTATGTGAAAGGCATATAATCGAAATATACACTCCCTTGACCATGAAAATGCCGAAGTACATGAATTACTTGACATCCCTGCGCTGTGCATCTCCAATACTTATAACACTTTTAATGCTTGCACTATCTTTAATGCTTATAATATTTCTCCACACACAGACTATATCAATCATATAAAGACTTTGCCACCAGATCTACCAACCTAACACTCTTATTTACCTACCTAAGTGCCTCTACCACACATATCTCTCTGCCACACTATATAAACAAGACGCACATGCGTGCCACACATAACATTTGCACTATATAACCACTTATCTTCATGTTGTACTTTAACCTATATCTTTGATTTTTGATTGTACCTATTAATATAAATGTAATCTCGAAGTGTGTACTGCCACTCTAAATTCTGTAATGAATGTTGATCCACAATGTTTGAATATGTATCAATGTTTGAATATGTATTGGTATGTCTCTCGGCTGAAAAGGAGGTCATATAACTGTCCATGCATTAATAAATTGCTCCGAAGAATCCAAACCTCGGTTTGGAGGAAACAGCTGTAAGCACAATAATGTTTTGAACAGTTCTTTGATTCTTATATTTCATATATATATATATATATATATATATACATATATATATATATATATATATATATATATATATATATATATATATATATATATATATATATATATATATATATATATATATATATATATATATATATATATATATATATATATATATATATATATATATATATATATATATATATATATATATATATATATATATATATAATATATATATATAATATATATATATATATATATATATATAATATATATATATATAATATATATATATATATATATTGGCAGTATCGGTAGAGAATCGGACGCCATGCTTTGACACATAGAATTGCCATTCTGAGTTCAAATCCCGCCGAGGTTAACTTTCCCTTTCATCCTTACGGGGGTCAATAAAATAAAGTACCAGTAATGTACTGGGTAATTGCTGGCCTTGTGCCTAAAACAGAAACAATTATTATAAGTGTTTGGTTTTCCCTGGAAGGTCGAACTTATATAATCATTTATTTAATACAATATATGAACAAATAATAAACTATAATCTTGATATTATGATCAATATATATATATATATAGCTGAAAATTCTGACTTCTTTAAGTTTAATTATAAGACCTGTTGATACTTTAGACACTCGAACTATTTAACAATAAATTCTTTAATAGTTATAACCCATAAATATCTCATAAATTATATTATAGAAACTGTTGTCAATATTATAAGTAATTTTGGTAAAGTTTACCTTCGTGGGGATATCGAACATCATATGTATATTTTCTTTCTTTCGCGGGTTTCGTAAATCCTTTAAATTTGTCTTCATAAAATTTGAATTTTAGAAATTTAACATAATTAAAATACCTACAACAAAACGAAAGCACACACAAGAACTACAGACAAAAACAAACACAACACAAGAAAATTACACTTACACTTACATAAACACTGAAAACAAAACACTAATGGAGACCATCACGAACGACCCTTCGGTTTTCACCGAAGGGAAAACTTTCGCCCACTCTATAAAAAATAGCAAAAAACTGAACCTAAAACTGATTAGGGTCCCTATACAAACTTATAGGTCCCTAAAAGAAACATTTGAGAAGGATGTGGGGAATTCCTGCGTGAAACCACTCAACCGCGTCCTTCTCAAATGCCTCCCCACCCCAGACACCCCCATCCCACCAGACCCCACCCCACCAAACATCTGCGTCCCCACCCCGCCGGAAACCACCACCCATCCAGACAACCCCTCCAACACCCCCATGGAAATCGTGCGGCCTGGTCCCCAGGAGGCGAAGGGTGAGTGATCTCTTTTCCTCTTTTAACTTTTCAGCACCAACATGGCCAATATAAGAGTTGGATGTGTGAACGTACGCGGCCTGGGGATGCCCTGGAAACAGGGCAAACTCTTAAACGACCTCAGGTCGCACAGTTTGGATGTGGTAGCCATTTGCGAGTCCAGGATCCACGGCGAGCGACAGCTGGCCCCCATCTTCGATGACTTTGAGATCTACGCATCTCTCTGTCAACCGGGGGGTGGGGGCGGAGTTGCCGTTTTGCTGCGGAAACACCTGGGCCTCGTAACACAGACGGTACATCTGGACCCGGAGGGTCGACTGGTGGTCCTAGACGTTGACGGTAGTGAAGGTGGAGCGTTCAGGCTGGTGGCCGCATATGCCCCATCCGGGACACCGTGGCCAGACTTCTTCAAACGTCTAGAGACTTTTCTGGGAACGTCCCGCTCCTTGCTTTTAGTGGGGGACTGGAATGGAATCCTAGATGCACGTTGGGACTATGTGGGAGCATGTCCCGATAAAGGGGGGTGTAACAGCCTTAAACAGTTAATCGACCGATTTGACCTGGCCGATAGATATCGACTAGATTTTCCGACTGCGCCACTGTGGACGTGGAGTAATCGTAGCGGAACATCTAGATCGTATCTAGATAGGGTTCTAGTTAGAAATAAGGATAGGGACATGTTAAGCTGTCCACAAATGTTCATGGTTGCCTATTCAGATCACAAACTAGTGACCTGCATGGCCAACCTTGATAGAACCCATAGACAAGGACCCGGCTACTGGAAGCTGAACTTATCGTTACCGACAAGCAAAGCCTACAGTAGACGGATTAGCACTTTAGTTAAACAGCACTTGACAGGGGCCATTGTCAACAACAGATGGTGGTACTCTCTCAAGAGGGCAGTTAGATTAGACTCGATAGTTTTTAGTAAAGAATTAGCGTTAGATAGAAATAGAACCGAGAAGGAACTGGTAGATAAAGTAGAAGAGGCAATTAGAAGTGGCAACGTAGCCAGCGTGCTAGCAACGAGAACGGCCTTGGACCAGTTCTTCGACGCAAAGCACGAGGGCTGCGTTGTCAGAAGCAAAATACGTGCTCTGGGAAACGAGGGAGCCAAAGCTGTTAGCTGGGCCTGAGTGACGGAGGCAAAAAGTGGCAACAAGTCCACGATTCGGTCTTTGAAGGACCAAAACGGACGCGTGATACGTGAGCCGAAGCAGATGTGTGCGGCTTTTCAGCGGCACTTTGCTCGGCTGTTCGGGGGGGGGGGGGAGCGGCACGCCGGGAGAGGCTATGGATTTCGGTCCATACCTCGACGGCCTACCGCGACTCTCGGACAGCGAGGCGAAGTTCTGCGAAAAGCCGATTTCAGCCACTGGGATAGGGGACGCGCTGAGCCAATGCGGCAAACGCAAATCTCCAGGTCTCGATGGTCTACCCTACGAATTTTACGTAGCAATGCCGGACTTATTCTCCGGTCTCCTGGAAGTGGTCTACTGCAACTGGCAACAGAACGGGAGAATTCCCAGTTCTGTAACCGGGGGCGTGGTCACACTAATCAGGAAGGACGAGAATAAGGGGGATGACATAGGCAACTTCCGGCCCATAACTCTGCTAAACACAGAGTTACAGATTTTGGCCAAGGTGTTGGCAAAGAGGCTGGCGCTTGTCGTCGAGAACCTGGTGGGAGAAGCGCAGACATGCGCATCCGACCAGGTCCATACACGACAACCTCCACCTCATGCGATACATCATAGAGAGGGTAGGGTGTAAACCCGGCTTCGGTGGGGCCCTGATCAACTTGGATCAGTCTAAGGCTTTCGATAGGGTTGACCATCGTTACCTGGATGCGGTGCTCGAGGCGGCAGGCTTCGGACCCGTGTTCAGGGGCTGGATTGCTGCAATGCACAACAGCAACATCTGCTCAAGGGTCAAGGTGAACGGTTACCTCTCGGAGCCGTTCCATATTACGCGATCCATTCGACAGGGATGCCCTCTCTCCTCTCTTCTGTACGTACTGACTCTCGAGCCACTACTGCGGAAGCTGGAGCTATTGCAGGGCAATCCTCTGGAACCGGGACTGCGGAAAGCGGCGTCGGCCTACGCCGACGACGTGACAGTAATGGTGTCGAGCGCCTCGCAAATCGAGGAAGTCGGCACCTTACTAAAGGAATACGAAAGTCTCACAGGAGCGAAGCTGAACCGGGACAAGTCCATCGGTTTGCAACTCGGATCGTGGAGAGGCAGACCGATGCCTTCCGATGGCGTCGTCGGACGCTGGACGGAAGGACCGGTAAAGCTGCTCGGGGTCTGGTTTGGTCCGGACCTCCAGGTGGAGAAGAACTGGAACGAAGTGACGGCCAAGGTGTTTGCACTCACCCAGAAGTGGGTCGAGTGCAAACTATCCTTGAAAGGTCGAGCGGAGGTGGCGAACACTTTTATAGCGTCCGCCATCTACTACCGCTTGACCGTCGTGCCTTGTCCAGCCAAAACGCTCGCCAAAATGGAGCGCGCGCTCTTCCGATTTCTTTGGAAGAGGCGGGCTCCTTTGGTGAGAAGATCCATCTTCTGCCAACACCCTTCTAACGGAGGGCTGGGGATGCCGTGGTTGACGATGCGCAAACACGCACTCAGGCTGCGGCATCTCTACGTATTCCTCACCGGACAACCGGTGTGGGCCCCGTTCGTGAGGCGAGCCTTCTCACGACTCGTCTCGCTGACCGAGCTGCAGTCCTGGGTCAAGCAGAGACCGAGGAAAATGGGCGACTGGCACATCGAATGTGCTCAGGCGCTCACAGCCCTCTGGCAGGCGGACCCGGCGATCAGTGGAGACTCCACTTCTTCATTCTATAGAGGGTTGGTCCGCAGCAAGTGCGACGACGCGCTCGGTGAAACTCTAGGCGTAGAGGAAGATGAACTGGCCAGTCTGTTGGGTAGGACCTTCCGCCCGGGACCGATGGACAACTTCCAAAAGTCCCTGGCCTGGCAGTGCTACCGAGGAGCTCTACCAGTTCGGGACAAGCTCTACAGACATGGGCGCCCGGGCAGGGACCCTGCAAAAAAGATCTGTCCGAGGTGCGTGCGAGACGAAGAAACCGTCGCGCACGCATTCATACACTGCCCGGGCGTCACTGACCTGTGGGGCTATGTAGAACGACTATTGTCGCGGGTGGGACCAATCCAGTTGACCACCGAGTCCATTGTCATGATCAAACCGCCACCCTCCTTCAAAAACGAAGGAGAGGCGGTTTTCCTTTGTGTGATAGCTATGGCGAAAGAGGTTGTATGGTGGACAAGGTTGAAAGGGCTGAGGTCAGACACCTTTCTCTCCGGCCAACAACTGATTCTATTTTTCAAATACCACTTTGGAAGAAGAATCAGGATGGAGAGAGAGGTGCTGTACCCCAGCAAGTTTTATGAAAGGTGGGTGAAAGTGGCGAGAATGGCCCGAGTGAATGGGCCTTCTCTCTATATCAGCCTGTAGGTTGAGGAAAAGGAGGAGGAGAGGAAAGGAGTACAAGCTCTTCGTACTCCTGGAGATGAGGGTTGCACATTTTTTTCGGGGGTATGTGTTACCCATATAAACTGTCTCCCTCTATTGGGGAAAATCGACTAACTTTTAAATTCCATCTGTGATAACATTTTACACGTTTTTATTGTATGTAAACTTCCCCCTTTGTATTTGTCCCCTTCTTTTGTGCCCCTGTGGCTAATAAAGAAATATATATTATATTATAATATTAATACAAATACCCATTAACTTTTAAAACCTAAAATTTGATTCTTTACTCTGAAATAACATAAATTAAATATTTTGAAAATTAACCGCCAACTTTATATGAACATGTGTATGTAGAAACTTGAGCATATATATATATATAAACGGAAAAAATGAAGCGAAATTTCATTTCTCACTCTTAGTACGGCTGTTACTTAAATATAAGTATGTATACGTACATACATATATGTATACATACGTACAGTAGTATGTATATATATATACATATATGCACACATATATATATGCACGTATGGATTCACGGAACATTTATTATAATGCTCGGTGTGTTTGTAAACAAACATCCCGAATTAAGCCGTACAGTGTCTAGCAACCATCGTTGCTCATTTGTTCAACACTGACAAAGGAATGCTGTACTAGTTTCAAGCTTATTAGCTATCGTCAGCAACGTATACCTTCCTGCCAGATGATTGAACGTCTGAAAGTATATACTTTCCTTATGCATATTAACGGCTTAGCAGCCTAATTTTCATATCGAGTGAGTTAATCGGCCGGGGTACCGAAAACGATAAACGGAAAAAATGAAGCAAAATTTCATTTCTCACTCTTAGTACGGCTGTTACTTAAATATAAGTACGTATACGTACATACATATATGTATACAGACGTACAGTAGTATGTATATATATATACATACATGCACACATATATATATGTACGTATGGATTGACGGAACATTTATTATAATGCTCGGTGTGTTTGTAAACAAACATTCCGTATTAAGTCGTAGTGTCTAGCAACCATCGTTGCTCATTTGTTCAACACTGACAAAGGAACGCTGTACTAGTTTCAAGCTTATTAGCGGACAGCTAACCAAAAGACACTCCACAGACATGACAGCCACTGCAGGCTAGCCAACTGCCCCATCAACGACACAGACCTATGCCACCACGCTTACGTCGTATACAGATTAGAGTGCGACAAATGCAGCAATTTGTACATAGGTAGCACCACCAGACCACTTCACATAAGAATAACAGAACACCTCAATACTAACGCTTCCTCATTTAAGAAAAACCTAGTGAAATGCAAAAACACTGACAAAAACATAATAGCTAGGATAGAAGCTAAGGAAAGAAACCTCGGCAATCTTAGAATTAAAGAAGCAAAACACAACCACCAATCAATAACAGACTAAAACTCAACACCCAATTTTTAACATGATAGAGCATCTAGCCCTACACTTACACCTCCACAAACCCTCTTCACACACACACACACCCACGCATGCACACACACACACGCTTACACCTCCACTTATTCTCTCACACACACACACATACACACACAAAGACCAGTTTTAACATGATAGAGCATCTAGCCCCCACATTTACATATAAACATATCCTCTCACACTCACACACACACACACACACACACACATACACACACACACACACGCACACACACACACGCATGCTTACACCTTCACATATTCTCCCACACACACTTAAACATACATTTCCAAACCCCCTTTTAAAGGGAGACAACTCTTTATCCACCTAACCTTCACTCTTTGACATTAGAAATAGAATGGCATTTCTATACCATTTCCTGTCAGCATGACTTGGCAAGCTAATTAGAACACTGGATTAACCCCTTTACTTCCCTCCGAAGAAGAGATATTATCTCGAAAATTAAGGATATTCAAATAAATTTAAGGTAAAGACTAATTGTCAGCAATATCATTTGCATTTGTATTTAAATTCTATATCCATACCTGCATTGTTTTGGCCTTCTAACTCCAAACGTTTATAACTCATTACGCAATGGTTCAAGTAAACTACAATTTCCTCACATATATATATATATATATATATATATATATATATATATATATATATATATATATATATATATATATATATAAACAGGTCGTGACTTCTGGGATCCCATTGTGTCCCTTAACAAGAATCTTTATACGTTGCTTCAGTTCACTCGACTGGCAAAAGCCAGCTGTTCTGTTGATCGAAAATTAGAAACACTCATCGTGGAAACAGACGCAGGTCCAACACACACACACACACGCGCGCACACACGCATATATATATGCACGTGTGTGTGTGTGTGTGTGTGTGTGTGTGTGTGTGTGTGTGTGTGTGTGTGTGTGTGTGTGTGTGTGTTGTGTGTGTGATTGTAAGTAGATGTAATTAACATGAGTAATTTAAGAAATTTTTTAAATATCAAAAATAAATTTCCAATTACTATTAACTAATTAATTTTTGCGTCTCTGAAACATTAACAACAATAACAGTAACAACAATATCACCACAACATTAACAGCAACCACAACCACTTTCATCCCAACACACAACAACAGCAATATCAACAATAATAACAAAAACTACCACCACTGAAACCACCACCACCATCATCACCACCTCCGACACCACCACCAACATCACTACCACCACTACTACCACCACCACTACCACCACCACCACCACCACCACTACCACCACTGCCACTGCCACTGCCATCACCACCGCCACCACCACCAAAGCAACAACAACAACTACACCATCACCAAATTAACGTTAAAAGAATCAACTGAACTAACAACAATAGTGGTATTAATTGTTTCTCTTATAGTCACAAGGTCAGTAATTTGGGGGCAAAAGGGAAAATCGATTGTATTTATGCAGTACTGGTATTTTTATTTTATCGTTTTCCGAAGGATGAAAGGGAAAGTTAACCATAATGGGATTTGAACCAGGAACGCAAAGGGTCGTAACTAGGTGACTCCAAGCATTTGGTCTGACATTCTAAGGATTCTGCCAATACACAATTCCCAATCATAATAATGATTTCTGATTTAAGCACAAGGCCAACAATTCTTTATGGAAGGGGAATCGATTAAATCGACCTCAGCGCATTACTGGCACTGTATTTTATCGACCTCGTAGGGATAAAAGGCAAAACAAACCTCGGCGGGATTTGTAACATCACCACCACCACCAATAATAATAATAATTGTTTCTACTTTTGGCACAAGGCCAGCAATTATCCAAGTGTATGGCTGGTACTTTATTTTATCGACCTCGTAAGGATGAAAGGCAAAGTTAACCTCGGCGGGATTTGAACTCAGATCATAAAGGGCCGCAACTCTATCTGTCAAAGCATGGCGCCCGACCCTCTATCGATACTGCCAATCCACCAATAATAATAATAATGATTTCTACTTTAGGCACAAAGCCAGTAATTTGGGGGCAGGGGAAAGTCGATTAAATTGACCCCAGCGTATTATTGGAACTATATTTTATCGATCTCGTAAGGATGAAAGGCAAAGTTAACATCGGCAGGATTTGAACTCAGTCCGCAAAGGGACGTAACTGTGCTGCAAAGGATGGCGTCCACCCTCTACCGATGCTGCCAATCCACAGTGCTAATAATAATAATAATAATAATAATAAAATCGTAATTACCAGGCCAATGTGATGAGAAACGGAATAAACCCAAAGTGCCGATTCTGCAATGCTGGGGTTGAAACAGTGGATCACTTAGTCTCTGGATGTAAAGTTTTAGCACCAGTAGAATACAAATATAGACATGACTGAGTTGGCCAATATCTACACTGGGTAATATGTCGGCATTACAAAATCAAAGGCTGTAACTGAAGGACAAAAAGTAACAATTCTCTGGGACTTTCCTGTACGTACTGACAGGACCATAAAAGCAAATAGACCTGACGTCATTATAAAAGATCAACATAACAAGGTCTGTTTAGTGATAGATATGAGCATCCCAAATGATCACAATATCGCGGCTAAAGAATTTGACAAGCTACGAAAATATAAAGATCTGCTTATTGAAATTGAGAAAATGTGGCACCTCAAGGCCGTTACAATACCAGTGATTGTGGGAGGACTGGGAATGATCAAGAAAGGAACAGAACAATATTTGCGAATGATTCCTGGTTTACCCTCTCTGCACGAGGTGCAAAAAATTGTTTTGACTGGTACTGCACACGTATTGAGAAGAACACTATATCTGTAAGATTGATATCCCTCCTTGTATTTACATATGCATATGCACATGTGTATATATGTATACTGTTTTTTTTTATTTACTATAATCAATGTGCTGTATTAACTGGCTTACCAATGCACACTGTGAATTTATTTGCCCTAGGTGTCAGGAAGACACTCGGCATATATCTCAGAAACAATAATGAAAGAAAATAAAAATAACAACAACAATAATAATAATAATGATTTCTTTATTGGCCACAAGGGCTGGCATCAAGAAAACATTACAGACGATACAGGACGGTACGATGTGGGTTTTGTTCGTGTAAATTTTTTATTATTTATATAATAAAAGAAAAAGAAAAAGGCATAGAAACATATATATATATATAAACAATAAAAATGAAAATTGAAACAATGAAAAATTCCCCAATAGGGGGGAAAGCTCCGAGGGTTACTCGTGGCGAAAACCACACAAAAGACCACGGCCACCCTGACCACCAGGGCAAGCGCCCTCTCTCAATTTTTCCATTTCTCAAACTACAGGCGTATATTCAGAGCGGTCCATTCAGAGCGTATATTCACTCGGACCATTCTCGCTACATTCACCCACCTTTCAACAAACTTGCTAGAAGGCAGCACTTGCCTCTCCACCCTGATTTTCCTCTTCAAATGAAACTTGAAAAAGTTAATTAGGGATTCGCCGAAGAGGGGGGTATCTGTCATAAAACTTTTCAACCTTGTCCACCACACAATCTCTTTCGCCATGGCCACCAGGCAGATGAAAACCGCCTGCTCTTCCTCCTCGAAGGAAGACGGCGAGACCATCTGCACAATGGACTCAGTCGATAACCGGATCAGTCCTACACGCGACAGCAACTGTTCGACATAGCTCCACAAGTCAGCAATACTCGGACACTGAACGAGTGCGTGCACGACGTTTTCGTCGCTCTGCGCGCATCTCCGACAGGCTCGATTGACGGCACTTCCGTGCCTGTAGAGCTTATATCGAACCGGCAACGCTCCCCGGTAGCACTGCCAGGCCAGGAATTTTTGGAAGTTATCCATAGGCCCTGGGCTGAAAGTTCTCCGGAAGAGAGCAATCAGCTGATCTTCGACGCCCAGGATCTCTCCGAGAACGTCGTCGCTCTTCCCCTCCACTAGTCCTCTATAGAACGCCGAAGTGGATGTTCCACCGATACTGGTGCCCAGCTAGCAGAGGGCAATCAGCGCCTGGAAACATTCCAGTTTCCAAGCGCTATCCCTCGGTCTTTTCATCATCCAGGACTGCAGCTCCGTCAAGGAGACGAACTGTGGGAAAACGTGCCTGGCGAACGGCGACCACACCTGTTCACCGTCAAGGAAGCACCAGAGATGTCGCAGCCTCAGCGCATGTTTGCGCATCATCAGCCATGGCATGCCCAGTCCTCCACGCAACGGGTGTTGACAGCAAATGGATCGTCTGACCATGGGAGCGCTCTTCCACAAAAAGCGGAAGAGGAGGCGCTCCATTTTGGTGAGAGTTGGGCCGAGGCAAGGGACGTCGGTGAGGCGGTAGCAGATGACAGATGCGATGTACGCATTCGCCACCTCCTTTCAGGGACAGCTTCCTCTCGGCCCATTTCTGGGTGAGGGAGGCCACCTTGCTCGTCACCTCGCTCCAGTTTTTCTCCATCTGGAGGTCCGGTCCGAACCAGACACCGAGCAATTTAACCGGTCCGTCCGTCCAACGCCCCACGACGCTGTCGGACGGCATGGACTTGCCTCTCCAGCTGCCGAGCTGCAAGCCCATCGACTTTTCCTGGTTTATCTTTGCTCCTGTCACCGCTTCGTATTCCTAGAGAGCGGTGCCGAGCATCGGGACGTTACTGGTGCTCGACACCACTAGGGTGATGTCGTCGGCGTAAGCCGATTCGGATTTCCCGCATCCTAGTTCGCGTGGGACGCCCCCCATCGCCCCCAATTTGTGCAGTAACGGCTCGAGAGGCAATACGTACAAGAGGGATGCTGCCAGTTGCAGTAGACGTCTGCCAAGAGGTCACCGAACAAGTCTGGCATAAATGCATAAAGCTCGTAGTGCAGACCATCCAAAACTGGCGATTTTCCCCTCGTGCAGTTAGCCATCGCTTCCCGTATTTCACCGGATGGTTTTGGCTTTTCGCAACACTGTGCTGCGGTCGTCGAGAGCCGAGGCAGTCCGTCGAGGTATGCACTGAAGTCCATACCCCGATCCGGCCCGCCGCTGCTCCCGAACAGTTCAGCAAAGTGCTGCTGAAAGCTTCACACATCTGCTCAGGTTCGAGCAACACGCGCCCGTTTTGTTCAGATAAAGACCGAATTGTGGCTTTGTTGTCACGTCGCGCCTCTGCCACTTGGGCCCATTGGACGTCTTTTGGCCCCTCGTGTTTCAGAGCACGCGCTCTAGCTCTGACAACGCAGCCTTCGTGTTTTGCGTTGAAGAATTGGTCGAGTGCCAATATCACCGCAAGAACGTCGGTTGCGATGCCTGTCCTAAACGCCTCTTCTAGCTTTCTTACTAGCTCTCCCTCTACTCTATTTTCCTCTATCACTACTCCTTTGCTAAACCTAATCGACTCTACTTTAATTGCCCTTTTCAGGGCGAACCACCACCTGTTGTTGACGACCGCTCCCGTCAACGCCCGGTTAACTAATACGCTAATCCGGTCTCTGTAGACTTTGCGCGCCGGGAAAGACGAGTTCAGCTTCCAGTAACCGGGTCCTTGTCTATGAAGTCTGTCTATATCGATCTCACAGATCACAAATTTGTGGTCTGTGTTGTCGACTATTTTAAATTGTGGACAACTTATACTAGCCTTATCTAGTTCCCTACAGAATACCCTATCGAGATACGATCTGGATGACCCAATTCGGTTTGTCCATGTCCACATTGGCACATTCGGGTGATCCGGTCGATACCTGTCAAACAGTTCAAAACGTCTGAGCAGGTTGGTGAGGGTCTTGCACCCTCCTTCCCTATCCACTAGACCCACACAATCCCAGCGTGCATCCAAGATACCGTTCCAGTTGCCCACTAACACTAAAGAGCGGGACGTTCCAAGAAAGGTCTCTAGACGTCGGAAGAAATCTGGACGTCCTGTTCCTGTTGCGGCATAGACGGCTACTAGCCTGAAAGCGTTGCCTTCCGTGCCGGTCACGTCAAGCACCACCGACTTATATTCTGGGTCTAGGAAGATGGCCCGTATGGCGAGATCCAAGCCTCTCCGAAAAAGGACGGCAACCCCTCCCCCCGATCCTGGACGGCTGGGAGATGCGTATACATCGTAGCCGCCGAAGATCGGTGCGAAGGCTCGTGCTTCGGAGATTCTGGACTCGCTGATGGCCACCACATCTATGTTTAGTGACCTGAGGTCGTTGAGCAGGTGACCCTGCTTCCAAGATGACCCCAGGCCACGTGCAATTATACTGCCTATTCTGAGTACAGCCATGTTGGATGAGAAACGGGGCAAGTGAGAAAGGGTCACTTACCTTGATCGTGTGGTGAAGGGACAGTAGAACCGTCCCTTTGACTGGTCATGGGTGTTTCCAAGAGGATGTCAGTGTATATCCTCTTGGTAAACCGACCCTCTGAAGTCTCCAACTGCGTTGGGGAATTTTTGTTTTAAAAGTGTGTACTGTTCTATTGAGATTTCAATGATGCTTATGTTTGTCGGGTGAGTACTTGGTGTTGGTGGGGTGTAGTAGTTTTTTTCTGTGATGTCTGTGTGCTTCTTTATATATTGTATGAGTTCTTTTTTTGCCATGTTTATGGCTGTGTTATGGCTATGTGGTTGCTGTTGGCGGTGGTGCTTGTGGTGGTGAAGGTGATGGTGGTGGTGTGGCTGCAAGTTTCCTTGCTGCCTTTACGCCTCTTTGTGTGCCTTCGCTTTTGGAGGGCGAAGCTAAGGGGTTTTTTGTTTTTTGTGGCAGACCGTTTGCCACTTCACTCCCGCCTGGGACTCCATATCGGATTCCGTGGCGTCTGGGAGGGGTATGTGCTCTACGGCTGTTGGTGGTGGTAGTGGAGCCCTCTCAGGCAATTTTGTTGCTGGTGCAGCTACTGCAAATGTAGTTATTGGTGTTGCCGCCACTGATGCTGCTGCTTTAGTTGTCCGTGGCCTTGGTACGGGTGCCACGGACGTTGCCCTCCTACTCACCGTGGAGGAGGCTTCTGCGTTTGTTGCCTGCCCTGCTCTTGGTAGCAGCGGACCAGGTATTGGAAGGAGAGGGGCTTTCTTCTTCGCTGACTTCTGCGGGCAAAAGGCCCTGAGGTGACCCTTTGACCCACAGAGATAACATTTTGGCCGTCTTCCTTCTACGCTTATAGGAAGTTGGAGTCCTTCCACGACGTCTATGATATCGGGGATAGCGTCGATACATTCCTGGTCAGTTTGTATAAGCATTTGCATGCCTATACCTGACCAGTTCTCTCTCCCTATTTTCTCTACTTGCAGCATGGTCGTCCTGTCCTCGATTCCAGCAAGGACAGACGCGGCCAGCCAAGGTATGGGCACGTCGGGTGGGACCTGGGTCACTTTGACTCTCACAATTTTCTGCCCGTAGTAGGATGGCACCAAGACTATCTCCTCAGTCTTTGGCGTACTTTCTGCCTCGGGTGAAGTGGGTTTTGTGTGCCCAGACGAACCCCAAGGCCTTTTGGATTTGAGCCTCCGTGGCTCTCTCCACCCGATGTGAAATTTTGCTTACGTTGCGGTAAGTCACCGACCGTAGCTGTTGGACCTTGAAAAAAATCGGGTTGAGGTTTCAGGGACACTCTATTGGCGCTTCTTGTCACCATGGCCCTTGCGACTGCCATCTCCTCCTCTGTGACTAACACTGTTTCGATATTTCGGGCGACACCTGCAAAAGAAGTGGTTCCTTTTTCAGGAGCACCACTATTGCTGCCGCTATTGGTCTTACTGTTGGTGCTGAGATCGCTGTTACAGGTATCGATGTCATTGTTGATGATTTCGTTGATACTGTTGTTGGTGTTGTTGTTGTTTTCGTTGATATTGTTGCTGTTGTTGCTGTTATTGTGGCTAATTATTATTATTGTATCTCAAGTTTCCTCAAAATGTTTAATTCAAATATTAAGGAAATATGTTAACATATGAAACATAGGTGACAAACCGCATAGATATACAGATCAAACAAACGCATACTAACTACAGTCTATGACTCAAAGAATAATAATAATAATAATAATAATAATAATAATGATGCTTTCTTTATTAACCACAAGGGTTTACATAAAGTAGATATTAAGGACAGTACAGGACAATACAGGACGGTACAAATGGGCATTTCTGCGTGCAAAAAACAAAAACAGAAGATGTAACAAAAAAATAACAATGAAAACTTCCCCAATACGGGGGAGACTTCCGAGGGACATTCGTGGATGAAGCCCATTAAAAAGCCACAGTGACCCTGACCACTAGGGCAAGTGCCCTCTACCAGTTTTCCACCTTTAATTTACAGACACATACTCAGAGTAGGCCCATTCACTCAGGCCATTCTTGCCTCTCTCACCCATCTTTCAACAAAATTCTGGGAAGAGAGCACTTCCCCCTTTACCCTGATTTTCCTTTTCAAATGAAATTTGAAAAAGTTAATCAGGGCATCACCGAAGAGGTAAGTGCTCGTCTTCAGCCCTTTCAAACGTGTCCACCATACTATCTCTTTCGCCATGGCCACCAGACAGATAAAATCTGCCGGCTGAAGGAAGAGGGTGGGGCAATCCTCACTATGGACTCAGCTGATAGCTGGATCCGTCCTACACGCGACAGCAGGTGTTCGACATAAACCCACAAGTCAGCAATGCTCGGACACTGGACGAGTGCGTGCAGGACGGTTTCGTTGCCCTGTGCGCATCTCGGACATGCTCCATGCCTGTAGAGTTTATCCCGAACTGGCAAAGATCCTCGGTAGCACTGCTAGGCCAGGGATTTCTGGAAGTTGTCCATAGGCCCCGGCCCGAAAGTTCTTCCGAAGAGATTGGCTAGTTGATTTTCGTCGACGTCTAGAGTTTCCCCAAGTACGTCGTCGCTCTTCCACTCCACTAATCCTCTATAGAACGCCAAGGTGGAGTTTCCACCGATCACATTGCCCGATTGGTCGAGGGCTGTAAGCGCCTGAAGACATTCCAGTCTCCAAACGCTCCCTCTCGGTCTTCGTTTGACCCAGGACTGCAGCTCCGTAAAGGAGACGCGCTGGGGAAAGACGCATCTAGCAAACGGCGACCACACCTAATCACCGTCAAGGAAGAGGTGGAGATGTTGTAGCCTGAGCGCGTGTCTGCGCATCATCAGCCACGGCATGCCCAGCCCTCCACGTAGTGGGTGTTGACAGTAGATGGACCGCCTGACCATCGGAGCGCGTCCCTTCCACAAAAAGCGAAAGAGCAAACGCTCCAGCGCAGTCAGGCGGGGCTTAGGACAAGGTACGACGGTCAGGCGGTAGTAGATGACGGACGCGATGTACGCGTTAGCCACCTCCGCCCGACCTTTGAGGGATAGCTTCCTCTCCGCCCATTTCTGAGTGAGAGAAGCCACCCTGCTCGTCACATCGTCCCAGTTTTTGTCCGTCTGGAAGTCCCGACCGAACCTGACCCCTAGCAATTTAACCCGTCCGTCCGTCCAGCGCTCGACGACGTTGTTGGACGGCATGGACATGCCTCTCCAGGTGCCGAGATGCAGGCCCACTGACTTTTCTTGGTTGACCATTGCTCCTGTCACTGCTTCGTATTCTCTTAGTGTATGCCGATCGCCTCGATGTGTTTGGCGTTCGACACCACTACGGTGACGTTGTCCGCATATGCTGACACGGATCTTCCGCATCCTAGTTCGCGCGGGACCCGTTCAACGTCTCCAGTTTGTGCAGTAATGGCTCGAGAGTCAATACGTACCAGAGGGAGGAGAGGGGACATCCTTGGCGGACCGAGTGCATCATGTTGAACGGTTCCGAAAGGTGACCGTTCACTCTCACCACGGAGCAGATGTCGCTGTGCATGGCAGCGATCCAGCCTCTGAAGACGGGCCCAAAGCCAGCCGCCTTCAGGACAGCCGCTAGGTAACGATGGTCGACCCAATCGAAAGCTTTCGACTGATTTAAATTGATCAAGGACCCACCCGTGCCAGGTTCCTTAGCTACCCCCTCCACGATGTATCGCATGAGGTGGAGGCTGTCGTGGATGGATCTGTCGGGAATGGCGCATGTCTGCGCCTCTCTCACCAGACCACCAACGACAAGCGCCAACCTCTTTGCTAGCACCTTGACCAAAATCTTGAACTCTGTATTTAGCAGATTTATGGGCCTGAAATTATCTATGTTATCCCCCTTGTTCGGATCCTTTCTCAGCAGCGCCACAGCTCCTCGGCTCACAGAGCTTGGAATTCTCCTGTTCTGTTGCCAGTTGCAGTAGACGTCCGCCAAGAGGCCCCCGAACATGTCTGGCATCTGTACGTAAAGTTCATAGGGGAGACCATCCAAACCAGGCGATTTACCCCTTGTGCAGCCAGGCTTGCCTCCCGTACTACAGCGGCTGTTATCGGCTTTTCGCAACCGTCCGCCTCAGTGGGCGACAGCTGCGGCAGTCCCTCGAGGTAGACACTAAAGTCCATCCCTCGATCCGGCCCGCCACTGCCCCCGAACAGCTGAGCGAAGTGTCGCTGAAAAGCTTCACACATTTGCCGGGGATCGAGTAGCATGCGCCCGTCGTGGTCCACCAAAGACCGGATCGTGGCTTTGTTGCTACGACGCGCCTCCGTCACTAGAGCCATTGAACGGCTTTCGTCCCCTAGTGTCTGAGAGCACGCACCGTAGCTCGGACAACGCATCCTTCGTGCTTTGCATTGAAGAATTGGTCAAGGGCCAATTTCGCCGCAAGCACGTCGGTCGCGATGCCTTTTCTAAGCGCCTCGTCTAATTTTCTAACTAGTTCTCACTCTGCTCTAGTTTTCTCTATTACGAAAGCCTTACTAAACCTAATGGACTCTGTTCTAATCGTTCTTTGCAGAGCAAACCACCACTTGTTGACGATGGCCCCGTCAACGCCCGCTCAACTAGTTCGCTAATCCGGTCTCTGTAGGCCTTGCGCGCTGGTAAGGACCCGTTTAGCTTCCAGTAGCCGGGGCTTCGTCTATGAAGGCTATCTAAGTCAAGCACACAGATCACGAATTTGAGGTCTGTGTATCTGACTATCTTGAATTGTGGACAGCCTATGCTATACTTTTCTATTTACCTACAAAATACTCTATCTAGATATGATCTGGATGCGGTTTGTCCAAGTCCATATTGGCACATTCGGGAAATCCAATCGGTACCTGTCAGACAGTTCAAAACGCCTGAGCAGGTTGGCGAGGCTCTTGCATCCTCCTCCCCTATCCGCTAATCCCACATAGTCCCAGCGTGCATCTAAGATCCCGTTCCAGTCGCCCACTAACACTAAAGAGCGGCGTGTTCCTAGAAAGGTTTCCAGACGCCGGAAGAAATCAGGCCGCCCTGCTCCTGTCGTGGCATAGACAGCCACTAGCCTGAAAGCTTGCCCGTCTCCGCTGGTCACGTCCAGCACCACCAACTTACCTTCTGGGTCCAGGAAGATGGCCCGTATGGCAAGATCCAAATCTTTCCGAAAAAGCACAGCAACTCCACCCCCCCGATCCAGGACGGCTGGGAGATGCCTACACATCGTAGCCGCCGAAGATCGGTGCCAAGGACCGTGCTTCGGAGATTTTGGTCTCGCTGATGGCCACTACATCTATGTTTAGTGACCTGAGGTCGTTGAGCAGGTGGCCCTGCTCCCATGACGACTCCATGCCACGCGCATTTATGCTGCCTATTCTGAGTGATTCATGTTGAAATGGAGTGGAAAAGATGGGAAAGAACACTTACCTTACCTCTTGTAGAGGAAGGATGGTTTCTCCATCCGTTTCACTGTCTGTGGACTCCTCCGGAAGGATGTCCTTATAAATCCTCCTGGAGAGTGCTTGTTGGAAGTCTCCGATGTGTTTGGGGAATTTTTGTTTTAGTGTCGTGTACGTTTTCTGTGTGATTCGAGTGATTTGTATGTGTGGAGGTGGTGTGAACTTTTGGGTTGTTGTGTAGTCTTTTTCTGTGATGCTGGTGTTGTGTTGGATGTAGTGTAACAATTGGTTGTTGTTCAAATTTAATGCTGTGTAGTGTGTATTGTTTTGGTTGTTTTGTTTTGTTTGCGTTTGTTGTGGGTTTGTTTCTGTTTCGCTTTTTGGTGACTTTGTGGTGTTGGTGATGGTGATGATGGTGTTGGTGTTTGTGGTGATGGTGTTGGTGATGCTGGTGTGGATGGTGGCATAGCTCTCCTAACCTTTTGGTTTGATAGTTTATTTGTTTCCCTCTGTATTTTGTTTTTGGAGGGGGAAGGAAGAGGATTGTTTCTTTTTTGGCTTCTTTTCTTTTTTTCTTTTTTCCTGATACCGTTTCGCACTCCTCGCCGTCACAATCTGTTTCCAGTTGCGATAGGTTGGGGAGTGGAAAATCCTCCACAGGCGTTGGTTTTGGTTATGGCGTGGTGGATGGTGTAGGCGCTGGTGCTAGTTCTGGCGCGTTGGGTGGTGGTGGTGTTTGTTCTGCTACTGTTGCTGGGATTGTTGCTGTTCCAGTTGCTTCTGTTGTTGCTGCTACAGTTGTTGCTGCCATTTCTGCTGCTGGTGGTGTTGATGGTTGAGTCACTGGGGTGGATAAGAGAGGTGGCCTCAACCTTTTGGCCTGAGGGCAGAAAACCCTTAGGTGGATTCCTTCACCACAAACGACACACCTTGGCCTTCTGCCCTCGACGATTACGGCGAGGTGGCTGCAGTCAGTGAGGTCTATTACCTCTGGGATCTCAATGCTTTTTTGGTCCGCTTGGATCAGGAGCTCCATCCCAGATCCGGACCAGTTCTCCTGCTTTTCTTTTGCTATTTCGATTATCTTGGTGTTGGCCTCGATGTCGGCGAGGACGGCAGCCATTATCCAGGGAATTTCGATGGCCGGTGGAACGTGGGTCACCCTGGTCTTCACGAGTCTCTGGCCACAATAGTGTGAAATCGTCACTTCCTAATGGGGCCATGGAGTGTTCTGTGGCCTCCTGTGGTGTTCCAAAGAACATGTCCACGGTTCCATATTTCTGCCTACGTCTGATGTGGTTTTTTTTGCCCACACATGTCCCAAAGCTCTTTGGATTTGGGACTCGGATGCCCGTTCCACTCGGCGCGATTTTATGTTAATCGTCCGATAAGACACGGTGCATAGGCACCGATGCTCCATTTTATTAGGTGGGTGGGTGGGGGGGGGGGAGGCTGACCCTGTACCCATCTTTCTTTACCATTCTCTTGGCTTCATCTAATTCCTCATGAGCTACTTGGATTGCTTCGCACTTTTTTGCTGCTTTAGCAAAAGACACGGTGGTTTTGTTATTCTCATTGTTGTTGTTGCTGTTGTTGTTATCGTTATTTTTGTTATTGTTATTTTTAGTTTCAGTTGTGCTGGTGGTGGCCTCAGTGGGGTTCGGTGTGGAAGAGTCCATTCTGGGTGAATCCATTTCGACGTCACGAGATAATTTATTCTTTTCTTTTGTTTCTGTTGTCGCTGTGGTGGTGGTGGGGGTGGCGGCTTCAATACCTGCAGTCATTGGTAATGGCGGGAAATGAATGTCTGCATGAGACAAATTTAAATAATTGCTACTGCTTATATATTTAGTGTTGGCAAACGTAGTAATATTTACAATGGTGGTGTCGGTGTGAGGTGTTAGTTTGTGAGGAAGGTGTGGCTATGAGTCGTCCATGATTTTTCAAAGAAATCTTTTTTTAAATAATTAGAAAAGTTTAAATTTTGGGCTCAAGGCCCCAATCTTTTTGAGTGTCCTTTTCCGAAAGCAAATTTTGTGACCTTATAAACAGTTAACAACAAACATTTTCCATAAATGGCAATTTTAAACAAACGAAAACAACAAACCTTTGCTGAGCTCACGATGATACGATTTCCTACGTATGTCGCCAATAATAATAATAATAATAATAATAATAATAATAATAATAATAATAATAATAAGGTGCTGTGGGATTTTAGGATACAGACGGACAAGAAACTGGAACACAATAGACTTGACCTGGTGGTTGTGGACAAAGAAAAAAGATCGTGTCTGATTGTGGATGTGGCCTGTCCATTCGACACGAGAGTGCAAGAGAAGGAGAGGGAGAAAATTAACCAATACCAGGACTTAAAGTGGGAGGTAAAAAGGATTTGGAACTGCCATGAAGTCAAAGTGATCCCGATTGTCATAGGCACACTGGGGACTATCTCCAAAAGTTTCCAGGGATGGTTAAAGAAAATCGGCCCCTTCACGCTTTTTGGAACGCTCCAAAAGGCATGCTTGCTGGGAACAGCAAGAACCCTCCGATACTTCCTGAATATCTGAGGCTGCAGGTAGTGGCTTGATATTCATTCCAACGGACTTTCCAGTTAACTAACATCAATGACTGAAATTCAAGGAGTAATAACATAATAATAATAATAATAAGAGGAGACCTTTAAAAGGCTACAGAAGGAATGTTAATGGCTGCGCAGGAGCAGGCTCTCAAAACGAAGTGGTTGAAACACCACATTTACAAGGAGGAGGCTAGCCCATTGTGCTGGATCTGTGGAGAGAGAGAGAGGAGACTGTGGCTCACATTGTATCCGAGTGTAAACACCTAGCCCAGACTCACTATAAGGGCTGGAGACATGATGTGATGGGTAGGGTGATCCACTGGCACCTATGCAAAGTAAACAATTTACCACATTCTGAGAAGTGGTATGAGCATAAGCCAGAGGCGGTGATAGAAAACAATCAGGTGAAGGTGCTGTGGGATTTTAGGATACAGACGGACAAGAAACTGGAAGACAATAGACCTGACCTGGTGGTCTTGGACAAAGAAAAAAGATCGTGCCTGATTGTGGATGTGGCCTGCCCATTCGACACGAGAGTGCAAGAGAAGGAGAGGGAGAAAATTAGCCGATACCAGGACTTAAAATGGGAGGTAAAAAGGATTTGGAACTGCCATGAAGTCAAAGTGATCCCGATTGTCATAGGCGCACTAGGTACTATCTCAAAAAGTTTCCAGGGATGGTTAACGAAAATTGGCCCCTCCACGCTTTTTGGAACACTTCAAAAGGCATGCTTGCTGGGAACAGCAAGAACCCTCCGATACGTCCTGAATATCTGAGGCTGCAGATAGCAGCTTGATATTCATTTCAACAAACTTTCCAGTTAAATAACATCAATGACTGAGACTCAAAGAACAACAACAATAATAATAATAATAATAATAATAATGCTTTCTTATATAGGTACAAGGCCAGCAATTTTGCTGAAGGGAAAAGTCGATTAAATCGACCCCAGTGCGTGACTGGTACTTTATTTTATCGACCCTGTAAGGATGAAAGGCAAAGTTAACCCCGGCGTGATTTGAACTCAGATCATAAAAGGTCGTATCGGATAAGCGGGATATTCTAAGGGATATACTACGTGCTATGGATCTGATTATGGATTTGTGGTGGTTTGAGTTATAACTAATGTAGGCCAGATTCTCATTATTTTTGTGGAAGGTTTCTATTAATAAAAATAATGAGAATCTGGCCTACATTAGTTATAACTCAAACCACCCCAAATCCATAATCAGATCCATAGCACGTAGTATATCCCTTAGAATATCCCGCTCATCCTCAAACCTAGACATTTTTAATGAACATACTAACTATTATAACGCAGCATTACATAGGGCTGGACATAAAGATAAACTGCAGTATATAGCGAATAAAGACAACTTAAACAAACCTACTAGCAATTACACCAACCGCTCACACAAAAATAGAGGTAACAGGACTAGACATAGAGTTAGGCACGTAGCACCTAGAGTAAGCAGTCCAAACACCAATAATGTAAACCATAGAAACAATAGAAGAATCAGAGAAAGAAAATACCTATGGTTCAATCCAATCATCAACTCCTCTGTAAAAACTAGACTGCCTTCTACATTCTTTAAACTAATAGATAAACACTTCCCTATTTCACACAGATATCATAAAATACTCAATAGAAAAACTATAAAACTCTCATACTCTACGGCAGCAAATATAGAATCGCACATACGCAAGATCAACCACAGAAATACCTCTAGGGAATCCGCCCCACCTATTCGCAACATAGCACCAAATTATAAACATAAACACATCACAGTATCACAACCGCAAGCGCATACAAGCACACAGCAGCAAAACCCCAACGGGCACGAATCACAACCCACTTATAGCAGTGTACACAACAGCAGTGTGGAAGCTGCACGAAATAACACCTCAAACTGTAACTGTCACCTACCGGATAGGTGCCCATTGTCGAATAGATGCCTTGATCCGAGCCTAGTGTACATGTGTATGGTCAACTCAGACAACTCCACTTGGCATTACATTGGATCCACCGCGGGTACTTTTACAAAAAGATGGTATGTGCACAGATACTCGATGAAAAACCGTGCACTTATGGGTTCTACAACCCTCGCCAAAAAAATCTGAGAACTTAAGGACAATAACACCAACTACAGTATCAACTGGTCGAGGTTGTCGGCCGCAAAGACCTACAGTACCGGTATGTCCCACTGTAGGCTCTGTGATCTAGAATTACTATATATCCTTAGAAATGTAAACAGGCTACTCAACAACAAGTTAGAAATGTCAATCTTCTGCAGACACAGGATCGCCACTAAATTCACAAGATTTAAGCCTCCGTGAATCGAACCGACGTAACTTAGCTTTCAACTTAGGTTACCCACTATACTGCACGAACCACCACAGAAATATAATCATTAAGTACATTCTAGCCTTCTTAGTTCTATACCACACTCATGTCTGTAAGTACCTTATCAACCCATTAATAAATCTCTTCTCAGCTGCTGTTAACACAACTTCCTCACCCTTAACTCTCAACAAATGAACCTAAATCCAAAAGAACATTTCAAAATACTACTACAGCAGAATTTACCTTCCTCCTGTTATAATTGTAGTCAGCATGTTTTCTCTTTATAATAAGAATCACTTATTACCTGACAGATGAAACATTTATCCGTGTAGTGAGGATAGTAATATTTGTGTGTGTGTATATATATATATATATATATATATATATATACACTATACTGCACGAACCACCACAGAAATATAATCATTAAGTACATTCTAGCCTTCTTAGTTCTATACCACACTAATGTCTGTAAGTACCTTATCAATAGTAATATTTGTGTATATATATATATATATATACAGAGGATAATATGTATATATATATATATATATATGTATATATCTGTATATATATATATATATATATATATATATATATGAATATATATATATATATATATATATAATGTTTCATCTGTCAGATAATAAGTGATTCTTATTATAAAGAGAAAACGTGCTGACAACAATTATAACAGGAGGAAGGTAAATGATATATATATATATGTAGTGAGGATAGTAATATTTGTGTATATATATATATATACACAAATATTACTATCCTCACTACAGTGATAAATGTTTCATCTGTCAGATAATAAGTGATTCTTACGGCCACCAGACCTACATTGTTTAAAGCCACCGGCTTATCTTTACACTATATATAATACACCCCATGACAGCTTTTACCTGTCAATTTTATACATCTGCCTCATGTCAGCTAGTTTTACACGCTAAAATCGTAGATATACTATATTTCCCACCTAGATTGATGTTGTAATTATTTCAAATAATTTATTGTTAGCATTGTTAGTATTGTTGTTATTGTTCTGATTGAATGCCATTACTACTATATATAGTAGCCATGCCTGTATATTCCTTTCATTCTCACAAGCTCCGATGACTTGACTGGTTACAACTTGGTATTGGTGATCGAATAACGTGAAAACAAGCGGGTAGCGATCTCTAGACCTACCAGTTCAGTGAAACAATTGTCAGCAATGAGATTAAAAACCTTTTTTGTATAGCAAACCGTGTCACTCTTCTTTCCTGATTTATCATTACTCCAAGTGTTTACAACATAGGAATCACAGCGTACTCGCAACATCACTATGGAAACGCCTTGTTGAGTCAAACTGAGCCAAGCGTTGATATCATCCACTACCCGGAGTACCCTAACTGGACTACACTTAAGTGAACTACCTATAAGAATAATCTGTTACCCGGTATATATATATATATATATAAACGGAAAAAATGAAATGAAATGAAATTTCCCATTCTTAGTACGGCTGTTACTTAAATATAAGTATGTATACGTACATACATATATGTATACAGACGTACAGTAGTATGTATATATATATATACATACATGCACACATATATATATGTACGTATGGATTTACCGAACATTTATTATAATGCTCGGTGTGTTTGTAAACAAACATCCCGAATTGAGCCGTACAGTGTCTAGCAACCATCGTTGCTCATTTGCTCAACACTGACAAAGGAACGCTGTACTAGTTTCAAGCTTATTAGCTATCGTCAGCAACGTATATATATATATATATATATATATATATATATATATATATATATATATATATAATTAGAAAGTGATCAACACAAAATATAACTACTCCATTACCAAAGGTTTCTGGATCCCAGAAAATAATAATATAGTTTCTACTTTTGGCACAAGTCCAGCGATTACCTCAGTGCACCACGGGTACTTTATTTTATCGACCTCGTAAGGATGAAAGGCAAATAATAATATA
>OZ024741.1:155410168-155417668 GCA_964016885.1 Eledone cirrhosa
TACATATAATATATTTAGATCATTTATTACCCAAATTATTTAATTTAATTAGGATATTCTCTTTATAAAATCTTTACTATTCTTTAATTTTCATTTAATTCCTAGGATTAAACTGCAGTTATATTTACTCTCAAAAGTTTTATTTCATTAATTTAATGAAAGGTTATATTTACTTCTGTATTTACTTATTTTGATATATAGTTTCCTTTTAATGATAGTCTTATATTATTAATCTACATATTTTATATCTAATATAATTTAGCAAGCTAGTCAAAAAGAAAAGAAATTTTTACGGACAATGTAAACAAAAGAAAGATAACTCATTCACCATATACAAACATTTAAAACTTATATCTACTCTCACGTCCAGCGATATTTCAAAACCATAAATCCTCTATTGTCTAGTTAAATATTGAATTGTCCTAATCAAAACATAGGATAACGAGACTCTTAATGAAATTATTCTAATACATATAAATATCAATAAATTATTATCACAATAAGGTAAAACGTATATATATATATTTAAATTATTAAATGTCAATATTTTTTTGAAACTTGTACATTACCTGGAAAGTTTTACCAATTTTATGGTGACAACTACTAAATAATTCATGTTGTTGATTAAATTGTCATAATTTGTAATTATCTGTAGAGTCTCAAGGTTACAAAGATTGCAATTTTGCGAAATAGTTGAGTTCTGATAGGAATTAGCAATCTTTAATGTTGTCCAAGAGATGGAGTATTTAATATTATTGTTCTTTAAAGACCATACTAATTGTGAAAGTGAAGTTGAAAATTTCTTATCTGGTTTACTGAAAGAGTGTCTATGATTATACCAACGTTCCTTAAATTTAGATGAAGTGGCACTAATGTAGTTATATATATTATTATTTGTCTTAATTGTACATTTATATACCAGATTCTTATCAAGGCAATTATTTTGTAAAGGACATTCGGACTTCTTTCTACAATTACATTTCTTCTCAATGTTATTTACAGACCTTAAATTATTCCCATTATTATTTAAAGGTCTTCTACTATTATTCGTGTTTAAACTCTTATTATTGTTATTCCCATTATGTATTGTTATCATTATTGTTATTATTGCTAATTCTCGGTTGGTTCAAATTAAGATTTTTACTATTTATTTTTGCTATATTTTGAGCAATATTCATAGTTGTTGAATAAGAAAGTTTAACTGTGTGTCTATTGAAGATAGAGTAATATTTATGTGACCTAGGGAAGCATTTATTCAAAGCTTTAAAAAATAAATGTGTTACAGGTGTTTTAATAGCTAAAGATGCTGGCGGAGCATACCAAATTATAGATCTAGTTCTTATTTTTTTTCCCGATTTATTCATATTTCTTTTTATACTGGTGTCGAAAGGAAGCGACGTGTGCATAGTATCTTTTTTTAAAGGTATCCTGGGTCATACCCACATAACGTTCTCCGGTAGAAGGTTGGTTGGTATGAATAGGTCTTATAATTGCCTCATATACAACGGATTTAATGTTACATTTGCCTTGCAAAGGACATTCACCTGAATTTCTGCATGAACATCCTGGGATTCTTCTGTCAGATTTTCGATTATATGGAAGGACTGCAAGAATAGCTAATCTTGACACAGTTTCTGTTAAAAATTGAAAATGGAGCATGAAGTGTAAAATAAAGTTATAAAAAAACAGAATATTAAAAAGTGAGATGGGTATTCCGAACTATATATATATATATATATATATATATATATATATATATATATATATATATATATATATATATATATATACTACATCGACAAATGCGCATATACACATGAATATATTTATAGTTTTAGTAGTATGTTGGAAATGGGTTTTGATTATGTGTACCGAAGCGAACAGGAGAGGTCATAATAGGGGGTCATGTTGGAGAGGTGGTGAACAGAGGCGAAAGCTTTATAAATTAGTTGTTATTTGTGTGTTAAATATGTTAGATGATGTCCTGGCCATAACAACAGAATACATTTTATTTAGAATGTAGAAGTTGGAGATTTAATATGGATGCAAATTAGTTTAGAGTAGGCATTGAATATTCATGAATTTGTTGGAACTGTGAGTACAAGGTATATGGAATTAGCTTTTTGATAGATAGTTTCTGCAACTGATTAATTAGGGACGCTGTGGGTATGGCTAAAACGATAGGGTGGACTATGTTAGGATTCCATTTGTTAGTAAATCACTGGATAGGTTGTATTTAAGTTCGAATTTTGATAATAAGAAGGTGCATAGACGTCTGCCTGAGGAGGTAAGGGATAGGGGAATTTGCATCGGTAATTCTTATCAATCATGGATAGAAAGTAGATTGTTCAACTATAATAGTAACTTGGCGGATGTTGATGCTGGAAATTTTAACGGCTGTGCGATTGCAAAATTCTGCTTTTCGTTACCGGAGGTGGGGCACGTGATTACAGGAGATTTGAATATCATTAGGAACAAAAATCTCATTGATGCTGAAGGAAACTATAGGAAAACTTGGGATGAATGGGTTAATGTTATGATTTGGAATCAATCTATAATTTCGTGAATAGGTTGGGCATAAACTTTGGCGTTGTTGGGGAGGCATTCGAGCACTGGAAAGAGAGAGTTGTTACCTTGGTAAAGGGTAGTATGGTGGGACGTCTATATTTAATAGGCCCGAGGTAGAACAGTATTTAGGTAGGGTTTGTGAAGGTTACATCAGCCTATCGGCAGATAAAGCGGCGGGTTTTTTGTGGTAGTTTGTAAGAGTTAATATTTGTTGGTTTCAGATAGAGATATAGTGGAAGAAAATAATTATAATTTAACTTACAAGCTTGTGTCGAGGAAGTGGAAGGCTTGAATGGTTATCAGATTGAGGAGGGGAATACGTATATTCCCAGAATTATAAGGACTCCAAAGTTGCATTAAGCACCGTATAAATGTAGATTTATAGCCGGGGCTAAAATGAGTACGAATAGACAAGTAGCTATTTTGGTAAATGAAACTTAATAGTATGTTTAAGGAGGTCTTTGTTAAGTATTGTGATACGATTCTGAAAAATAGTGGTATATGAGATGGAGTATAGGAGTATAACTATGAGTTCGTCTTTCTAGTAGGATTGAGGAAACTAAGGAGGACAAGCTTGATTAAATAGTTGGGTGGATGCTTGTAGATATATATATATAGAACTACGTGCATTTCGAAAGTTTACTGCATAATATTTACCCGGATAGTTTGGTGATGAAAAGGAATGGTTGCGACGATAAGGTCAATTATTTAGACATCACTATCAAAAGGAACGATGTGTCGGTAGTGACGAGGGCTTTCAATAAGACTAGGGATTTTCGTGTTAAGTAGTTTGGATGCCCTATCCATGTTAATGAGTTACGACGTGTTTTCTCGTCAAGCTTTAAGGTGTGGTAGAATAAGTTGCCAGGTAAAGGTTTTTATGTAGGAGGTTAGAAGACTATTAACGCAAATAGCTAGAAAAGGAATTGATAGGAAATTATCGAGACAGTGTTTGTGACATAGCATAAGTGTAAAAGGGAGGATTTTAAGAAGGTTCGGTGCTATTTGGGTCTTGCAGTTAAGTAACGAATGGCTAAGAGTCGAGAACGATGGGTGATAGTTTTATGGATTTCGTTTTTCAATAGAAATATTAATTCTGTTTATTTCAGTCATGTTCAAGTTGGGGCAGCTAATTTTATTTCTTTAGAAGCTCGTGGTGGTACATGTGTTTGAAGAGATTATTCTAGGGCGTGCAGGCTTTCGCCTTTTTTTGTATGGCTAGCGTCGTTGTAGCTGTTGGCGATATATATATTTGAAGGGAACGTGTGTAACGAGGCTGATCTTTTGAATTAACGGTACAATACATCTAATATGGCTCCCCTACAGTTTCGTTCGACTGAATCTCATTGAAAAGCTTGCTCAAGATGCTATGCAGTGGGATCGAACTCGGGAAATTTTGTGTTCTTCCTGTATGAGGAATTTTGTGTTCTTCCTGTAAGGCGGTGAGAAAATCAATAGGTAAAAGAGAAGGTGACAGTGGCCACACATGCACACACACACACACACACACACACATACACACATATGTGTGCATGTATGTAAGGTGTGTTGTGTGTTTGTATGTATGAATATGTGTAAGTGTATATGTATGTGTTTATATATGAGTATATGTGCCTATATGTGCGTGTGTGTCTGTGTGCGTGTGTGGGTGATGCCAATATTAATTATAAAAAAGCTATTGATTTGTAATACGATAGTAATTGAATGACATTTTTAATTAAATAATCATATCGTTAATTGACCATTGTAATTAATTGACCAATAGGATTAAATGACGATTTCCTAGCATACATACGTACATACATTCATGTATGCATACATACATACGAACAAACATACATACATACACCAACAGTGTGACATAGACCGCCTCTACTTGAAACGTAAGCAGGGAGGCAGAGGACTAACATCAGTTCAGAGAGCATTTGAATGTCGCATCATATACCCCCGACAGCATTTACAAACCTCCAAACGTAGGAGCCCATCTACTGAGCAAGTCTGTCTGCATGAGATAGATAAGATCATGAGAGTTGGGATGAAACTCCTTGAAAGATACTCCCTGCATGATAATCAAAAGCTCACACCCAGGCAAATTGCCCAGCAATACCGCAGTGAATCCATGGATGAAAAACTGCACGCTTATCACCAAAGAGTCGTGCATGGATATGTTGCCAGGAAGCTCCAGAGTGAGAGTAATATTGATAAGCAAAGTAATTTATCTTGGACCAACAACTGCTATATTGGCTTCCACATTGAAAGATATGCTTTTGCAATCCAAGAACAGGAAATCAACACGAAATACCTGATTCACAAAAGAGATAGGGATGCAAGAAAAAAACCTAGATGTGACAGCAAATGCAGACTCTGCAGAATTAACATCGAAGGTGTCACCCATATTATAAGCAGCTGTCTAAAGATGTCATCCCGATCTATCTACTTATGAGGCATAAGGGAGTGGCCAAAACCTTGTACAATGCAATCCGTAGAAAATATAGCCCCGACAATAAACCCATTAAAAGCTACAGCAATGTGGAAGGCATACATATACATAATATCAAAGAGTACTGGTGGAATGTTCCAGTAAAAACCCCAATAAAATGAAGGCATAACAGACCAGATATTATGATATGGGACAGGGAGAAGAAATCATGCACAGTAGTGGAAGTTAGCTGCGCAGCAGATGCCATTATAATATCAAAGATCAGCGAAAAAGTGAATATTTATGCAGAACTAATGAGAAATCTGCAGATACTCCACCCTGACTATACCTTCATATTCATACCTATGATTATTGGGGCACTGGGATATGTTAGTAACTGCCTCAATACAAATCTTGAGAAGCTGGGCTTCACAGAAACAGAAAGAACACGGCTATTTAGGAAATTACAAGTACAATCCATTAATGGAACAGTAAAAATATGTAAAACATTCCAAAAATTCTGCATCGAATAACTGCTTATACACATGTACAGATACAAAGTATATGCACATGCACATATATAACTCAAAACATCCACATCCACACATACATTAACATCCATACCTGCACACACATGCATGCATGCAGACATGCAGACATATCTACCTAGTTGATGTTGTTTAAATTCCAATGAGAGAGTCTTGTATCTATGTTAGAAATCGTCCCTCTCTCTATTGGTAAACATTTATAAAATTATAAAACCAGAACATGCATACATACACACACTAGGCTGGAAATTTGTAATTAATAATTTTTTTACTAAATTGACTGGTGGCAGAAAATATATGAAATAAAATGGAATCATTAATTCCAAGCGCAGAGCAGAAATACAGTTTACTTCTCACTAATCAGAAATCATTCATTACCTACTTCAAGTTTAGAATTAACAGTTGGAATTCCTCTTTAACTCATTAATCATAACAGAATTATCGTGCAATCTATATATGATAACTGTACATCATTTTTTGTCTATCTATCACACGAACGTTACTCGCTGTAAAAATAATAATAAAAAAAATATTCATGGAACAAAAATGTAAAATAAAGGAGAGAAGAGAAAAAATGTTCTCAGTCAATGGTATCGTCTGTGTCTTCCCACTTTCTTTCTCTCTCTCTGTCAATCAAGGGATAGGATGTGATGTGAGGGAGATACGGCTGCTTTTTTTTTTTTAGCAGGTCAACGATTCACTATATAGAGTCCTCTCTCACATACTCTGTTTTGCTCCTAAAAGATTACAAGCCGTGTCGTCGTCTTGTCATCTCACAGGTCAGCAATTTTGAGAAGAGGCTAAATGCCATTACATCGACTACATTACTTGACTGGTACTTTATGCTATCGAGTCCGGAAAACAATGATAGACAAAGCAGACCGCCGTGGGATGTGAACTCAGAACGTAAAAGAAGCAGAGACGGCAGGGCAAAGCATTTTGTCTAACTCTCTAATGATTCTGCCAATCCATCACCTTAACACATTTTAATAACGAGAAAGTTATTTATATTACTAAATCCCTCCCAACAAAAACTTTGGATTATTTAAAAAATGATGTGAAAAACATAGGTGGTGCCTTTTTGGAGGAATATGGTAGCAATCAGGTTAAATTGTTTTTAGTTATCCATCATAATTTTATGCAAGAAACTTTGATAAGTTTCAAACACTAACTTAAATAACGAGAAAGTTTGTTATTTCTAAATCCCTCTATATCCTTGATTATAAAAAAAAAAATGAAAAATCACAGGCAGTCTTTCGTTAGAAATATGGTAACGAAAGGATTAAGTGAGAATCGAAACCATGTAGCAGCAGATCTACAATTCTAGTACTTTTAGTCTGTTGATCTATCTAATGTACTCACTCCAAATATATGTCAATATCGATTTCAAGTATTGATTTTTAATAACATATATAATTCTTCCTCTTTTATTTTGAAGTATACATGTGAAGTTGGTTGATTCAATTGATTTCAGTAATGTCAACTGAACTAGAGTTTATTAAATCGATTAGCACATTGCTATCGATCGAAAAGACAGCGAAATGGTAGAGTCGTTAGAAAGTCGGATAAAATGTCTTCGGTATTCGTTCTGGATATCTACTCTTTGAGTTCAAGCCCGGCCGAGGTGACCTTTGCTTATCATCATTTCAAGGTCGATAGATAATGTATGAGTCATATTTTGGAGTACATTCTTCTTCTTCTTCTTCTTCTTCTTCTTCTTCTTCTTCTTCTTCTTCTTCTTCTTCTTCTTCTTCTTCTTCTTCTTCCCCCACCAGCTGTATTTAGACATGGAGAGCAGTAGACACCACGAGGTTAAAAAGGCACATGCCTGCGACACAACTAAGAGTTAAGGGCCTATTGCTTGGCAAAGATATAGATCCCGGAGTGAAGACTAGGAAGAAAGTCAATACCAGCTATGCACTGGTTTTTGTTGGTGGTATTCATATTGTTGTTGAAACATTGACA
>OZ024741.1:155422668-155440168 GCA_964016885.1 Eledone cirrhosa
AAAGATCCCTCCTCCTCGCGAGAGGGGTCTTTCTGTCCGTTATTTGGCCCTTTGGGGTTAAATAACCAGTTATTGGGGTTTTGTACCCAAAATTTCATTTTAAACAAAAAACAACATGGCTAAATTTCATACGTCACTCCCACTCATTCCGTCTTCTTCTTCCTCAATCATCACTACAGCAGAGAGAAGATTGTCTCTCTCCCTCCCTTCTTTAAATGTGTCTCTCTCCCTCCCTTCTCTTTCGCAAGTGACGAAAGAAAAGAAAAGTCTCGTGCAAAGCGTGCAAGGTTTCTCCACGACGACGACGACAGCGACGAAACAGGTGTTCATTCCCTAAATACGAAAACCCAGTTCATTCGTCTGACGTCAGGAATAATAGCAGTAGCAGCCGTAATAACAACAGCAACAGTGACAATGAAAACAACAGTAGCAGCCGCAACAGCATCACCAGCAGCATAAACAACAACAGCATTAGCAGCAGCAACACCAACAACAACCACAGCAACAGCGGCGGAGGCAGTAGTCGTAGTACCTGCAGCAACAACAAAAGTACCAGCAGCTCTGACGACAACAACAACAGCAGAGAAAAACCAATCTCATTTGCAGGTATTGCGAAAAACTTGGAAACAATCCTCATAACAAATGAGAAATTAGAGGAAGCGAAGAAGATGGTGACAAAGAACGGACACCGAGCAATCTGCAAGGCAGCGGAAAAATTTTTCGAAACCCAAGAGCACTGTACGGTCACGTACCGTACAGTAAGTACAAAATCCCGTAGGGTGGAAAGAGCCACAGAGGCCCAAATACAAAAAGCCTTGGGGTCTGTGTGGCAGCGGAAAACGCACATCACCCGAGGCAAAAAATATGCCACCGTAGACGTACTTTTTGCCACACCCCAGGAGGCAAAGGCCCAATCAGTAGTGACCCTAAGGAGCAAGGAAATGGTGTTGGTGCCCTCCTACTGCGGGCAAAAAATTGTGAGGGTCAAACTGACCCACGTCCCCCCCCCGGAATGACCCCTTCTTGGCTGGCCGCGTCTGTCCTCGTCGGAATCGAGGACAAAACAACTGTACTGCAAGTACAGAAAAAAGTAAGAGAAGATTGGGTCGGCTCCTCCATTGAGATGCTAATCCAAACCAACCAGGAGTGCATCGAAGCTATCCCGGATGTGATAGACTTCGATAACGGCACTCAACTGCCCATAAGTGTTGAGGGCAAACGCCCGAAATGCTTTCGCTGTGGATCGAAGACTCACCTCAGGGCCTTCTGCAACGAGAAAACCCTGAGAAAGGAGAAAACCCCCCTCCTTCCGAATCCGGCACCACGGCTACCAGCAACAGGACAAGCGGCAACCAGGAACGATAGGTCCGTGGAACCCATACCCACTCCACGGAAATCAAAAACAGCAGCAGCAGTGGAAATATTAACAACAACAACAGCAATACCAAATGCAGCTGCAACAGAGACTCCAGTGCAAACATCACCAACAACAACAAGTGAAAGAGTGGAGCTGGTACCCCTCCCCGACCTCACAGAATCAGACATGGAGTGTGAGGTGGGAGAGGGATGGCAAAAGGTCGCAAGAAGGCACAAACGCAGAAGCAGCGCATCGTCGCCTTTGAAAAGGGAGGAAAGAAATGAGAAAAGGGTAAAGTCTACTGCAAAGAGACCCACAGCAGCAACACCACCAACACCATCACCACCCACACCAGCACCACCATCACCACCGGCGACAACCCCACCGCCAACAACACCTTCAACACCACCACCACAAGCACCAACATCGCAAACACAACAACAAAACACACACACCCAGCAACAACGACAAGAAAATAGCAGAACCACACCCCACCCCCAGAAAAACAAATGCACGGCAATAAACACACACAACAAGAAACTAATGACTTACATAATTGAACACACAGACATTTCACAACAGGACTACATAATACCAGCACCAATCAAAACACCAACTAACATAAGACTGCTAAAAATAGCACAGAAACAATACACAAACATTAAAACGAAATTCCCCAACGCAGTTGGTGATTTCAGGGACCTAGGAGGCTCCATCAATCGAAGAGTATATTCAGACATTCTCTTAGAAGAGCCGACGACCAGCCGAAGGGACGATTCAACGGTCCCTTCACCAGACGATCAAGTGAAAAGGGATGTAAAAACCATCCCTCCTCTACCAAAAGTACGGTAAGTGGTCTTTCCCATCTTTTCCACTCTATTTTAAACATGACCTCACTCAGAATAGGCAGCATAAATGCGCGTGGCTTGGGGTCGTCATGGAAGCAGGGTCACCTGCTCAACGACCTCAGGTCACTAAACATAGATGTAGTGGCCATCAGCGAGACCAGAATCTCCGAAGCACGGGCCTTCGCACCGATCTTCGGCGGCTACGATGTGTACGCATCTCCCAGCCGTCCTGGATCGGGTGGAGGAGTTGCTGTGCTTTTTCGGAGAGGTTTGGATCTCGCCATACGGGCCATCTTCCTGGACCCAGAGGGTAAGCTGGTGGTGCTGGACGTGACCAGCGGAGACGGGCAAGCTTTCAGGTTAGTGGCCGTCTATGCCCCGACAGGAGCAGGGCGGCCTGATTTCTTCCGGCGTCTGGAGACCTTTCTTGGAACGTCCCGCTCTTTAGTGTTAGTGGGCGACTGGAACGGGATCTTAGATGCACGCTGGGATTGTGTGGGATTAGTGGATAGGGAAGGAGGGTGCAAGAGTCTCACCAACCTGCTCAGACGTTTTGAACTGTCTGACAGGTACCGAATGGATTTCCCGAATGTACCAATGTGGACTTGGACAAACCGCATAGGGTCATCCAGATCATATCTAGATAGAGTATTTTGTAGGGAAATAGATAGGTCTAGCATAGGCTGTCCACAATTCAAGATAGTCAGCTACACGGACCACACATTCGTGACCTGTGTGCTTGACTTAGATAGGCTTCATAGACGAGGACCCGGCTACTGGAAGCTAAACGCGTCCTTACCAGCGCGCAAGGCCTACAGAGACCGGATTAGCGAACTAGTTAAGCGGGCGTTGACGGGGGCCATCGTCAACAACAAGTGGTGGTTTGCTCTGAAAAGAGCGATTAGAATAGAATCGATTAGGTTTAGTAAGGCTTTAGCAATAGAGAAAAATAGAGCAGAGGGAGAACTAGTTAGAAAATTAGACGAGGCGCTTAGCAAAGGCATTGCGACCGACGTGCTTGCGGCGAAATTGGCCCTTGACCAATTCTTCAATGCAAAGCACGAAGGCTGCGTTGTCAGAGCTAGGGTGCGTGCTCTCAGACACGAGGGGACGAAAGCCGTTCAATGGGCCCGAGTGGCGGAGGCGCGTCGTGGCAACAAAGCCACGATCCGGTCTTTGGTGGACCACGACGGGCGCATGGTACTCGATCCCGGGCAAATGTGTGAAGCTTTTCAGCGACACTTCGCTCAGCTGTTCGGGGGCAGCGGGGGCCCGGGTAGAGGGATGGACTTTAGTGTCTACCTCGACGGACTGCCGCGGCTCTCGGCCACTGAGGCGAAGTGTTGCGAAAAGCCGATAACAGCCGCTGAAGTAAGGGAGGCAATGAGTGGCTGCACAAGGGGTAAATCGCCTGGTTTGGATGGTCTGCCCTATGAACTTTACGTACAGATGCCAGACTTGTTCGGAGGCCTCTTGGCGGACGTCTACTGCAACTGGCAACAGAACGGGAGAATTCCCAGTTCTGTGAGCCGAGGAGCGGTGGCACTGCTGAGAAAGGATCCGAACAAGGGGGATAACATAGACAATTTCCGGCCCATAACTCTGCTAAACACAGAGTTCAAGATTTTGGCCAAGGTGCTAGCAAAGAGGTTGGCGCTTGTCGTTGGTGGTCTGGTGGGAGAGGCGCAGACATGCGCCATTCCCGACAGATCCATCCACGACAACCTCCACCTCATGCGATACATCATAGAGAGGGTAGCTAAGGAACCTGGCACGGGTGGGTCCTTGATCAATTTAGATCAGTCGAAAGCTTTCGATAGGGTCGACCATCGTTACCTAGCGGCAGTCCTGAGGGCGGCTGGTTTTGGGCCCGTCTTCAGAGGCTGGATCGCTGCCATGCACAGCAACATCTGCTCTGTAGTGAGAGTGAACGGTCACCTTTCGGAACCGTTCAACATCATGCGCTCGGTCCGACAAGGATGTCCCCTCTCGTCCCTATTGTACGTATTGACTCTCGAGCTATTACTGCACAAACTGGAGACGTTGAGGGGGATCCCGCGCGAACTAGGATGCGGAAGATCCGTGTCAGCATATGCCGACGATGTCACCGTAGTGGTGTCGAACGCCAAACACATCGAGGCGATCGGCACTACACTAAGAGAATACGAAGCGGTGACAGGAGCAATGATCTTTCTTAATATATGGGCAGTTCCCATTAGTAGTATCTTTTGTATTTCTCCTATACGTGGGTTTCCTGGGATTTGCGATAAGTAATCATTAGACCCCTTAGGTATCATTCCTAGAGCGCCTACAACCACTGGTATTGTTTTATTTCTCAATTTCCACATTTTTCCAATTTCTATCCCCAGGTCCTTATACTTGCTCAATTTTTCAAAGGTTTTTATAGATACATTCTTGACTATTGGAACGGACATATCAATTAGCAGGCATACCCTCTTTTTAAAGTCCTTCAATATTATATCAGGTCTATTTGCATCTATTTTTCGGTCTGTTTGGATGCTAAAGTTCCACAAGATTGCGATGTGATCTTTTTCAAGTATGGGAGGTGGTTGATGCTCCCACCAATTCTTTTGATGGGGCAGGTCAAAATGCTTACACATTATCCAATGTATGTATTGTCATGCCTGTTTAGGTTTTCGCTTGGAGCTATAGGACTGCACATTGAAATTATTATATGATCAATGGTCTCTGCTTGTTTTTTACATACACGGCATAATGGGCTGCATCTATTTTTTATTATGTTGGCTTGGTAATTTATGTTGGCTTGGTAACTGATATAATAAGTCCTTCAGTCTCCGATTTCAGTCCAGATGATGCCAACCACTGATGGGTTAAAGTTTTGTCAACATCAGGATCGTTAGCTCGTTCTGGGTATTTTCCATACAGAGGCTTTTCTTGCCATTTCTTATCCAGTTTCTGTAGCAGTTCTTTCTTTGCAGTTACTTTTATCTGCTTTGCTTTTTCTGTGTTTTCTATTTCAGCAGTAAATGGGACTTCTGAAATTTGTAGTCCATTACTGTATTTTTGTGCATCTTTTGTAATGGAGTATGATCTTTTGATGCTTTCGTGTTTCAAAACGAATTTGATCATCCAATCATGTGATTCCCTTAGATATGTAGATAATCCAATTGTTGCAGTTTTCAACGCAATGTCTAACGGGATTAACCCACGTCCTCCTTCTTTCCTAGGGAGATATATTCTACCTGTATCTGCCTTAGGGTGATGCATTCTGTGTATGGTTAAGAATTTTCGAATTTTTGTATCGAGCCTACGGATCTCTGTGCTTGACCAGTTGATGACATTGTAACTGTAGGTTACTACTGGTATGGCAAGCGTGTTTATGGCATCGATCCTATTCCTTGCATTCAATTCCGTTCTTAAGATTGCTCTTACTCTGCGGTAACATTCCTTCCTTATCCTTTCCCTCATTGTCGAGTGCGTGATTCCGTCTCCTTCACAAACACCTAGATATTTGTAAGTTTCCTCTTGATCAAGTTCTCTTATCACATTCCCCCGATCAAGATTAATGTCTGAACTTTTCAGCAGCTTTCCTCTGGTGAACGTTGCTTTGGCGCATTTATCTAGTCCAAACTCCATTTTAATGTCATCACTGAAATGCTCCACAGTGGATAATAACCCTTGCAATTGTTCATCATTTTTTGCAAATAGTTTCAGGTCATCCATGTAGAACAAATGATTAATCCATGTTTTGTTTCATTGAGCATTTTACTTAATGGTATAAGTGCGATGCAGAATAAAAGCGGGGATAAAGAGTCACCGTGAAAAATTCCACAATTAATATTAACTTCTCCAGCTTCCAGTGATTTTGTTTCACTATTCAAATGGAGTGTCATTTTCCATGTCTTCATACTGAATGACAAAAACCTTCTGACAACGGGAGATATTTTGAAAATCTCTAAACATTTTTCAATCCAACTGTGTGGCAAACTATCGAATGCTTTTTTATAATCTATCCAAGCAATTGATAGATTTTTGTGTCTATTATGACAATCTTCCAGTATCATTTTGTTAACCAAGAGCTGATCCTTACAGCCATATGAGTCTCGTTTACACCCTTTCTGCTCAATGGGAAATAGGTCATTTGTTATCAGGTGGTCATATGTATATTCAGTTAGGACTGATGTTAAAATTTTATACATTGTGGTCAAGCAAGTTATCGGTCTGTAATTTTTGGGATTGTTTGTCTCATCATTCTTCGGAAGCAGGAATGTAATGCCGTTAACTAGCCATGATGGTATCTTTTCTGGCTCCTTAACTATTTCATTGTAAAGTTGGGCTAACAGCTCATGAGACTCTGCGAAGGCATATATCCAAAGATTTTGTATTTTGTCTTTTCCTGGGGATTTCCATTTGCTGGTTTTTCTTAGAGCCAAGTGAAACTGTTCAACTGTTATATTTTCCCATGTTTGTTCCCCAAGGTGAGCTGTATCTTTCATTTGTCTGTCTATCCATGGGGCATGTATATTATGAACTTTTTCTTCGGCCCAGATCTTTTCCCAGAATTCTTGCACTTCCTCCTTGGGTGGTATTGATTTAGCAGTTATTGTTGACTTACCAATTTTTCTGTAGAAGTTTCTTTGGTTGTTTTTGAACATATTATTGTCCTTATAGAATCTAGATCGCTTTTCAAAGCGCCTTATACGAGCAGCTTTGGCCGACACTTTTTGCTTGATAATTTCTATCAGCATGTCTATGTCACTTGTTGATTTAATACTGTACTTTCTTTTCAATTTTCTAAGTTTAGTTTGTTTAACATGTTCACCTACTTTATAGTTTGTTAAAATTTCTATGTCAGATCGGAGAAGTTTTATTTGGCGATTGATGTTCTCTTGCCAAGTAGATTTCTTGTGGGAGTTCCTTTGTTTTTTCATCTTCACTCCACATAAGTGAGTGGTGACTTTAGCCGATGCATAATAGAGATGATTTAAATCAGTAATGTTTAGTTTGTTTGTGATGATAATGTTTTTGAGAATTATGTTAGTCTTGTGTATTATCTTTTGGTTCTGTTTGGAGTTCTGGATCTTAGGGAGGGTGTCTCGTTCCCCCATGTCAGTTTCTTTCATTTTCATCCGTATTTTGACTAAAGAAATTAAAGAAATTATTTAGCCTGATAGTGGGGTTAAGAACCCTCGGAGAAATGGAAAAAGATGAGTATTGACGTACATGGGAGTCGACATTACAGTCGCTAAGTGTATAGCTTCTAATTTAAATAGAAAAAGATGGTTGATGTGTTGGTGTAAATGGTAGCACAGTGATCTGGATAACCAAAGATGTGGGTTCGACTCCCATGTACGTCAATACTCATCTTTTTTCCATTTCTCCGAGGGTTCTTAACCCCACTATCAGGCTAAATAATTTCTTTAATTTATTTAGTCAAAATACGGCGATAGCTTACATTTCTAATAATTTCAAACCCGCTCGCTGTTTCGATAATATTCTTACTTGACATTACAGTCGCTAAGTTTATAGCTTCTAATTTAAATGGCAAAAGACGGGTGATGTGTTGGTGTATATGGTATCACAGTGATCCGGATAACCAAAGATGTGGGTTCGACTCCAATGTACGTCAATACTCATCTCTTTCCATTTCTCCGAGGGTTCTTAACCCCACTATCAGGCTAAATAATTTCTTTAATTTCTCTAGTTATATATATATATATATATATGTGTATGTGTGTACATGTATATATATATAGTGTGTGTGTACATGTACATGTATATATATATATATATATATGACGGCGATGAATTTGTTTTGCGAGGTTTTTGATATGAAATCGTGTGCCGAAACGAATATTATTATACTTGGGGAGGGTTATATTGTTGTAATAATATTGCCAGAAATAATAACAGAACACACTCACTGTTTGGTTGGCTTTCGCTTCTGTATATTTTATATCTCCGCAGTTAAATCATTTGATCCTCAATGTTTATCAGTGACTGACCAACGGTCAAAAATACAGATATATATATATAGTCTAACAAAGTTCTTTCGTTGCACATCTGCAACATCATCAGTGGTACTATTATGTTTCCTCCTGTTGTATTGTATGCTTACACCATTTTTATTTTATTTTATCTATTTATTTATTTTTTTTATTTTTATTTTTGTTTTCTCTGCGCATGCGTTTGCGCGTGTGTATAGTGTTTGGTGTGTGTGTTCACGTTTGGGTGACTGTGTTTTGGTTATTGTATTCTATTTTAGTTTACTAGTGTGTGTTTATACGTGTTTGTTGTTCTTGTGCTTGTGTATATCTATCTAGGGCGGGTAAAATTCCCGAGATCCATGGGCGAGTTCTCTCCAGCGGTCTCTGTCCCTCATTATCGCTGCCATGTCCTGCATCTCCAACAGACCAGTGCCTGTCCTTAGGGCATAAACATATGTTAACTTCGGTATTCCTCTTCCAGTGTGTCCATGCAGGGGCTCCTACGGGAGCACTGAGTGCTGTGTCAACTCTGGATGTCGGTGAGCATGTCCAGCCAACCTCAGTCTCACCTGTGTCACCCTCGAGCGGACTTTTGGGAGGCTCCCGTACAGCTCTGAATTCTTTATCCTCAGTGTACACTGATTAATGTTCAGAGCCATCCTCAGCATTCTAGTGTAGCGCCCAAACCGATCTCAAGCTGTGGCACACCGCCCAGGCCTTGCTCTTCCTCTCGACCACATCATCTTCCGTATTCCCAATCTTTGCTCCCAAATACAGGAAGTCCTCAACCAATTCTAGCGGCTTCCCACCTACATTAGTAATCTTCTCTGGCTTCTTAATATTCTCTACCAGATATTTTGTTTTAATCTCATTCATTCTCATCCCCACCCATCGACAGTCTTCACCTCCTGCATCAAACCCTCTGCCTCCTTCACTGTGTTTGTCACCAAAACTATGTCGTCGGCAAATTCAGCATCCGGTATCTTTTTCGCCTTAACTCTCCTGCTCTGAGCCGGTGTTACACTAAAGCCAGAGTCCTGGTGTTTCTCCAGTGCAAGCGCATACAATAATCCACTACGATGATAAAAAGGTAGGGAGCCAATGTATCCCCCTGGAGCACTCCAGCCAGTATCTCAAAGAACTCTGTCATCCCATCAGGTGTAATGACTTGGGTTTGGTGTTGGTGTAGAGTAGTGACATCAGGTCCACTATCTTCTTGGGGATTCCATAAGCCTGTAAGATCTTCATCAGGCAGTGACGGTCCACAGAATCAAAGGCCTTCCTAAAATCAATGAAAACCATGACCGCAGGAAGGCACTTTTCTCTAGCTCCCTCTAATATCCTCCTCAGCATCAGGATGTGTCTGGCGGTTGATCTACCCTCTCTGAAGCCGTTCTGGTTGTCCCTGAGCTTCTTCTCCATCTCGAGCTGGATCCTGTTAAGAATCATCCTGTTGAGGGTCTTTGCCATAAGTGATGTCAGTGAGATCCCTCTGTAGTTGTTGGTGTTAGAGAGATCTCCCTTCTTTGGCACTGGGACGATGCTACTGATCCTCCACTGATTCGGGGCATCACCTTTCTCCAGTGCCTGGTTACAGGACTCCAGGATGATATCATCAAAATCACATCATTTCATCACCTCTGATGCCATTCCATCTTCTCCATGAGCCTTGCTCTCATTGATCTTCCTCTTGGCTCTCTGACGCTCCTCTCTCGTGAAGGGTCCTGTCTGAATTTCTAGTTCTTCAACCAGCCGCCTGATCTCCCCAGTGTTCTGGGCAGTGGAGGGCGGCTCTCCTAGTAGTGTCCTAAAATGGTCTAGCTATTTCCCCTTCCTATACCCGGGTCCTGTTTCCTGGATCTGACTCAAACACCTTCTCTTCCTCCCTGTGATCTCGTTGATGATCATCCAGCTCTCCTTACATCCAGATCTGTCAACCGCTCTCTCCACACTTCTGATCTTCTCTATCAGTGCCTCCTCTCTGGCCTCAGTGTAAGCGGTACAGAGTTATTCCCTCATCACCTCCACAGTCTCCATCCTCTCCTCCATAGGATCAGCATAGAATTGCTCCTTGGCAGCTTTCAGGTGTTCTCTGGCTGTACACACTTTTAGGTCAGCAGAGCTGACGTGCTTCCTTTTGTTCTTTCTCCTCGGCACCAGGGTCTCACTTGCTTCCACCACTGCATTGTGGCAGAAGCAAGTGAGACCCCGGTGCATTGGTGAAGTACCCATACCTCCTCGCCACACTTTCCTCAGTCCCTCCAATCTCTCTCTCCTCTGTCTCTCCACACAGAGCACTGAACCTGTTCCTCACTTCTACTGTGAACATCTCCTGTAGTTTATCATCTTATATATATATATATATATATATATATATATATATATATATATATATATATATATATATATATATATAGTATATATGTATATATATATAGTATATATGTATATATGTATATATGTATATATGTATATATAGATGTATGTATGTATGTCTATATATATATATATATATATATATATGTATATAATGTAGGAGGTGAGTTTTATTGTAGTACAATAAAGCAATGCAGATATCGGATAAGAAGCACTCTACAGTTTGTAGGACTGGAGTATACATAATATATAAGATCAAAAGATGGTTAAAGGAGTTCCATGTATTTTATTATGCGCATTTCAAAAACAAACATCATCATGCAATAATATTTGTGTTTTCATCAGATAAAACAGGAGAACATGATATGAAGGGTAAAAAACACTTGTGGATAGTGCAGTTTTAAATCAACATATGTTGATTTAAAACTGCACTATCCACAAGTGTTTTTTAGCCTTCATATCATGTTCTCCTGTTTTATCTGATGAAAACACAAATATTATTGCATGATGATGTTTGTTTTTGAAATGCGCATAATAAAATACATGGAACTCCTTTAACCATCTTTTGATCTTATATATATGTATGTATGTATGTATGTATGTATGTATGTATGTATGTATGTATGTATGTATGTATGTATGTATGTATGTATGTATGTATGTATGTATGTATGTATGTATGTATGTATGTATGCATGTATGTATAAGGTCACCACTTGGTGCTACTGGTAACATGTATCCCAGTACAACCTGACTCATGGTCGGGTCGTTGGCGACTAAACTGGCAACCCCACCAAGGTTTCTTGGTGAGGAGGGTGACTTTGGACATCCTGCAGGACTAAAAACAAAACCTGTCAAAGGGCAAAGGAGCTCTTAAGAGTCAATGGCCATCCAAAATCACTGGGAGAGATGACCCCTTAGCCTTTGTCAAGGCAGAATTCTAGGAGAAGGAAAACTCTGATATAACACCTGCAACCCTGATGGTATCCAATGATGTTGACTTGCTCTTCTTTTTGGTAAATATCATCTTGGTTAAGAAAGTGGGACTGGCTTTGTGCAGTGCCTTTGCTCACTATAAAAGCTTCACGGTACAGGCATTGCTTTATATCTGGAGATCTCTCTGCACTTGTCGTCACATGGTACCAAAGGCAAAGCACTATGTGTCAATAATTGTCACAAGTGTAGTGTTTGTACCAGAGTTTTCAAGTCGCTGGCTGGACTAAAAAGTCACACTCGTTCAGCGCATCGGTAGGGGTTCTCCTACATGGATATAAAGTAGTGGCCGTACTCGAAAACGAGTTGGCAGCCACCATGTATAAGGTATTATCAGCCATTGAAAAGAAATCTCGGGAATTTTATCCAACCTAGATATATATACATTTCAACATCCTCGTTTCTTAAGTGCTGTCCATAAAATCTCAATAAAATACAATCCTGTTATGTTTTATTGCAGTTTCAAGCACTAAATTATTTTCCTTTATCGTATAAAATAGAACTGAAACCATTATTAAGACAACTATTACAACCGATTAGTTTATCCCCTTTTTATTGCCTTTCCGTTAAATATCTCCTTCTTACGTTGTTGTCTCTAAGTAATCAAGATATCTTCACTCAAAGCGGCGAATTGGCAGCCGTTAGAATGATGAATATTTCTGGCCAAAGGCGGTGGATAGGGAGTATCGGTAGAGCATCAGATAATATGCTTTTCAGCATAGAGTTACGGCCCTGAGTTATGACCTGGAAAGAGATTCTTTCCGCCAGGTTTAAATAACCCGACGGCGTCTCTAGGACTCAATCAGTAGTTCAGGGACCAGGGGATTACTTATTAATGCAGTAAAAGGCAGTTCTGAGTTTCCAGTTTCCGCAGTTTTCATGGTTTGTTTATTTATATTATTTTAAAAAAATATAAATTTTCTGGTCTCAGTCATTATTCTGCGGTCATGATGGCTCACCGCTTTTATTCAGGCAATTATATCAACCCCCAATACGCATTGTTTCAAGTCTTCTCGTTAAGGAGGGATTACAATCCAAATAACCAATGAGAAGATTAGTAGTATTGGAAGTGGAGGGGTTTTCATATAAAGGAAGGACTAAGGCTGGTCATGTAACATACTTTAATCATATATTGTAGAAAGAAAAAGAAAGAAGAGAAAAGAGGAAAAGAAAGGAAACCGAAGTGACCAGAAAGGATGAAATTACGTTGAAACGCTATAAATTAAATTGAGGGACCAAATATTAGATTTTATCTCAACAGAAATCAACAATAGAGGAGACAAGCAGGCACCAATACGAATAAAGGCAGCGAGAAGGAAAGTGGTGTAAGGAGGGGGGGGGGGGAGTAATTTAACTGGTATGGATACAGAAACACAGGATCCAATCCTATGTTTGCCAGGGTGATACTTAGCGAAAGTTTAAAATAAATTACGTTGGCAGTTGAAGATTCTATTTGGCAAATATGGATTTCTAAATGTTTATAAACATACCGTATTTCTTTAGAAACACGAAATTCAAATACATACAGCTATGTTCGAAGCTAAATTCTAGTTCTATTCTATTTTAAGTTGAGCCAACTTATATAGATATGCAAATGAGATTAATAACCTCATTGACACAGACGAAAAAACTATATGCAACATGCACTGCATGCGTTATAGAATCTTGAGTTGATCAATTGCGTCGGTTGAAGCAAGCAGAATTTTGGCTGCTTACTAAAACGTATAGACACAAATAAAGATAACACAAACACACACACACAAACACACGACAGCTTTGGGGCAAGCAGAATTTTGACTGCGTACTAAATCGTAGACACATAAAAAGATAACACACACACACACACACACACACACATGATTACGCACAAACACACACGCACACACACGCATACACACAAACACCCGACAGCTTTGGGGCAAGCAAAATTTTGACTGCTTACTAAATCGTAGACACATAAAAAGATAACACACACACACACACTAGATAACACTACATGCGGCTTTGATCGGGAGGGTCATTTAGAAGGAATTGGGGGGGGGGGGGGTAAGCCTGCACAGCCCCACCACTTTCCGCCATGGCGATTGGACTTCATGCCCTGCTTTCCAGGTTACCCTTCGCCACTGATATGTTCACCTGTTTTCAATATCCAGTAGTTGTAAGAGCGGGAGAGATCGATGTGTATATGCAGTTAATACATGCTGAGTTTCTGAAATGTTTTTTTATATAGTTTTACAGTTCCATTAGTGGACTGTATTTGCAACTTCTTAACTAGCCATGCTCCTATTGGTTCTGTCAAGTACCTCTTGTTTTGTACTGAGGCAGTTAGCGACATAAGCAAGAGCCCCAATGATCACAGATACAAATCTAAAGGTATACTGAGGCTGGAGTATTTACAGATTCCTCATTAGTTCAGTATAAATATTTTTCTTTTCACTTATCTTTAGCTATATATTGGCATTTGATGGGCAGATGATTTCCACTATTTTACATGACATATTGTCTCTGGGCATATCACAATATCTGTTTTGCATATTATAGTATCTCATATGTAATATCATGATGACATCTTTGGACAGCTGCTTATGATGTCGGTGACATCCTCTATATTTATTGCGCAGAGGCTGCATCTGTCGTCACATCTAGGTGTGTATGTATATATGCATGTATGTAAGTATATATTTATGTATGTGTGTATGTATGTATGTAAGTATATATGTATGTATGTATATAAGTATTTATATATGTATGTATGTGTGTGTGTGTATGTATGTATGTATTTATGTATGTATGCATGTGTGTGTATGTATGTATTTATGTATGTATTCCCCCCCATATATATATATAGATTTATATAAATATATACATACATATCTATACGCACATGCATATACATTGACACACACACACACACTCGCACAACACACACATATATATATACAGAGAGAGAGAAGAGAGAGAGAGAGAGAGAGAGAGAGAGAGAGAGAGAGAGAGAGAGAGAGGGAGAGAGAGAGAGAGAGAGAGAGGGGAGATAAACAGAGAGACTGTGTGCCCACAATAATGTATGGTGGAGATCGAATAGCGAATGATGTCATAGACAACTATCATTTCACACTCTGTATATATATATATACACATATGTATGTGTAAATACACACACACACGCACGCACACACACACACACACACACACACACACACACACACACACACACACACACACACACACACACACACACACACACACACACACACACACACACACACACACACACACACACACACACACATATATATTATATAACTGTTAGAAGGGAAATTGCAGCATGATGGTGACTATATGGAAATTACAGTCAAACTTCTAACGCTCAATGAATCCAATAATCTAGAAATGTTTGTGTTAATCCAATTCGGTTTGATAGATTGTAGAGCCTTGTTTCAATATAGATGAGAACTAGCATAATTATATATTGGTATACTTGGGATTTCTCGTCGCAATGCTTCTTGCACATTTGCCCTCAGGTTTCTACATATAACCGTTTTCATGTGTGTATATATGTAGATATGTATTTGTGTATGTATGTATGTATATATGTATGTATGTATGTATGTATGTATGAGTGTATGTATGAGTGTATGCATGTATGTATGAGTGTATGCATGTATGTATGAGTTTATGTATGTATGTTAGTATATACGTATATATGTATGTGCGTATGTATGTCAGTATGCATGTATGTGTGTGTTAGTATGCGTGTATGTTCTTCTGATTTTATAATTTAAATTTTTACAAATAGAGAGAGAGAGAGAGGGAGAGAGAGAAAGAGTGAGAGAGAGAGAGAGAAAGAGAGAGAGAGAGAGAGAGAGAGAGAGAGAGTCGGTTTCTAGCATAGATACAAAATTCTTTCATTGGAATTCAGACAACATCAACTAGGTAGATATGTTTGCATGCATGCATGTGTGAGCAGGTGTGGATGTTATTGTATGTGTGGATGTGCCTGTGTTTGAGTTATATGGGTGCATGTGCATATGTTTTGTATCTGTACATGTGTACATGGAGTTATTAGGTGTATAATGTTTGGAATGTTTTACATATTTTTACTGTTCCATTAATGGATTGTAATTGTAATTGTGTTCGTTCTGGTTCTGTGAAGCCCAACTTCTCAAGATTTGTACTGAGGCAGTTACTAACATATCCAAGTGGCCTAATTGTATGTATGTATGTATGTATGTATGTATGTATGTATGTATGTAGCCTTTGTCAAGGCAGAATTCTAGGAGAAGGAAAACTCTGATATAACACCTGCAACCCTGATGGTATCCAATGATGTTGACTTGTTCTTCTTTTTGGTAAATATCATCTTGGTTAAGAGAGTGGGACTGGCTTTGTGCAGTGCCTTTGCTCACTATAAAAGCTTCACGGCACAGGCATTGCTTTATATCTGGAGATCTCTCTGCACTTGTCGTCACATGGTACCATGGGCCCAGCACTATGTGTCAGTAATTGTCACAAGTGTAGTGTTTGTACCAGAGTTTTCAAGTCGCTGGCTGGACTAAAAAGTCACACTCGTTCAGCGCATCGGTAGGGGTTCTCCTACATGGATATAAAGTAGTGGCCGTACTCGAAAACGAGTTGGCAGCCACCATGTATGTATGTATGTATGTATGTATGTATGTATGTGAATGTTTTGGTTGCCGACTCTGTGCAAGACATTTTAGATCATTGGCTGGACTAAAAAGCCACATTCGATCACAGCGCTGTTAGTTGCTATCGTGTGTGTGTGTGTGTGTGTGTAGATATGCTTGTGTGTGCGTGTGTGTGTATATATATATGTATATGTATATTATTATTGTTGTTGTCGTTATTATTATTGTTGTTATGATTATTATTATTATTATTGTTATTAATGTGTGTGTATATGTATGTGTGTGTGTGTGTGTATGTATATGAATATATATATATATATATATTTCTTTTTTTTTATTTTTATTTTATTTTTATTTATTTATTATTATTATTATTATTATTATTATTATTATTATTATTATTATTATTATTATTTTTATATTTTCATTGTTAAATTAGTCTTACCATTGTGCACTTTTACTCGACCTTATTGTAAACCCCCACTGTCCCTGTCTTTGTATTGTCCCCTACATGTCGGCCCTTGTGGCTAATAAATGAAATCATTATTATTATTATTATTTTTTTTTTTCTTTCTCCTCGTGCAATGGCCATACACGATAACGAGGGGGCAGCCATCATGTATGTATGTATGTATGTATGTATGTATGCATGCATGTATGTATGTATGTATGTATGTATGTATGTATGTATGTATGTATGTATGTATGTATGTATGTATGCATGTATGTATATATGTATGCATGCATGCAAGCATGTATGTATGTATACATGTATGCATGTATGTATATATGTTTCTCTTTCTCTTAATTTCGAGTACATTTTTGACCGGCCACCTTCCTGGTGGCAAGGTTGTAAAAGAAAAGAAATTGAAATGCCTTAAATCACAAGAATGTTTTGCATATTTTGAAGGTGCCTGTATGTATGCATGTATATATATATATATATATATATATATATATGTATCCATGTATGTATGTATTATGTATGTGCATGTGTCGTGTAGAGATATATATGCCTTTCATTTAATATATAACACACACCCTTCGGTAGAGTAACAATGTGGCAGAATCGGACTACTTTCTAGTTCCAGGTTGCCATAGTCCTCTATGCTACCCTCTTGCTGGTCACTTGTCATGAGACAATTCTTTCATTCGAAATTGTCACTGACAGCTAACGATTGGGAATTCCTCTCTGAAATTTTATTTCTGGAGACTGATATATATATATATATATATATATATATATGTGTGAGTATTTGGTGTGTGTGTGTGTGTGTGTGTGTGTGTGGGGGTGTGTGTGGGTGTGTGTGT